>NC_069431.1:11207459-11217459 GCF_026875155.1 Cherax quadricarinatus
CAAGGGTGGAAGAGTCCGGAGACGTTCCATCGCCGTCACTGTTATATGGTCAAGCTTCTGTGAACTGATTCCTAGAGTTAGTAAAGCCTTGGTGGTTTGTTACTACCAAGGCTTCACTGTGTGTGTGTGTGTGTGTGTGTGTGTGTGTGTGTGTGTGTGTGTGTGTGTGTGTGTGTGTGTGTGTGTGTGTGTGTATGTGTATATATATATATATATATGTGTGTGTGTGTGTGTGTGTGTGTGTGTGTGTGTGTGTGTATGTGTATTATATATATATATATATGTGTGTGTGTGTGTGTGTGTGTGTGTGTACTCACCTATTTGTACTCACCTATTTGTGGTTGCAGGGGTCGAGTCATAGCTCCTGGCCCCGCCTCTTCGCTGATTGCTACTAGGTCCTCTCTCTCCCTGCCCCATGAGCTCTATCATACCTCGCCTTAAAACTATGTATGGTTCCCGCCTCCACTACGTCACTTTCTAGGCTATTCCACGGCCTGACTACTCTATGACTGAAGAAATACTTCCTAACATCCCTTTGATTCATCTGAGTCTTCAACTTCCAACTGTGACCTCTTGTGTCTGTGTCCCATCTCTGGAACATCCCGTCTTTGTCCACCTTGTCTATTCCGCGCAGTATTTTATATGTCGTTATCATGTCTCCCCTGACCCTCCTGTCCTCCAGTGTCGTCAGGCCGATTTCCCTCAACCTTTCTTCGTAGGACAATCCCCTTAGCTCTGGGACAAGTTTTGTTGCAAACCTTTGCACTTTCTCTAATTTCTTGACGCGCCTGACTAGGTGTGAATTCCAAACTGGTGCTGCATACTCCAGTATGGGCCTGACGTAAATGGTATACAGAGTCTTGAACGAATCCTTACTGAGGTATCGGATCGCTATCCGTAGGTTTGCCAGGCGCCCGTATGCTGCAGCAGTTATCTGATTGATGTGCGCCTCAGGAGATATGCTCGGTGTTATACTCACGCCCAGATCTTTTTCCTTGAGTGAGGTTTGCAGACTTTGGCCATCTAAACTATATTGCGTCTGCGGTCTTCTTTGCCCTTTCCCAATCTTCATGACTTTGCATTTGGCAGGGTTAAACTCAAGGAGCCAGTTGCTGGACCAGGCTTGTAGCCTGTCCAGGTCTCTTTGTAGTCCTGCCTGATCCTCATCCGATTTGATTCTTCTCATTAACTTCACATCATCTGCAAACAAGGACACTTCTGAGTCTATCCCTTCCGTTATGTCATTCACATTTACCAAGAACAGCACAGGTCCTAGGACTGACCCCTGTGGAACCCCGCTTGTCACAGGCGCCCACTCTGACACCTCATCACGTACCATGACTCGTTGTTGCGTTGCTGTTGTTGTTGTGTGTGTGTGTGTGTGTGTGTGTGTGTGTGTGTGTGTGTGTGTGTGTGTGTGTGTGTGTGTGTGTGTGTGTGTGTGTGTGTGTGTGTGTGTGTGTGTGTGCCTGTGTGTGTGTGTGTAATATATAGTATAATCTCGTACCTGTTTTTAAATCTGTATTTGAAGACAGGCTCCACAACAACGCTCACGAACACCTTCACGTAAAAACATGAATCTGAAAAAAGACTTCTATTTTAATGACAAAATAAAACGTATCCCAGAATAAATAATGACAAGACATATGATCTCTGATATTGTAACCGGACTCCAAGTTACCAGAGAATGACAAATGGTTCATAAAGGAACACTAAGATACGGGAATATTCATATGTAAATAATGATAAGAGCCACTGTGTAAGTAGATACCTGACATGCAAATGAGTTAGTGGGAGAACTTGGCTATTGTGTACTGTAGAAACTGCATCATTCTGTTAATGGTGTACAATACTGAGAGGTAGATGATAAAGACACATGTGCAACAGTTGGGACTGACCAGCTCAGTATTACTTCTTCTTCAAGAATAAAGGACTGATCACCTTTAGCTCTCTACTGCTACAGTGTTATATATGAAACCACTATATTCGACTGGAGAAACCTGCTGAGCAGATGAAACATTTCAACAATGTTTCAACTGTTTTATATGTGTATCAGAACGTAAATGTAGTAAATCGGAAGCTTGTCGAGAGAGAGAGAGAGAGAGAGAGAGAGAGAGAGAGAGAGAGAGAGAAGAGAGAGAGAGAGAGAGAGAGAGAGAGAGAGAGAGAGAGAGAGAGACTGAGTGGTGAACTGAAGTAAGCTTCTCTCAACACTAATTACTGACGTACATGTACTCTTCATTGCCCCACGGCATCGTAATAACACAATTACAAGCATATCATGGAACGGATGAGATTTGAACTCATGGCTAATGAGTTTTAGGACTCACTCGCCTTGAATTCAAACCACACCCGTTCCGTGATTTATACTGTACGTATGAAGGCAGCGTCATCCCTGATATGTGTAACTGTGGTACAAATGGACCCACATGAGGGTAATGGTAAAGAAGCTCCAAGAATTATGTCTATTTCATCTTTGATTGAAGGTCCTTGTCAGCAGAATAATGAAAGTTAAAAGGCTCTGAACTCTTTGTAAAAAATATATAATACACTATGACACATTTTCTGCTACTCCAGTTACTATATGGAACTGCGGGTGAGATATTTGCTACTGTTACGTATATTACTGATACTCTTACTGACCATTACATTTTGATGAGGTTGAATAAAAAGATACTGAGTGTACAGTTCATAAATCATTGATAAGTCCACCTTCAAAGGTCGTTACTTATATGAATCAGGAGAGAGAGAGAGTTGGGGTAAGAATGTTTAATGTAAAGGAGAGTGAGAAAAGGGAACGTAGAGGAAGATAATTTAACAGAAGAACATTCTATTAACGAAAATTTTAGGGAAGGTAGTTTGGTGGGATGGAATTTGATAAAAGGGAGCCGGTGAGAAAGAAAATTGAAGGAAATGAACTTGAAGGAAGACAGTTTGATGTCCTGGAGCTTGAAAAAAAAAACATATTTAAGGAAATTAATGTAACGGCGTTTAAAAAAAATAATTTAAAGAATAAAAGACAAAAGAGGAATCTTCTAATTTTCCTGTCATGTAAACACGGAAAAAAAAATCCTGCTGAAAGGAACACCTGGCCATTCTTCCCATAAAAAACCGAACTAATCGTAATGTCAATACAGCTCTTAATCCCTGCCAAAACTCGCACAAAACCACCTTTACTGCCCAAACTGTATGTCATCTTTACCAGCCTCCCTCACGGAGATCATCACTGCGCTTCACTATTATAAATTATTACGAATCATCTCTCTCTGGAGGAGAGATTATTTCGTTTTCATAGTTTATTTTCGTATTTTTTGATACTGAAGGAGAGCTCAACGTATTTTGAGAAGATTCTAACTACATCTATTGTGCTGAGACTGTCACTGAACGTCTGGGTAATTGATCAGGAAGAGAAGTTCTGCTGTGTTGACATGATGCTGTGTTGACATGATGCTGTGTTGACATGATGCTGTGTTGACATGATGCTGTGTTGACATGATGCTGTGTTGACATGATGCTGTGTTGACATGATGCTGTGTTGACATGATGCTGTGTTGACATGATGCTGTGTTAGGTAAGACACATATGCAACAGTTAGGTATCTTTATTTCGAAACGTTTCGCCTACACAGTAGGCTTCTTCAGTCGAGTACAGAAAGGTTGATAGAAGCAGAAGATACTTGAAGACGATGTAATCAGTCCATCACCCTTAAAGTTTTGAGGTGGTCAGTCCCTCAGTCTGGAGAAGAGCATTGTTCCGTTGTCTGAAACAATATGAACTGATTACATCGTCTTCAAGTATCTTCTGCTTCTATCAACCTTTCTGTACTCGACTGAAGAAGCCTACTGTGTAGGCGAAACGTTTCGAAATAAAGATACCTAACTGTTGCATATGTGTCTTACCTAACAATCTGTCGGTATTTCATACCATTTTAATGTTCACATGATGCTGTGTTGACATGATGCTGTGTTGACATGATGCTGTGTTGACATGATGCTGTGTTGACATGATGCTGTGTTGACATGATGCTGTGTTGACATGATGCTGTGTTGACATGGGCAGAACAAACTTGCTTTAATATGCAAGGCTTTTATGTCATAAGAAATGCATATACATCACAACTGCTACAGTTGTTCCACTGCCACTGCCAATGACTGCCACAGTACAACTACCACCACAACGACTGCCACAGTACCACTACCACAGTACCACTACCACAGTACCACTACCACAGTACCACTACCACAGTACCACTACCACAGTACAACTACCACAGTACCACTACCACAGTACCACTACCACAGTACCACTACCACAGTACCACTACCACAGTAACCACTACCACAGTACCACTACCACAGTACCACACCACAGTACCACTACCACAGTACCACTACCACAGTACCACTACCACAGTACCACTACCACAGTAACCACTACCACAGTACCACTACCACAGTACCACTACCACAGTACCACTACCACAGTACCACTACCACAGTACCACTACCACAGTAACCACTACCACAGTACCACTACCACAGTACCACTACCACAGTACCACTACCACAGTACCACTACCACAGTACCACTACCACAGTACCACTACCACAGTACCACTACCACAGTACCACTACCACAGTACAACTACCACAGTACCACTACCACAGTACCACTACCACAGTACCACTACCACAGTACAACTACCACAGTACCACTACCACAGTACCACTACCACAGTACCACTACCACAGTACCACTACCACAGTACCACTACCACAGTACCACTACCACAGTACAACTACCACAGTACCAACTACCACAGTACCACTACCACAGTACCACTACCACAGTACCACTACCACAGTACCACTACCACAGTACCACTACCACAGTACCACTACCACAGTACCACTACCACAGTACCACTACCACAGTACCACTACCACAGTACCACTACCACAGTACAACTACCACAGTACCACTACCACAGTACCACTACCACAGTACCACTACCACAGTACCACTACCACAGTACCACTACCACAGTACCACTACCACAGTACCACTACCACAGTACCACTACCACAGTACCACTACCACAGTACCACTACCACAGTACAACTACCACAGTACCACTACCACAGTACCACTACCACAGTACCACTACCACAGTACCACTACCACAGTACCACTACCACAGTACCACTACCACAGTACCACTACCACAGTACCACTACCACAGTACCACTACCACAGTACCACTACCACAGTACCACTACCACAGTACCACTACCACAGTACCACTACCACAGTACAACTACCACAGTACCAACTACCACAGTACCACTACCACAGTACCACTACCACAGTAACCACTACCACAGTACCACTACCACAGTACCACTACCACAGTACCACTACCACAGTACCACTACCACAGTACCACTACCACAGTACCACTACCACAGTACCACTACCACAGTACCACTACCACAGTACCACTACCACAGTACAACTACCACAGTACCACTACCACAACAGTAGCTGCCATACAACTACCACCACAACAATTATTCCTACAGAAACTACCACAACTGCTAAATAAATGAAAATAGTTGTATACATGCTCGCAGCTGAACTCTTGTCACTGGTTCACTGACTGCCAGACTCTCAGAAACTCTTGTTACTGGTTCACTGACTGCCAGACTCTCAGAAACTCTTGTTACTGGTTCACTGACTGCCAGACTCTCAGAAACTCTTGTCACTGGTTCACTGACTGCCAGACTCTCAGAAACTCTTGTTACTGGTTCACTGACTGCCAGACTCTCAGAAACTCTTGTTACTGGTTCACTGACTGCCAGACTCTCAGAAACTCTTGTTACTGGTTCACTGACTGCCAGACTCTCAGAAACTCTTGTCACTGGTTCACTGACTGCCAGACTCCTCAGAAACTCTTGTCACTGTTCACTGACTGCCAGACTCTCAGAAACTCTTGTTACTGGTTCACTGACTGCCAGACTCTCAGAAAACTCTTGTTACTGGTTCACTGACTGCCAGACTCTCAGAAACTCTTGTTACTGGTTCACTGACTGCCAGACTCTCAGAAACTCTTGTTACTGGTTCACTGACTGCCAGACTCTCTGAAACTCTTGTTACTGGTTCACTGACTGCCAGACTCTCAGAAACTCTTGTTACTGGTTCACTGACTGCCAGACTCTCAGAAACTCTTGTTACTGGTTCACTGACTGCCAGACTCTCTGAAACTCTTGTTACTGGTTCACTGACTGCCAGACTCTCAGAAACTCTTGTCACTGGTTCACTGACTGCCAGACTCTCTGAAACTCTTGTTACTGGTTCACTGACTGCCAGACTCTCAGAAACTCTTGTTACTGGTTCACTGACTGCCAGACTCTCTGAAACTCTTGTTACTGGTTCACTGACTGCCAGACTCTCAGAAACTCTTGTTACTGGTTCACTGACTGCCAGACTCTCTGAAACTCTTGTTACTGGTTCACTGACTGCCAGACTCTCTGAAACTCTTGTTACTGGTTTCACTGACTGCCAGACTCTCAGAAACTCTTGTCACTGGTTCACTGACTGCCAGACTCTCTGAAACTCTTGTTACTGGTTCACTGACTGCCAGACTCTCTGAAACTCTTGTCACTGGTTCACTGACTGCCAGACTCTCTGAAACTCTTGTCACTGGTTCACTGACTGCCAGACTCTCTGAAACTCTTGTCACTGGTTCACTGACTGCCAGACTCTCTGAAACTCTTGTCACTGGTTCACTGACTGCCAGACTCTCTGAAACTCTTGTCACTGGTTCACTGACTGCCAGACTCTCTGAAACTCTTGTCACTGGTTCACTGACTGCCAGACTCTCTGAAACTCTTGTCACTGGTTCACTGACTGCCAGACTCTCTGAAACTCTTGTCACTGGTTCACTGACTGCCAGACTCTCAGAAACTCTTGTCACTGGTTCACTGACTGCCAGACTCTCAGAAACTCTTGTCACTGGTTCACTGACTGCCAGACTCTCAGAAACTCTTGTCACTGGTTCACTGACTGCCAGACTCTCAGAAACTCTTGTCACTGGTTCACTGACTGCCAGACTCTCAGAAACTCTTGTCACTGGTTCACTGACTGCCAGACTCTCAGAAACTCTTGTCACTGGTTCACTGACTGCCAGACTCTCAGAAACTCTTGTCACTGGTTCACTGACTGCCAGACTCTCAGAAACTCTTGTCACTGGTTCATCTGACTGCCAGACTCTCAGAACTCTTGTCACTGGTTCACTGACTGCCAGACTCTCAGAAACTCTTGTCACTGGTTCACTGACTGCCAGACTCTCAGAAACTCTTGTCACTGGTTCACTGACTGCCAGACTCTCAGAAACTCTTGTCACTGGTTCACTGACTGCCAGACTCTCAGAAACTCTTGTCACTGGTTCACTGACTGCCAGACTCTCAGAAACTCTTGTCACTGGTTCACTGACTGCCAGACTCTCAGAAACTCTTGTCACTGGTTCACTGACTGCCAGACTCTCAGAAACTCTTGTCACTGGTTCACTGACTGCCAGACTCTCAGAAACTCTTGTCACTGGTTCACTGACTGCCAGACTCTCAGAAACTCTTGTCACGTGTTCACTGACTGCCAGACTCTCAGAAACTCTTGTCACTGGTTCACTGACTGCCAGACTCTCAGAAACTCTTGTCACTGGTTCACTGACTGCCAGACTCTCAGAAACTCTTGTCACTGGTTCACTGACTGCCAGACTCTCAGAAACTCTTGTCACTGGTTCACTGACTGCCAGACTCTCAGAAACTCTTGTCACTGGTTCACTGACTGCCAGACTCTCAGAAACTCTTGTCACTGGTTCACTGACTGCCAGACTCTCAGAAACTCTTGTCACTGGTTCACTGACTGCCAGACTCTCAGAAACTCTTGTCACTGGTTCACTGACTGCCAGACTCTCAGAAACTCTTGTCACTGGTTCACTGACTGCCAGACTCTCAGAAACTCTTGTCACTGGTTCACTGACTGCCAGACTCTCAGAAACTCTTGTCACTGGTTCACTGACTGCCAGACTCTCAGAAACTCTTGTCACTGGTTCACTGACTGCCAGACTCTCAGAAACTCTTGTCACTGGTTCACTGACTGCCAGACTCTCAGAAACTCTTGTCACTGGTTCACTGACTGCCAGACTCTCAGAAACTCTTGTCACTGGTTCACTGACTGCCAGACTCTCAGAAACTCTTGTCACTGGTTCACTGACTGCCAGACTCTCAGAAACTCTTGTCACTGGTTCACTGACTGCCAGACTCTCTGAAACTCTTGTCACTGGTTCACTGACTGCCAGACTCTCAGAAACTCTTGTCACTGGTTCACTGACTGCCAGACTCTCAGAAACTCTTGTCACTGGTTCACTGACTGCCAGACTCTCAGAAACTCTTGTCACTGGTTCACTGACTGCCAGACTCTCAGAAACTCTTGTCACTGGTTCACTGACTGCCAGACTCTCAGAAACTCTTGTCACTGGTTCACTGACTGCCAGACTCTCAGAAACTCTTGTCACTGGTTCACTGACTGCCAGACTCTCAGAAACTCTTGTCACTGGTTCACTGACTGCCAGACTCTCAGAAACTCTTGTCACTGGTTCACTGACTGCCAGACTCTCAGAAACTCTTGTCACTGTTCACTGACTGCCAGACTCTCTGAAACTCTTGTCACTGGTTCACTGACTGCCAGACTCTCAGAAACTCTTGTCACTGGTTCACTGACTGCCAGACTCTCAGAAACTCTTGTCACTGGTTCACTGACTGCCAGACTCTCAGAAACTCTTGTCACTGGTTCACTGACTGCCAGACTCTCAGAAACTCTTGTCACTGGTTCACTGACTGCCAGACTCTCAGAAACTCTTGTCACTGGTTCACTGACTGCCAGACTCTCAGAAACTCTTGTCACTGGTTCACTGACTGCCAGACTCTCAGAAACTCTTGTCACTGGTTCACTGACGCCAGACTCTCAGAAACTCTTGTCACTGGTTCACTGACTGCCAGACTCTCAGAAACTCTTGTCACTGGTTCACTGACTGCCAGACTCTCAGAAACTCTTGTCACTGGTTCACTGACTGCCAGACTCTCAGAAACTCTTGTCACTGGTTCACTGACTGCCAGACTCTCAGAAACTCTTGTCACTGGTTCACTGACTGCCAGACTCTCAGAAACTCTTGTCACCTGGTTCACTGACTGCCAGACTCTCAGAAACTCTTGTCACTGGTTCACTGACTGCCAGACTCTCAGAAACTCTTGTCACTGGTTCACTGACTGCCAGACTCTCAGAAACTCTTGTCACTGGTTCACTGACTGCCAGACTCTCAGAAACTCTTGTCACTGGTTCACTGACTGCCAGACTCTCAGAAACTCTTGTCACTGGTTCACTGACTGCCAGACTCTCAGAAACTCTTGTCACTGGTTCACTGACTGCCAGACTCTCAGAAACTCTTGTCACTGGTTCACTGACTGCCAGACTCTCAGAAACTCTTGTCACTGGTTCACTGACTGCCAGACTCTCAGAAACTCTTGTCACTGGTTCACTGACTGCCAGACTCTCAGAAACTCTTGTCACTGGTTCACTGACTGCCAGACTCTCAGAAACTCTTGTCACTGGTTCACTGACTGCCAGACTCTCAGAAACTCTTGTCACTGGTTCACTGACTGCCAGACTCTCAGAAACTCTTGTCACTGGTTCACTGACTGCCAGACTCTCAGAAACTCTTGTCACTGGTTCACTGACTGCCAGACTCTCAGAAACTCTTGTCACTGGTTCACTGACTGCCAGACTCTCAGAAACTCTTGTCACTGGTTCACTGACTGCCAGACTCTCAGAAACTCTTGTCACTGGTTCACTGACTGCCAGACTCTCAGAAACTCTTGTCACTGGTTCACTGACTGCCAGACTCTCAGAAACTCTTGTCACTGGTTCACTGACTGCCAGACTC
>NC_069431.1:11224959-11232459 GCF_026875155.1 Cherax quadricarinatus
ACACACACACACACACACACACACACACACACACACACACACACACACACACACACACACACACACACACACACACACACACACACACAGTAGGCATTTATCCACAATTTCCGCTCTGGCTTCAGATATTAACCTTCCATGCATTTAGATGAGAACAATATTAAACTATGTTTCTCCTACAACTTACATATATTTTTTATGTTTTATTAACCACAGCAATACACATGACATAATTAATAGGCAGTGTTTACTAAATATTTTGGCGTGTGCACGCGGGTATGCTTCGTCTCGTGCCTCGCCTCGTACCTCGTCTCGTGCCTCGCCTCGTACCTCGTCTCATGCCTCGCCTCGTACCTCGTTCTCATGCCTCGCCTCGTACCTCGTCTCATGCCTCGCCTGTACCTCGTCTCATGCTCGCCTCGTACCTCGTCTCATGCCTCGCCTCGTACCTCGTCTCATGCCTCGCCTCGTACCTCGTCTCATGCCTCGCCTCGTACCTCGTCTCATGCCTCGCCTCGTACCTCGTCTCATGCCTCGCCTCGTACCTCGTCTCGTGCCTCGCCTCGTACCTCGTCTCATGCCTCGCCTCGTACCTCGTCTCATGCCTCGCCTCGTACCTCGTCTCATGCCTCGACTCGTACCTCGTCTTATGCCTTTAATATCAAAATATTTACTTTACGAGTTAAAGAATTAGGAGGGTTAAATCTGCCCCACATTGTGCAGCTTCTGTCATATAACTGTAACTTAGTTATCCACGGTTTTCAGTCTTTCAGATTTCAAAGGATATTTCTACTATCTGAGGTGTCTGTTGGGACCTCGGTGATTTTTTTTCCGATTTTTGGAATTCAAACCAGTTGATGGATTTTTAAATTGATGCTGATTTTTTGTTATATTCGTGATTGCATACACTGATTGTTTTACTGAATACCTGTCTCTGTGAATGGTTTATAATTGATGGATTAGTTGTGTGTGTGTGTGTGTGTGTGTGTGTGTGTGTGTGTGTGTGTGTGGTGTGTGTGTGTGTGTGTGTGTGTGTGTGTGTGTGTGTGTGTGTGTGTGTGTGTACTCACCTAATTGTACACACTTAATTGTGGCTGGAGGGGTCGAGTCATAGTTCCTAGCCCAGCCTTTTCACTGGTTACTACTAGATCCATTGTCTCTCTTTGCTCCATGAGTTTTATCATACCTCTTCTTAAAGCTATGTATGGATCTTGCCTCCAGTACATCACTCTCCAGATTGTTCCACTTCCTGACAACTCTATGGCTAAAGAAATACTTCCTAACATACATATGACTCGTCTGAGTTTATAACTTCCAGTTGTTATCCCTCGTTGTTAAGTCACATCCCTGAAGCTTTCTGTCCCCATCCACCCTGTCAATTCCACTCAGTATTTTATATGTTATCATCCCCCCCATCCCTCCTGTCTTCCAGTGTTATCATCCCCCCCCCCATCCCTCCTGTCTTCCAGTGTTATCATCCCCCCCATCCCTCCTGTCTTCCAGTGTTATCATCCCCCCATCCTCCTGTCTTCCAGTGTTATCATCCCCCCCCATCCCTCCTGTCTTCCAGTGTTATCATCCCCCCCATCCCTCCTGTCTTCCAGTGTTATCATCCCCCCCATCCCTCCTGTCTTCCAGTGTTATCAGGATGACTTGCCTTAATCTCGCCTTGTAGGACAAGCACCTCAGTTTAGTGACTAGTCTTGTTGCAAATCTTTGCACTTTCTCTAAAATCTTGACGTGTTTGACCAGGTGTGGGTTCCATACTGGTGCTGCGTACTCCAATATGGGCCTGACATACACTAGTGGCTGGTTCACTGTGTGTGTGTGTGTGTGTGTGTGTGTTAGGTAAGGTGGGCCCTTTTTATTGTACATAGTTCTGAAAAAGACCATTTGGTCCCAGCGGTCTTTAATCCCACCACCACCACTACCACCGTCACTACCTCCACCACTACCACCACCACCACCACTACCACCACCACTACCACCACTACTACCACCACCACTACCTCCACCACTACCACCACCACCACCACCACCTCCACCACCACCACCACCACCACCACCACCACCACCACCACCACCACCCCCACCACCACTACTCTCTCATGGTAACAATTACAAACTTACAGCATCAAGCCATATAACTACCTAGTATCCTCTCTATCTTCACAATGGTATATACATTGAGAGGAGTATGTATCTCGGTGTATACACATTGAGAGTTGTATGTGTCTCAGTGTATATACATTGAGAGTTTGCTTAATGATTATTTTAGGTATCACAGCATTCTTGTCTGGTGGTGAACAGGGAACATGCAGCCTTAATGACCTTCGTGTAGTCGACAGGCTTGAAACTGTCCTCCCCTGTGCTTTTCACCCCACACTTTTAAAGCACCCTCAACACCAGCAACCCCCACCCCCACAACTCCCACTCCCCAAAACCCCCACGGTCTAAGGTATAAATAAAGACCAACCCCTCACAGAGGACAGCCTAATTGGCTTGTCTAGAGATGTCCACTGACAGCAGGTGACCACAGACAAAGGGAATAAAGGGAGGGGGAGAGAGAGGGGATAAGGGAAAGGGAAGGGAGAGTGAAACGTCAACATCTCTCCCACAGTACCATAAGAGACTCCTCCCACTCTCTCCCCCGCTCCTCCCACGTCATTAAGCCCTCCACCAGGCTTCATACCTCCACTTCCTATTTTCCCCTCCCTCTCTTTCACCTTCCCATCTCTCTTTCTCCCTTTCCCCTTCCCCCCGAAATGGGAGACAAATTACCGTTATCTCTCCGTAAAAAGGAGTGTTCGCTTTATCTATATCAGTTAATAACCTCTGTTCAACCCGTAGACACAGACAACTCCCTCTCTCTCTCTCTCTCTCTCTCTCTCTGTCACGCTGGGTAGAGTAGATGATAAAGCTGGTTGAAGTCTCCTTAATGTGTATTGATGTCACGGAAGCCTCACTGGTTGATGTATGTTGATGTCACGGAAGCCTCACTGGGTGATGTATGTTGATGTCACGGAAGCCTCACTGGGTGATGTATATTGATGTCACGGAAGCCTCACTGGGTGATGTATGTTGATGTCACGGAAGCCTCACTGGGTGATGTATGTTGATGTCACGGAAGCCTCACTGGGTGATGTATATTGATGTCACGGAAGCCTCACTGGGTGATGTATGTTGATGTCACGGAAGCCTCACTGGGTGATGTATGTTGATGTCACGGAAGCCTCACTGGGTGATGTTATTGATGTCACGGAAGCCTCACTGGGTGATGTATGTTGATGTCACGGAAGCTCACTGGTGATGTATGTTGATGTCACGGAAGCCTCACTGGGTGATGTATGTTGATGTCACGGAAGCCTCACTGTTGATGTATATTAATGTCACGGAAGCCTCATGGTTGATGTATATTAATGTCACGGAAGCCTCACTGGTTGATGTATATTAATGTCACGAGCCTCACTGGTTGATGTATATTAATGTCACGGAAGCCTCAACTGGTTGATGTATATTAATGTCACGGAAGCCTCACTGGTTGATGTATATATTAATGTCACGGAAGCCTCACTGGTTGATGTATATTAATGTCACGGAAGCCTCACTGGTTGATGTATATTAATGTCACGGAAGCCTCACTGGTTGATGTATATTAATGTCACGGAAGCCTCACTGGGTGATGTATATTGATGTCACGGAAGCCTCACTGGGTGATGTATGTTGATGTCACGGAAGTCTCACTGGGTGATGTATGTTGATGTCACGGAAGCCTCACTGGTTGATGTATATTAATGTCACGGAAGCCTCACTGGTTGATGTATATTAATGTCACGGAAGCCTCACTGGTTGATGTATATTAATGTCACGGAAGCCTCACTGGTTGATGTATATTAATGTCACGGAAGCCTCACTGGTTGATGTATATTAATGTCACGGAAGCCTCACTGGGTGATGTATATTGATGTCACGGAAGCCTCACTGGGTGATGTATGTTGATGTCACGGAAGTCTCACTGGGTGATGTATGTTGATGTCACGGAAGCCTCACTGGTTGATGTATATTGATGTCACGGAAGCCTCACTGGGTGATGTATGTTGATGTCACGGAAGCCTCACTGGTTGATGTATATTGATGTCACGGAAGTCTCACTGGGTGATGTATGTTGATGTCACGGAAGCCTCACTGGGTGATGTATATTGATGTCACGGAAGCCTCACTGGGTGATGTATGTGATGTCACGGAAGCCTCATCGGGTGATGTATGTGATGTCACGGAAGCCTCACTGGGTGATGTATGTTGATGTCACGGAAGCCTCACTGGGTGATGTATGTTGATGTCACGGAAGCCTCACTGGTTGATGTATATTGATGTCACGGAAGCCTCACTGGTTGATGTATATTGATGTCACGGAAGCCTCACTGGGTGATGTATGTTGATGTCACGGAAGCCTCACTGGGTGATGTATATTGATGTCACGGAAGCCTCACTGGTTGATGTATATTAATGTCACGGAAGCCTCACTGGGTGATGTATGTTGATGTCACGGAAGTCTCACTGGTTGATGTATATTAATGTCACGGAAGCCTCACTGGGTTGATGTATGTTGATGTCACGGAAGTCTCACTGGTTGATGTATATTAATGTCACGGAAGCCTCACTGGGTGATGTATGTTGATGTCACGGAAGTCTCACTGGTTGATGTATATTAATGTCACGGAAGCCTCACTGGGTGATGTATGTTGATGTCACGGAAGTCTCACTGGTTGATGTATGTTGATGTCACGGAAGCCTCTCGCTGATATTAATTAAAATATCTTTTAAAATATTTAAAAATTTAACTAGTTTTAGCTGTCGATTTTTTTTTCAATGGATTGAAGTGAGAGAGAGAGAGTATTGTCTGAGTATTTATTATAAATTAAAAACATCTGAACGTCAGAAAAATGCCAGGAATCATGGGTGCGGGGGGGGGAGTGATGGGGATGAGTGGGGAAGGAGGGTGAGTGGGATGAATAGGGTGAGAGGTGAGTGGGGGTGACCTGTTGCTTGTCTGGTGTGAGCTCGGTTCCTCAGTCTGTTTTTCCAGCACCTCCCTCTTCCCTCTATCCCTCCCCTCCCCTCCCTCTCCTCTCTTCCCCTCCCTCCCCTCCCTTCCCTCCCCTCCCCTCAACAAACCCAAAGGTTTCTACGATGCGTCACAACCAATTTCTTGCCAGTTAAACACAGTAATTGGCAAGTCAACTACCCTCCCTCCTCTCTCCTTTCTTCCCTCCCTCTCTCCTTTCTTCCCTCCCACTCTCCTTTCTTCCTTCCTCTCTCCTTTCTTCCCTCCCTCTCTTCTTTCTTCCCTCCCTCTCTCCTTTCTTCCCTCCCTCTCTCCTTTCTTCCTCCCCTCTCTCCTTTCTTCCCTCCCACTCTCTTTTTCTCTTCCTCTCTCCTTCTTCCCTCCTCTATCCATTTCTTCCCTCCTTCTCTCCTTTCTTCCTCCCTCTATCCTTTCTTCCCTCCCTCTCTCATTTCTTCCCTCCCTCTCTCCTTTCTTCCCTCCCTCTCTCCTTTCTTCCCACCCTCTCTCCTTTTTTCCCTGCCTCACTCATTTCTTCCCTCCCCCTCTCCTTTCTTCCCTCCCTCTCTCCTTTCTTCCCTCCCTCTCTCCTTTCTTCCCTCCCTCTCTCCTTTCTTCCCTCACTCGCTTCTTCCCTCCCTCTTTCCTTCTTCCCTCCCTCTATCCTTTCTTCCCTCCCTCTCTTCTTTCTTCTCTCTCTCTCCTTTCTTCTCTCCTTTTCTTCTTTCTTCTCTCTCTCTCCTTTCTTCTCTCCTTTTCTTCTTTCTTCTCTCTCTCTCCTTTCTTCCCTCCCTCCTTTCTTCCCTCCCTCTCTCCTTTCTTCCTCCCTCTATCCTTTCTTCCCTCCCTCCTTTCTTCCCTCCCTCTCTCCTTTCTTCCCTCCCTCTATCCTTTCTTCCCTCCCTCTCTTCTTTCTTCTCTCTCTCTCCTTTCTTCCCTCCCTCTCTCCTTTCTTCCCTCCCTCTCTCCTTTCTTCCCTCCCTCTCTCCTTTCTTTCCCTCCCTCTCTCCTTTCTTCCCTCCCTCTATCCTTTCTTCCCTCCCTCTCTTCTTTCTTCTCTCTCTCTCCTTTCTTCCCTCCCTCTCTCCTTTCTTCCCTCCCTCTCTCCTTTCTTCCCTCTCTCTCTCCTTTCTTCTCTCACTCTATCTTTCTTCCCTCCGTCCCTCTCTCTTTTCTTCCCTCCGTCCCTCTCTCTTTTCTTCCCTCCGTCCCTCTCTCTTTTCTTCCCTCCGTCCCTCTCTCTTTTCTTCTCCCTCTCCCTTATTTCCCTTCAAACCTTTATCTCCCTCCTTCTCTCCTTAAGTTCTACCTCCTCTCTCTCAGGGAGCTTAACAACAGTAGTAAGGGAGGAGAGAGTGTATCAAACAAATCTGTAACTCACAAACGTGTTTTGATTACATATAAAATCTTGGTTATAGGCAGTAGGCCCACAAGGCCTCACTAAACACACATTTTTACTGAGTCTCATTATCAATAAAATTCATTAATTACTCTGCCTGATGCAGCCACAAAACATTTTGTACAACAACTTTTGTGGAGCTAAAAACAGCAGATCCCCTTTAAGTAATTCAGAAATATCTGAAAAGAAATACGGAAGAATTTTAGCTTCCTCCGGTCCGCCCCAAAACAAAAGAGGATCAAGCCGAAAGAAGAAGCCACATACACACTGGCTGGAAGGGTATTGTATCCGAAGGGAAAAGCAACATGACAAAAACATCCAGTTGGACCCCAGAGAATTACCAGCATTTCCTTCGTCTATAAACTCTCAGTGTTGATGAGAGCATCTGCAAGATATTTACTACATTAGCAATTCGTTAACAAGGCGGCGATATCTTGCGTTTTTAGGGGAGGGGGTTAGTGAAGGCTTTGAAAAAGTAATGTTTACAGAGGGATATATTGGCGAAAAGACCTCAAGAAACCCTCTAAGGCTTCACATACATTCACAATCACAGATGTTGGCTTATGCGTATGAGGAGTCAGCTCCTGCGGGTTATCCTGCCTCAGTGATATCTCAGAGTTTTACGTGTGGATAACATGAGAGTATGACATGGGTTTTTATGTTGTAACCCTGGGTTACAAAGCCAGTATCCTGGGTTAATAACTCACTATATCTGAAGGTTATTAATTCACGGAGGGTTAATAATCTACGATAACCCTTGATTACTAAACCCCCTGGGTTAATAACCCTAAATAACCCACGATTACTATACCCAGAGGAGTCAGTACTGAGAATCGAACAAATAATTGTAATATATAAGCTTTTTAATGTAATAAATCTTTGTAACAAATGAATCTTATTGGAAAATAAATAATAATAATAATAATAATAATAATAATAATTATTATTTATTATTATATTATTATATTATTATTATTATTATTATTATTATTATTATCATCATCTTATCAATACCTACAACTAGGTACCTACACAC
>NC_069431.1:11237459-11267459 GCF_026875155.1 Cherax quadricarinatus
GTGGGCGGTGTGGGCGGTGTGGGCGGTGTAGGCGGTGTGAGTCGTGTAGGCCGTGTGTTTACACGAGCATCACGGACCAGTCACTCGCCGTACTTTCCCACATATAATCGGAAGAGGCATTAACAAGTTATCACATCAAAACTAATATTCCAAACTCTTTTTTCCCCTTCACAAGATAATGTCAGACTGACGTCCCCACAATCCAAAATCAATTCGAACCTTCTACCAAGAAACACCAGCTATGAAAGTTTAAAGCCAATCAGACGAGTCATTCTCTAGTCATAGCAATTCAAAAGCCTTCAGTACCCTGTCATAACCGCTCTCAAGAACAGGATCAAACCCAGACAATCGAAGTCACACACAGAGGGGTAATATTTTCTTGTATATTCACTTCTTCAAGATAATATACAGTATTTATGGAGTTAAATCAGCAGTATAGCATTAATGAGGAAGAGAGCAAAGATCAACTCATACCAATAGATTAACACCTCAGGAATGACAAGAGAGAATGAGTGCACCAGACCAGCTCTAGCGTCTGACCGACAACCGGGTGGTCAAGTATAGCGTCACCTCGGCTGAAGGAGACAGCTCTCACGCTACTGTCAATAAATGGTTTACACACCGATAACCCAAAAATGCACGAACACTCTAAGTTTGAAGCCGCTCAGAAGTTGCATTTTCGAGTTCTTGGCGTTGAATACTTAAAGTTAATCCGGTGAGACCCTAATAATTTATCTAATGAAAATCAGAATTAAATTTTTTCCTAATTTTTCAATTAAATCTGGTAAATTGTTACCTCTATATCCCAAAATAAATCCATATGTTTTCTCTAGGATACAATAGCATGTATTAACACTGAAGAATTAAAACCCACACAACACCAAATTACATATGAAACTTGAGTTTGAAGCCGGCCTGACGAAGCATTCTGTGGTTATCACACAGACTCCAGGAATTCCACAGCCTCTCTGTGTCGATAGTCTGAACACGAACACAAGAGACTTTCTCGAGCTATCGCAGGAAAACCAAATCCTGGAGTGGTCTGTATAAAATTGACCAGAGAGCACCTCGACGAGCCAGTACTTGCACGAACCTTCCCCTTCTTACCGAGCACCGGGTTGAAAATTTCAAGCCGATCGGATGAGGGGTTTTTGAGTTACAAACGAAAACCTTGAAGACAAGTAATTTCGACTATCATTTACATTTGCCTTTGCTAAGATACCAAATATTCATATGTGTAATAGACTTGGTATATACATATATATATATATATATATATAATATATATATATATATATATATATATATATATATATATATATATATATATATATATATATATATATATATATATATATATATATATACTTATATAGTGGTCAGTTTTTTAAGTGGATAAAACGTTTAGCTAGGATGAACTAGAGGTTGTTAATTTATTTTCTGCTGACAAAATCCGTGTCACAGGAATCTGTCTTGTTTCATGACGAAGGAAAAAAAAAACACCAATTTGTAAGTATTTTCTACATGTGTGGAGGTCCCGTTGTATTGTCTGTACAATGAGGCGCCATGGTGCCATGGTGTTACGGTGCCATAGTGTTACGGTGCCATGGTGTTACGGTGCCATGGTGTTACAGTGCCATGGTGCAATCGTGTCACTGATATTGATATATTTGCATGGTACCGTCGTGATGAACATGTATGAACACGGGCGTACATGCGTGTGCATAAATACAGTCACAGGTGTGCCAGTGTTGGTACACACTGTCACACTGCTGGTAGTAACACATCATACACTGTCACACTGCTGGTAGTAACACATCATACACTGACCCACTGCTGGTAGTAACACATCATACACTGACCCACTGCTGGTAGTAACACATCATACACTGTCACACTGCTGGTAGTAACACATCATACACTGACCCACTGCTGGTAGTAACACATCATACACTGTCACACTGCTGGTAGTAACACATCATACACTGACCCACTGCTGGTAGTAACACAACATAAACTGTCACACTGCTGGTAGTAACACATCATACACTGACCCACTGCTGGTAGTAACACAACATACACTGTCACACTGCTGGTAGTAACACATCATACACTGTCACACTGCTGGTAGTAACACATCATACACTGACCCACTGCTGGTAGTAACACATCATACACTGCCACACTGCTGGTAGTAACACATCATACACTGTCACACTGCTGGTAGTAACACATCATACACTGACCCACTGCTGGTAGTAACACATCATACACTGTCACACTGCTGGTAGTAACACATCATACACTGTCACACACTGCTGGTAGTAACACATCATACACTGACCCACTGCTGGTAGTAACACATCATACACTGCCACACTGCTGGTAGTAACACATCATACACTGCCACTGCTGGTAGTAACACATCATACACTGACCCACTGCTGGTAGTAACACATCATACACTGCCACACTGCTGGTAGTAACACATCATACACTGACCCACTGCTGGTAGTAACACATCATACACTGCCACACTGCTGGTAGTAACACATCATACACTGTCACACTGCTGGTAGTAACACGTCATACACTGTCACACTGCTGGTAGTAACACAACATACACTGTCACACTGCTGGTAGTAACACATCATACACTGTCACACTGCTGGTAGTAACACATCATACACTGTCACACTGCTGGTAGAAACACATCATACACTGTCATACTGCTGGTAGTAACACATCATACACTGACCCACTGCTGGTAGTAACACATCATACACTGTCACACTGCTGGTAGTAACACATACATACCTGTCACACTGCTGGAGTAACACAATCATACACTGACCACACTGCTGGTAGTAACACATCATACACTGTCACACTGCTGGTAGTAACACAACATACGCTGTCACACTGCTGGCAGTAACACAACATACACTGTCACACTGCTGGTAGTAACACATCATACACTGACCCACTGCTGGTAGTAACACATCATACGCTGTCACACTGCTGATAGTAACACACATACACTGTCACACTGCTGGTAGTAACACATCATACACTGTCACACTGCTGGTAGTAACACATCATACACTGTCACACTGCTGGTAGTAACACATCATACACTGTCACACTGCTGGTAGTAACACAACATACACTGTCACACTGCTGGTAGTAACACAACATACACTGTCACACTGCTGGTAGTAACACATCATACACTGCCACACTGCTGGTAGTAACACAACATACACTGTCACACTGCTGGTAGTAACACATCATACACTGTCACACTGCTGGTAGTAACACATCATACACTGTCACACTGCTGGTAGTAACACATCATACACTGTCACACTGCTGGTAGTAACACATCATACACTGTCACACTGCTGGTAGTAACACATCATACACTGTCACACTGCTGGTAGTAACACATCATACACTGTCACACTGCTGGTTGTAACACATCATACACTGTCACACTGCTGATAGTAACACATCATACACTGTCACACTGCTGGTAGTAACACATCATACACTGTCACACTGCTGGTAGTAACACATCATACACTGTCACACTGCTGGTAGTAACACATCATACACTGTCACACTGCTGGTAATAACACATCATACACTGACCCACTGCTGGTAGTAACACATCATACACTGTCACACTGCTGGTAGTAACACATCATACACTGTCACACTGCTGGTAGTAACACAACATACACTGTCACACTGCTGGTAGTAACACATCATACACTGTCACACTGCTGGTAGTAACACAACATACACTGTCACACTGCTGGTAGTAATACAACATACACTGTCACACTGCTGGTAGTAACACATCATACACTGTCACACTGCTGGTAGTAACACATCATACACTGTCACACTGCTGGTAGTAACACATCATACACTGACCCACTGCTGGTAGTAACACATCATACACTGTCACACTGCTGGTAGTAACACATCATACACTGTCACACTGCTGGTAGTAACACAACATACACTGTCACACTGCTGGTAGTAACACATCATACACTGTCACACTGCTGGTAGTAACACATCATACACTGTCACACTGCTGGTAGTAACACATCATACACTGTCACACTGCTGGTAGTAACACAACATACACTGTCACACTGCTGGTAGTAACACATCATACACTGTCACACTGCTGGTAGTAACACAACATACACTGTCACACATGCTGGTAGTAACACATCATACACTGTCACACTGCTGGTAGTAACACATCATACACTGTCACACTGCTGGTAGTAACACAACATACACTGTCACACTGCTGGTAGTAACACATACATACACTGTCACAACTGCTGGTAGTAACACATCATACACTGTCACACTGCTGGTAGTAACACAACATACACTGTCACACTGCTGGTAGTAATACAACATACACTGTCACACTGCTGGTAGTAATACAACATACACTGTCACACTGCTGGTAGTAAACACATACACTGTCACACTGCTGGTAGTAACACAACATACACTGTCACACTGCTGGTAGTAACACACATACACTGTCACACTGCTGGTAGTAACACAACATACACTGTCACACTGCTGGTAGTAATACAACATACACTGTCACACTGCTGGTAGTAATACAACATACACTGTCACACTGCTGGTAGTAATACAACATACACTGTCACACTGCTGGTAGTAACACATCATACACTGTCACACTGCTGGTAGTAACACAACATACACTGTCACACTGCTGGTAGTAACACATCATACACTGTCACACTGCTGGTAGTAACACACATACACTGTCACACTGCTGGTAGTATACACATACAACACTGTCACACTGCTGGTAGTAACACACATACACTGTCACACTGCTGTAGTAATCACACATACACTGTCACACTGCTGGTAGTAACACAACATCACTGTCACACTGCTGGTAGTACAACACTGTCTACTACTACTATAGTATAACTCACTTCACTGCTTCTGCTTGTACTATACTTCACCGTAGTTTACCTTCATCATGTCACTTGCTGTTGCTGTGTAACATCATCTCTCTTCATCTCTGCTTCTACCTCTCTTCATCTGCCTGTATACACTACTCTACTACTCTCCATCTGCTGTTACTCTCATCTCTTCCTCTGCTGTACGTATCACTCATCCTGTCTCACTGTCTGGTATAACCATACACTGTACCTGTCCTGGTTGTTTCAACTGTCTACTCTGTACTATTTGCTGTGTCAGGTCGTTTGCAGTTTTTGTGGCACAGTATGTATAAGTGTATCCAGTAGTGTGGTGTGGTGGTTGTGTTGGTGGTGTTGGCATAAGTGTATAGAAGACTTTAGCATCATATTAGACTTAGGTGCATGAGAGGCCAGATCATCTGGAGTCGCTAGTGGTGCCTAGTGTGGTGCTAGTGGTGGTCTTGATGGTGTGCTAGTGGTGTGCTTGATTTGTCTTAAGTGTGGTGCTAGTGATTGCTAGACGTGTGGTGCAGAGGGTGTTGATGGTGGCCAGAGTGGGTTGGTGCTAGGTGTGGTGCTAGACGTGGTGCTAATGGTGGTGCTAAATGTGGTATAGAGGTATTAGCATGGAGCTAGAGTGAATCTAGAACATGGTGCAAGTGGAGATGGTGGATCCTATGGAGGTGTGCTAGGTGGTGGTGCTAGACGGTGGTGCTAGATGGTGGTGCTAAGTGGTGGTGCTAGACAGTGGTGCTGGATGGTGGTGCTAGGTGGTGTTGCTAAATGGTGCTGCTTGGTGGTGGTGCTAGGTGGGATAAACACAAACACACACAGTGAAGAGGCGGGACCAGGAACTATGACTCGACCCCTGCAACCACAGGGACGTTAGGAAGTATTTCTTCAGTCATAGAGGCGTCAGGAAGTGGAATAGCCTAGCAAGTGAAGTAGTGGAATCAGGAACCATACATAGTTTTAAGAAGAGGTATGATAAAGCTCAGGAAGCAGAGAGAGAGAGGACCTAGTAGCAATCAGTGAAGAGGCGGGGCCAGGAGCTGAGTCTCGACCCCTGCATCCACAGTTAGGTGAGTACATTGAGGTGAGTACACACACACTTGCTGAGGTGGCAAGAAGAGCTCACTCCAGCAGAGCAAAGTTGCTGGTTATGGGGGATTTCAACCACAGGGAGAATGACTGGGAAAACCTGGAGCCACATGGGGGTCCCGAAACATGGAGAGCCAAGTTGTTGGACGTGGTGCTGGAAAACCTCATGCACCAACATGTTACGGACACTACCAGAGTGAGAGGGGAGGATGAACCAGCAAGATTGGACCTTGTGTTCACCCTGGGCAGTTCAGACATTGAGGACATCACGTATGAGAGTCCCCTAGGAGCTAGCGACCACGTGGTTATGTGCTTTGAATATATAGTAGAGCTGCAAGTGGAGAGAGTAACAGGAGTTGAATGGGAAAAGCCTGACTATAAAAGAGGGGACTACATAGGGTTGAGGAACTTCTTGCAGGAGGTTCCGTGGGACAGAGAACTGGCAGGAAAGCCAGTAAATGAAATGATGGAATATGTAACAACAAAATGCAAGGAGGCAGTGGAAAGGTTTATTCCCAAGGGTAACAGAAACAACGGGAAGACCAGAACGAGTCCCTGGTTTACCCGACGGTGTAAGGAGGCAAAAACAAAATGCAATAGAGAATGGAAAAAGTACAGAAGGCAGAGAACACACGAAAATAGGGAGATCAGTCGCAGAGCCAGGAATGAGTATGCACAGGTAAGGAGGGAGGCCCAGCGACAGTATGAAAATGACATAGCATCGAAAATCAAGACTGACCCGAAACTGTTGTATAGCCACATCAGGAGGAAGACAATAGTCAAAGACCAGGTGATCAGATTAAGGACAGAAGGGGAAGAATTCACAAGAAATGATCAGGAAGTATTTGAGGCGCTAAAAAGGAGATTTAAGGAAGTTTTTACAGTAGAGACAGGAAGGGCTGTTGGAAGACAGCACAGAAGGGAACACCAAGAGGGAATATACCAACAAGTGTTGGATGACATACGAACAACCGAGGAGGAGGTGCAGAAGCTGCTAAGTGACCTTGATTCCTCAAAGGCGATGGGACCGGACAACATCTCCCCATGGGTCCTTAGAGAAGGAGCAGAGATGCTGTGCGTGCCCTTAACCACAATCTTCAACACATCCCTTGAAACTGGGCATCTACCTGAGAAATGGAAGACAGCAAATGTAGTCCCCATATTTAAGAAAGGAAACAGAAATGAGGCACTAAACTACAGACCTGTGTCTCTGACATGTATTGTGTGCAAAGTCATGGAGAAGATTATCAAGAGAGTTGTGGAACGCCTGGAACGGAACAAGATTATAAATGAAAGCCAGCATGGGTTCATGGAAGGCAAGTCCTGTGTCACAAACCTCCTGGAGTTTAATGACAAGGTAACAGAAGTAAGACACGAGAGAGAGGGGTGGGTTGATTGCGTTTTCCTAGACTGCAGGAAGGCCTTTGACACAGTTCCCCACAAGAGATTAGTGCAGAAGCTGGAGGATCAGGACCGTATAACAGGGAGGGCACTGTAATGGATCAGGGAATACCTGACAGGGAGGCAGCAACGAGTCATGGTACGTGAAGAGGTATCACAGTGGGCGCCTGTGACGAGCGGGGTCCCACAGGGGTCAGTTCTAGGACCAGTGCTATTTTTGATATATGCGAACGATATGATGGAAGGAATAGACTCTGAAGTGTCCCTATTCGCAGATGATGTGAAGTTGATGAGAGGAATTAAATCGGATGAGGATGAGGCAGGACTGCAAAGAGACTTGGACAGGCTGGACATGTGGTCCAGAAACTGGCTTCTCGAATTCAATCCTGCCAAATGCAAAGTCATGAAGATTGGGGAGGGGCAAAGAAGACCGCAGACAGAGTATAGGCTAGGTGGACAAAGACTACAGACCTCACTCAGGGAGAAAGATCTTGGGGTGACCATAACACCGAGCACGTCACCGGAGGAACACATCAACCAAATAACTGCTGCAGCATACGGGCGCCTGGCAAACCTGAGAATAGCGTTCCGATACCTTAATAAGGAATCGTTCAAGACACTGTACACTGTGTATGTTAGGCCCATACTGGTGTATGCAGCACCAGTCTGGAACCCACACCTGGTCAAGCACGTCAAGAAGTTAGAGAAAGTACAAAGGTTTGCAACAAGGCTAGTTTCAGAGCTCAAGGGAATGTCGTACGAGGAAAGGTTGAGGGAAATTGGACTGACGACACTGGAGGACAGAAGGGTCAGTGGAGACATGATAACGACATACAAGATACTGCGGGGAATAGACAAGGTGGACAGAGATAGGATGTTCCAGAGAGGGGACACAGAAACAAGGGGTCACAACTGGAAGCTGAAGACTCAGACGAGTCACAGGGACATTAGGAAGTATTTCGTCAGTCATAGAGTCATCAGGAAGTGGAATAGCCTAGCTAGTGAAGTAGTGGAGGCAGGCACCATACACAGTTTTAAGAAGAGGTATGACAAAGCTCAGGAAGCAGAGAGGGAGAGGACCTAGTAGCGATCAGTGAAGAGGCGGGGCCAGGAGCTGAGTCTCGACCCCTGCAACCACAATTAGGTGAGTACAATTAGGTGAGTACACCCACACAGACACACACACACACACACACACACACACACACACACACATAGTGAAGAGGCGGGACCAGAAGCTATGAATCGACCCCTGCAACCACAACTAGGCGAGTACAACTAGGTGAGTACACACACACACACGCACAACACACACATACACACACACACACGCACATCACACACATACACATACACACACACATTGGAGTATGCGGCACCAGTTTGGAACCCACACCTAGCCAAGCACGTGAAGAAACTAGAGAAAGTGCAAAGGTTTGCAACAAGACTAGTCCCAGAGCTAAGAGGTATGTCCTACGAGGAGAAGTTAAGGGAAATCAACCTGACGACACTGGAGGACAGGAGAGAATAGGGGGGACATGATAACGACATAAAAAATACTGAGGGGAAATTTGGGACAAGGTGGACAAAGACAGGATGTTCCCAGAGATTGGCACAGTAACAAGGGGACACAGTTGGAAGCTAAAGACACAGATGAACCCACAGGGATGTTGGGAAAGTATTTCCTCAGCACAGAGTAGTCAGTAAGGGGAATAGTTTGGGAAGCAAATGTAGTGGAGGCAGGATCCATACTTTAGCTTTAAAGCAGAGGTATGATAAACTCACGGCTCAGGGAGGGCCCTCCCCGAGCTCGCTCGACCGAAATCATGGTAAAGACCGGGGCACAATTCCAAAACCTCAACCCCCCGCAACCCAAACAGGATAAAACCCCATAAACACACAACACACACACACACACCCCCACACACACACAACACACACACAACACACAACACACACACACACACACACACACACCACCACACACACACACACACACACACACATACAACACACACACAACCACACACACACACACAGGTCTTAAAAGACTATCAATAAACATCAATAATCTGAATCTCTTCACTCAGACAATAGATTTAAATTTCTTTGATAACTTTTGTGTTGATGTTCACCAGAACAACAACAATATACCAAAGAAAGAACAACAAAGGAGAACACAGTTCTGCAATACAACTCTAACAACACAACTCTCGCCTCAAACTAACCTCTTTGAAGAAATCCTCGTAGATTTATTGTTGGGGATTAAGTGTTGAGGATTTATTGTTGGGGATAAAGTGTTAAAGATTTATTGTTGGTTATTTATTGTTGGGAATTAAGAGCGGGGGATTTATTGTTGGGGATTAAGTGCTGGGGATTTATTGTTGGAGATTAAGTGATAGGGATTAAGTGTTATGGATTTACGTTAGGGATTTAGAAGGGACTTATTTATCTATCACACTTTACATAAATATATATATATTATAAATATATATATATATATATATATATATATATATATATAATTTATATTAATATAAATTAGAATTATAAATTTAAAAAAATAAAAAATATAAAATATTTTTTTTAATATATAAAATTATTAAAAGTCCTGGGGACATTAACAAAATTCCCCCGTGGAAAAGGGGAAAGCCCCATGGTCTAGGGATTGGTTTGCTAAAAAACCAGTTTTTATAACCGGAGGTTGGTAGAATGGTGCATACCAGCTGCAGGTGGCTAGTATGGGTGCAAAACCAGCTGCAGGTGCTAGTATGGTGTGCTATACCAGCTGCAGGTGGGTAGTATGGTGTGCTATATCAGCTGCAGGTGGCTAGTATGGTGTGCTATACCAGCTGCAGGTGGTAGTATGGTGTCTATACCAGCTGCAGGTGGCTAGTATGGTGTGCTATACCACTGCAGGTGGTAGTATGGTGTGTTTTACCAAACTGCAGGTGGGGTAGATGGTGACTATCCAGCTGCAGGTGGCTAGTATGGTGTGCTATACCAGCTGCAGGTGGCTAGTATGGTGTGCTATACCAGCTGCAGGTGGCTAGTATGGTGTGCTATACCAGCTGCAGGTGGCTAGTATGGTGTGCTATACCAGCTGCAGGTGGCTAGTATGGTGTCTTTTACCAGCTGCAGGTGGCTATATGGGGTCTATACCAGCTGCAGGTGGTGTATGGTGTGCTTAACCAGCTGCAGGTGGCTAGTATGGTGTAACTATACCCGCTGCAGGTGGCTAGTATGGTGTCTATACCAGCTGCAGGTGGCTAGTATGGTGTACTATACCAGCTGCAGGTGGCTAGTATGGTGTGTTATACCAGCTGCAGGTGGCTAGTATGGTGTATTATACCAGCTGCAGGTGGCTAGTATGATGTGCTATACCAGCTGCAGGTGGCTAGTATGGTGTGCTATACCAGCTGCAGGTGGCTAGTATGGTGTGCTATACCAGCTGCAGGGGGTAGTATGTGTGCCCATACCACTGCAGGTGGCTAGTATGATGTGCTATACCAGCTGCAGGTGGCTAGTATGGTGTGCTATACCAGCTGCAGGTGGCTAGTATGGTGTGCTATACCAGCTGCAGGTGGCTAGTATGGTGTGCTATACCAGCTGCAGGTGGCTAGTATGGTGTGCTATACCAGCTGCAGGTGGCTAGTATGGTGTGCTATACCAGCTGCAGGTGGCTAGTTAAAGGTGGGTATACCAGCTGCAGTGGCTAGTATGATGTTTCTATACAGCTGCAGGGGCTAGTATGATGTGCCATAAACCAGCTCAGGTGGCTATTTTGGTGGAAAAAGCTCTTAAATTTTTAACCTTGTAGTTCTGGTAATCCGGCTCCAACTCAGTCCCGATTCCGTGGTTTAGGCTCCAACTCCACTTGTATCCTGGTATAACCCGGACTCCACTCAGCTTGTAGTTCTTAACCGGATTACTTCCAGCCTTGTAGTTCTGGTTAACCACAGGTGCTTCCAACTCCACCTTGTAGGTGGTAATCCAGGACTAAGTTCCACCTTGAGTCCCGTAATGGATCCAACTCCAGGTTTTAGTTGGTATCCAGGGCTCCAACTCCAGTCATTTGGGAGTTATTGTTAACCAGGGGACTTTTTCCCAACTCCAGGGGGTGTATTGGTATTCCAGGACTCAATCCTGCCTTGTAGTCCTGGTAATCCAGGTCTTCTCTGACGCAGTTTTAGTCCCTGGTAATCTGGACTTCAACTCCAGCCTTGTAGTTTGGAAATCCTGGACTCCAACTCCAGCCTTGTAGTTCTGTAATCCAGGATCACACCCTCACCTCTCATTGTAGTCATGGTAATCAGGACTAACTCCAGCCTTGTAGTCTGGTAATCGGGACTTCAATATCAGCCTTGATGTTGGTAATCAAGGACTTCAAATCCAGCCTTGTAGTCTGTAATCAGGACTTCATCTCCAGCTTGTAGTCTGGTAATACAGACTCCAACTCAGCCTTGTCTCGCTCACACTCGCGCGCTTCACCAGGACTTCAATCCAGCCTTAGTCCTGGTAATCAGGACTTCAACTCCAGCTTGTAGTCTGGTTTTCAGGACTTCAACTCCAGCCTTGTTAGTCTGGTAATCAGGACTTCAACTCAGCTTATCAGTTGGTGATCCAGGACCACGCGCACTCTATCAGGCTTGTAGTCTGCGTAATCAGGACTCCAACTCCAGCCTTGTAGTCTGTAATCAGGACTTAAATCAAGCTTGTAGTCTGTAATCCAGGAACTCAAAACTCCAGCTTGTAGTTCTGGTAATCCAGGACCTACTAATCCAGCAACTGCTCCCGCCTCCGCCCGGCCTCTCCAGGACTCAATCCCGGTGTAGTCTGGTAAATACAGTACTTAACTCAGCCTTTAGTCCTGGTTATCCAGGGAATGACTCAGCACTCGCACTTGTAGACCTGGTAATCCAAGGAACCTTCAACTCTGCCTTGTAGTCCTGGTAATCAGGACTCAACTCCGCATTGTGTACTGGTAATCAGGACTTCAAATCCAGCCTTGTTGTAGTTTGGTTTCCAGGCTCCAATCCAGCTTGTGTCCTTGGTAAATCCAGGACTTCAAACTCTCCTTGTAGTTCTGGTAAGCCAGGACTCCAACTCAGCCTTGTATTCCTGGTAATCACAGGATCCAACTCCAGCCTTTTGTAGTTTAGGTAATCCAGGATCCCTCCAGCATTGTAGTCCTGGTGTCCAGGACTCAACTCCAGCCTTGTGTCTTGGTAATCAGGACTTCAATCAGACTTTTAGTTCTGGGTTAATCCAGGCCTCATCACCACTCTAGCATGCACCTGCTCGAGTCTGGTAATTCAGGGACTTTCACTCCAGTTGTAGTCCTGGTAATCCAGGACTCCAACTCAGCTTTAGTCATGGTATAAGGACTTCAACGAGCTTGTAGTCATGGTAATCCAGGACTTCACACCAGCTTGTAGTCTGGTAATCCAGGACTTCCAACTCCAGTTGTAGTCTGGTAATCAGGACTCCAACTCAGTCTTGTGTTTATGGTTAATCAGGATCTTCCACTCCGGTCTTGTAGTCTGGTAATCCAGGAATCCAACTCTGCCTTGTAGTCTGGTCATGCAGGACTCAACTCCCAGCTTGTAGTCCTGGTAATCAGGACTTCAACTAGCCAGTAGTCCTGGTTAATCAGGACTCCAACTCCAGTTTGTAGTTATGGTAATCCAGGGACTCCAATCCAGCCTTGTAGTTCTGGTAATCCTGGAATCCAACTCGCTTGTTGTCTGTTTAATCCAGGGATTCAAACTCAGCCTTGTAGTTCTGGTAATCAGGTCTCAACTCCAGCCTTGTAGTCCTGGTAATACAGGACTCCAACTCCAGCCTTGTAGTTGGTTATCAGGGACATTACACTCAGCTTGTAGTTCTGGTAATCAGGACCGCACTCTCAGACACTCGCACTCGCGAGCTCGCTTATGGTAATCCAGGATCCTCTCCTGCCTTGTATAGTTCTGGTAATCCTGCGCTCGCGCCTCTCACCGCCAGCTTGTAGTTGGTAATCCTGTACTTCAATCTCTAGCTTGGAGTTATGGGTAAATCAGGACTCCAACTCATCGCACGCGCGCGCTAGTTCGGTATCAGGATCAATCCAGCTTGTAGTTCTGGTATCCAGGAACTTCAACTCAGCCCCTTGTAGTTCTGGTAATCCAGGACTCCAACTCAGCTTGAGTTATGGATAATCCAGGACTCCAACTCAGCATTGTAGTTTGGTAATCCAGGACTTCAACTCAAGCCTTGTAGTTCTGGTATTCAGGACTCAAATCCAGCTTGTAGTTATGGTAATCCAGGAATCAACTCAGGCCTTCGTTAGTTCTGGTATCCAGGACTTCAATCCAGACTTGTCGTCTGGTAATAGGACTTCAAATCAGCCTTGTGTTTGTAATCCAGGAACTCCAACTCCTGCTAGTTGTTATGGTTATTTCAGGAACTTCAACTCAGCTTCGTAGTTTGGTAATCCAGGGACTTCAACCCAGCCTTGTAGTACTGGTTAATCCAGGATCCAACTCCTGCCTGTGTAGTTGTGGTAATCAGCACACATTATGAAGTAAATCCTGTTCAATTTCAACTCTCGGAGCACAGCCAACATCTTCTTCGCTTCTACATCTTTTTGGTGTGTATCTTAGTTTCCTTCTTCTTATCCTGATGCTCACAAATTTACAAGTGATCTGGTACAGACTTGCACGCCAGGTTTAGATGTGGGGTGTTATGGTGATCAAACACAATCTCTTGTAGGTTATGTTAGTACTTGTAGTGTTTGTGTCTCTGTGCTGCTGTCTGTGCTGTTTGCACCTCGCCCTGCTCGCCTGCACTCGCCCCCTCTCGCACGCTCCGCGCATCGCCATGCACTCGCAACGCGCTGTGTTGCTGTTATGCTGCTTTACTGCTGCTGATGCTGTGAGCTGCTGCTGCTGCTGAGTGTGGCTGTGCTGTTACTGTGTGTTACTGCAGCTGCTGCTGCTGCTGTGCTGCTTGCTGCTGCTGCTGCTGTCGCTCGCTCACGCGCACTCGCACGCGCTCGTGCTGCTGTGCTGCTGTGCTATGTGCTGTTATGTGCTACTACTACTGCAGCTGTGCTACTGTGCTGTTTATGCTAGCTCGTTACTATGCTGTTACTACTGCTGCTATGCATGCTGTTTTATGTGTATCATATACTGCTGCTACTTGCTGCAGTTATGTGTACTACTAAGTGTACTGTACTACTGCTGGCTGCTGCTGTGTTACTACTGCTGCTGCTATTTGTGCTTGTGTTGCGTTACTATGCTGCAGCTACTACTGTGCTGTTGATGTGCTGATAGTGATTTACTATTATGCTGCTACTACTGCTGTTACTACTGTGCTGCTGCTAACTGTTGCTGTTACTTGCTGCTCCACTGCTGGTTGTGATGTGCTAATGTGCTGTTACTTCGCATAATGCTGCTGCTACTACTATATATACTGCTGTGCTGCTGCTCTGCGCTTCTGCTGCTGCTGTGTGTGCGCGGACTCGCACTGCTCGCACCTCGCCACTCGCAGCTGTGCTGGCTGCTGTTGCTGTTCTGCAGCTACTAATACTCGCGGGCTGCTGCTACTGCTGTGTTGTGTGCTACTGCTTTGCCTGCTGCGCTTTTACTGGGCTGTTGATGCTGTGTGTGCATTCTGTTACTGTGTGCTACTATGCTGTAATATGTGCTGTACTGTTGTGTTACTGCTGCTACATGTGCTGTTGTATGTGTTGATGCTGCAGTTATACAGCTGCTACTGCTGCTGCTACTACTAATACTGCTGTGTGTGTGCAGCTGTTTGCTGCTGTACTGCTGTGTTACTGTGCCTACTATACTACTGCTGCTGATATGCTGCTCTGCTGCTGCCGCTTTATGCTGCTGTGTTTTTTTAATAGGAGAGTTGAATACGGGACAGTTGGACTGCTCTGTCTCCGCCTCTTAGTTGTTGAACATAGGGATATATCCTTTTGGTGATACAGCTTCAGGTGTAGGAATGGGATACAGCCCTCGTGGTAGCAATGAGTGAAAAGATGTGCTGAGAGTGGCGTCGTAATGCTGCGTTAGTAAAGAAATAGAAGGGTGAGGTTTGATTACTATTGGGGTGAGTTTTAGGGTTCACTTGCCGTGAGTTCAAACCCTGTACCGTTATGGTTGAATAAGAGTGGATGCCAGGGCTGTGAGTCGACCCCCGGCTACTCAACTCGGCGAGTACAACTATCTGCAGGAAAAGCACTTTGGTTGACATAGACCTTTTATTTTCTCTGCTCCCTCCCTATCTACCACCCTGCCTTCATCCCTGCTTCCTTATCTCCCTGCTTTCCTTATCCCCCTGCTTCCTATCTCTCTGCTTCCTTATCTCTCTGCTTCCTTATCTCCCTGCTTCCTTACCTCCCTGCTTCCTTATCTCCCTGCTTTCTTATCTCCCTGCTTCCTTATCTCTCTGCTTCCTTATCTCCCTGCTTCCTTACCTCCCTGCTTCCTTATCTCCCTGCTTCCTTACCTCCCTGCTTTCTTATCTCCCTGCTTCCTTATCTCCCTGCTTCCTTATCTCCCTGCTTCCTACCCCCCTGCTTCCTTATCTCCCTGCTTCCTTATCTCCTGCTTTCTTATCTCCCTGCTTCCTTATCTCTCTGCTTCCTTATCTCCCTGCTTCCTTACCTCCCTGCTTCCTTATCTCCCTGCTTCCTTACCTCCCTGCTTTCTTATCTCCCTGCTTCCTTATCTCCCTGCTTCCTTATCCCCCTGCTTTCCTTACCTCCCTGCTTCCTTATCTCCCTGCTTCTTACCCCCTGCTTCCTTATCTCTCTGCTTTCTTATCTCCCTGCTTCCTTATCTCATTGCTTCCTTACCTCCCTGCTTCCTTATCTCCCTGCTTCCTTATCTCCCTGCTTCCTTACTCCCTGCTTCCTTACCTCCCTGCTTCTTATCCCCCTGCTTCCTTACCTCCCTGCTTCCTTATCTCCCTGCTTCCTTATCTCTCTGCTTCCTTATCTCCCTGCTTCCTTACCTCCCTGCTTCCTTATCTCCCTGCTTTCCTTATCTCTCTGCTTCCTTATCTCCCTGCTTCCTTACCTCCCTGCTTCCTTATCTCCCTGCTTCCTTACCTCCCTGCTTCCTTATCTCTCTGCTTTCCTTATCCCCCTGCTTCCTTATCTCATTGCTTCCTTATCTCCCTGCTTCCTTACCTCCCTGCTTCCTTATCTCCCTGCTTCCTTACCTCCCTGCTTCCTTATCTCCCTGTTTCCTTTCCTCCTGCTTCCTTACCTCCCTGCTTCCTTACCTCCCTGCTTCCTTATATCCCTGCTTCCTTACTCCCTGCTTCCTTATCTCCCTGCTTCCTTACCCCCCTGCTTCCTATCTCTCTGCTTTCTTATCTCCCTGCTTCCTTATCTCCCTGCTTCCTTATCTCCCTGCTTCCTTACCTCCCTGCTTCCTTATCTCCCTGCTTCCTTACCTCCCTGCTTCCTTATCTCCCTGTTTCCTTCCTCCCTGCTTCCTTACCTCCCCTGCTTCCTTACCTCCCTGCTTCCTTATATCCCTGCTTCCTTACCTCCCTGCTTTCTTATCTCCCTGCTTCCTTACCTCCCTGCTTCCTTATCTCCCTGCTTCCTTACCTCCCTGCTTCCTTATCTCCCTGCTTCCTTACCTCCCTGCTTCCTTACCTCCCTGCTTCCTTATATCCCTGCTTCCTTACCTCCCTGCTTTCTTATCTCCCTGCTTCCTTATCTCTCTGCTTTCCTTATCTCCCTGCCTTCCTTACCTCCCTGCTTCCTTATCTCCCTGCTTCCTTACCTCCCTGCTTTCTTATCTCCCTGCTTCCTTATCTCCCCTGCTTCCTTATCTCCCTGCTTCCTTACCTCCCTGCTTCCTTATCTCCCTGCTTCCTTACCTCCCTGCTTCCTTATCTCCCTGCTTCCTTATCTCTCTGCTTCCTTATCTCCCTGCTTCCTTACCTCCCTGCTTCCTTATCTCCCTGCTTCCTTACCTCCCTGCTTCCTTATCTCTCTGCTTTCTTATCTCCCTGCTTCCTTATCTCATTGCTTCCTTATCTCCCTGCTTCCTTACCTCCCTGCTTCCTTATCTCCCTGCTTCCTTACCTCCCTGCTTCCTTATCTCCCTGTTTCCTTTCCTCCCTGCTTCCTTACCTCCCTGCTTCCTTACCTCCCTGCTTCCTTATATCCCTGCTTCCTTACCTCCCTGCTTCCTTATCTCCCTGCTTCCTTACCTCCCTGCTTCCTTATCTCTCTGCTTTCTTATCTCCCTGCTTCCTTATCTCCCTGCTTCCTTATCTCCCTGCTTCCTTACCTCCCTGCTTCCTTATCTCCCTGCTTCCTTACCTCCCTGCTTCCTTATCTCCCTGTTTCCTTTCCTCCCTGCTTCCTTACCTCCCTGCTTCCTTACCTCCCTGCTTCCTTATATCCCTGCTTCCTTACCTCCCTGCTTTCTTATCTCCCTGCTTCCTTACCTCCCTGCTTCCTTATCTCCCTGCTTCCTTACCTCCCTGCTTCCTTATCTCCCTGCTTCCTTACCTCCCTGCTTCCTTACCTCCCTGCTTCCTTATCTCCCTGCTTCCTTACCTCCCTGCTTCCTTACCTCCCTGCTTCCTTATCTCCCTGCTTCCTTACCTCCCTGCTTCCTTACCTCCCTGCTTCCTTACCTCCCTGCTTCCTTACCTCCTTGCTTCCTTACCTCCCTGCTTTCTTACTTCCCTGCTTCCTTACCTCCCTGCTTCCTTATCTCCCTGCTTCCTTACCTCCCTGCTTCCTTACCTCCCTGCTTCCTTATCTCCCTGCTTCCTTCCCCTCCCTGCTTCCTTACCTCCCTGCTTCCTTACCTCTCTGCTTCCTTACCTCCCATGCTTCCTTACCTCCCTGCTTCCTTATCTCCCTGCTTCCTTACCTCCCTGCTTCCTTACCTCCCTGCTTCCATACCTCCCTGCTTCCTTACCTCCCTGCTTCCTTACCTCCCTGCTTCCTTACCTCCCTGCTTCCTTATCTCCCTGCTTCCTTACCTCCTGCTTCCTTACCTCCCTGCTTCCTTACCTCCCTGCTTCCTTACCCCCCTGCTTCCTTATCTCCCTGCTTCCTTACCTCCCTGCTTCCTTACCTCCCTGCTTCCTTACCTCCCTGCTCCCTTACCTCCCTGCTTCCTTACCTCCCTGCTTCCTTATCTCCCTGCTTCCTTACCTCCCTGCTTCCTTACCTCCCTGCTTCCTTACCTCCCTGCTTCCTTACCTCCCTGCTTCCTTACCTCCCTGCTTCCTTACCTCCCTGCTTCCTTACCTCCCTGCTTCCTTATCTCCCTGCTTCCTTATCTCCCTGCTTCCTTATCTCCCTGCTTCCTCATCTCCCTGCTTCCTTATCTCCCTGCCTCCCTCTCTCCTTCCCTCCAGCTCAGATAACACAGCTTGGTATCAATGACTGTGGGGGGTGATGGACAGTGATGGAACAGCCTCATTCATACACGCTGTTATATTAATATGAAAACATTTTTCCCATAGGACAATTTTTCCCCAAAATTCGTATATTATATAAGACTATATGTGTGATGCTTTCCGGACGCTGCCTCTACCGACCAGGACACAGACCGTCTAAGACGCCTCCAGCAAGACTGTGAATGTTAATACTTAACAGTGTTGTTTGTGCGTCATATTGATACTTTTCGATGGTGATCCTATATTCATAGTCTCTTTTTTTTTTAGTTATTTTACCTTCCCCAACTCTTAGTTTTTATTTCGCTCATAACTCGAGAATGTCTCTTCCGATCGGTTTTAAGTTTCCAGTGCTCGTGTAGGGGATCCAGTTCCAGCTTGATTGAAAACTGGGCATGTTCAGCTGTGCTGGTGTGTTGTGGTATTTGTGTCTCTTGTAACACAGCCTACACTGTGGACATATATATGAACATATGCCTAAGCTAGAAACTGAAACTGCAGTGGTTGAATCATAGCTCCTGGCCCCGCCTATAGTGTGTGTGTGCGTGTGTGTAATGGGGAGGGTACTGCATCGTCATCACTACGGAAAACTGACTTTCCTGTATCTGACCCAACAACACCCGTATTGTGAGTCTATCCTTACCATCCTGTTTATCAACCATATTCACTAGGCTACGCCTGTACGTGGAGACTCTCTCTGTATCTCTTGGTATTATTTTGTAGAAATATGCGATAGTTATCTCTGTAGAAGATAATATTACTCCTAGGGAGAGAACGTAACCTACATCTGTTACCTCTGTGATTAATGTCTCTCTCTCTCTCTCTCTCTCTCTCTCTCGTCTCTCTCTCTCCCCCATCTCTCTCTTCTCTCTCTCTCTCTCTCTCTCTCTCTCCACTCTCTCTCTCTCTCTCTCTCTCTCTCTCCTCTCTCTCTCTCTCTCTCTCTCTCTCTCTCTCTCTCTCTTTTTTTTTTTTTTTTTTTTTTTTTACACATTGTTTGACAAGGTTAAGGATCCCTAGCTTTATTGACAGCTATTTACAGGTTAAGGATTCCTAACTTTATTGGCAAGCTAAGAGCTGTTACCTACATCAGCTCATTTGAAAGCATTTTTATTGTTATGAGACATACAAGTAGGGAACAGGATGAAGTTGGAGCCATCTGTGGGCCAGCATTTTCATTTGATCAACTGACTTTATCTCGTTGACATCATTATGCTGTACGAATGTGTTCCATACTCGAGTCATCCTGGGTATGTATGATCTCAGATGGAGTGATGTTCTGGAGAAGGGTACAGCCAGAGTGAAGTTGTTGCTGGCTGCCCGTCTTGTGACATAAAAGCTTGTTTCACGCTGTCCTCGAAGTGGATCCAAGTGTGGTACTTTGACAATATTGGCCTTGTACATAACAGTAAGGCCACCCACATCCCTCCTATGTTGAAGGCTCTGCTGAAATGGTAGATCTATCCAGGATGGGTCCAGGCGAGAGATGAGACGTCTTGCTCTGTTCTCTACTCTGTCAAGCAGTCGCAGATGAGAGGGGGGGCAGGCAAACCAAGAAAGTGGAGCATACTCAAGGTGCGAGCGTACTTGTGCCTCGTACAGGATCTTGCAACCCCTACTGTCAAGCAGATGGGAGATACGGCGAAGTTCTGTAGGCTTCCTGGCTGCCTTGTTTGCAAGATTTACAACATGGTTCTTCATGGTTAGTTTGGAGTCAAATTTCACCCCAAGGATATCAACTTCTTCTCCAGGTGCCAACATCCTCCCATTCATCCTTACTACTGCACCAGCATTACCATCATGGTGCCTAGAGACGATCATCATTTGCGTTTTCTCAGGTGCAAATGTTACTTGCCATCTATTTCCCCAAGCTGATATAGCTCTCAGCTGGTGATTGATGTAGCTTAGAGCAGCTGGCATTTCTTCTCTTGGATAAGTGAAGGTCAGTGTACAGTCGTCTGCATATGCATGTGATTCTGGGATGAGATGAAGAAGGTCGTTGAAGTAGACATTCCATAACAATGGACCCAGCACGCTTCCTTGTGGAACACTTGCCCCAATAGGATGCCTTGCTGATTCCGTTCCATTGAGAACTACACTTAGAGATCTACCATGAAGGTAATCACTGAGGAACATAGCGTAGAGCCTGCAATTCCCAGTGCTTGAAGTTTTGCTAAGAGGCCCTGGTGCCACACCCGGTCGAAAGCGCCAGCAATGTCCAGTGCTACCACACAGCTGACTTTGGATTCATCCAGTGACTGGTGCCACTTAGTGGAGAGGTTTAACAACAGATCAGCAGCAGAGTAACCTTTCCTGAAGCCATATTGACGATCACAAAGTAGTGAGTGGTAGTCAAAAAACTCTGTCATTTGTCTTGAGATTATTGTCTCAAGGATCTTACCAGTGATTGACAGGAGTGACACTGGGCTGTAGTTGCTGATTTCTGCTCTGCTCTTCTTTTTGTGAACAGGGACTACATTTGCCTCTTTCCATAGAGAGGGCCATTTACACTGTACTAGGCAGTGCTGAAAGATGCGAGTTAGAGTGCTGCTAGCTGGTCCCGCACATCTTCTCAACAATCTTGGGCTCAACTTCTCTGGCCCACAGTCTTTTCTTGGTCAAGCGATTTAAGAAGGAAATGCACCTCCTCCTGCCTTATTGTCACCACTGACAGTTTTGACACAGTTCTTGCAGCTAGCCAAGGAGGGTCCCTTGCTGGATCAGGAACTTGCATTTTGTAGCAAAGTGTTCAGCAAAGAGGCCCCGCCTTCTCTTGACTACTAGTAGAGGTGGTCCCATCCTGTCGATTTAGAGGTGGAATAAGTTCATCAGGCAGATAACCTTGTCTGTCCTTGACCAGGGACCACCAGTTTTGGAGCCTACCCTACCTGATGCTAACTTTCTTTTAGTGTCCACCTCCCATTTAGCAATGGCCCATTTTTGAACATCACCCATATGCCTACAGGCTTGCATGTGCAAGTTCCTGTTATAGGTGGTAGGATGTCTCTTATACCTTCGCCATGCTTTGTACTTAGCAGTAGCAGCCTCTCTACAACGAAAGCCAAACCAAGGCTGATCTGTAGGCTTCGTCACATATTGCCGGTGAGGAATGTGTTCTTGTTGTAGATTAAGGATGTGTCCAGTGAAGGCTTTCACTTGGTTGTCAACATCCCCTTGGAGAAGAGCATTCCAGTCGGTGGTGGCGAGCTCAGAGCAAAGGGCTGGCCAATTACCTCTTTCCCATAGCCAGGTTGTGCGTGAGGACTCCTCACCTCGTTCTGTTGGGATCTTAAGTGTGGTAAAAACAGCCTTGTGGTCAGACGATTCAACGTAGCCGAGGGGTTGAGAAGTGACTATGCCTTCTGCCAGATCACTCTCTCTCTCTCTCTCTCTCTCTCTCTCTCTCTCTTTCTCTCTCTCTCCTGCTCTCTCTCTCGCGAAAAAATAAGGTTGGAATGGAAATTAAACAATAAATATATATAAAATATATATATATATATATATATATATATATATATATATATATATATATATATTATATATATATATATATATAATATATATATATATATATATATAATATATAAGCTATCCTGAATCTCTTTATACCTGTTAATAGCATTTTATTATTAAATACATAAGCCCAAATAGAGAACATTTTTCACACAGGTTGAACAAAAGCTGTGCCATGTTAGTAATTGGCACGACTAATGGTGGCACCAACACACAGCACCATCCAATAACAACAAGTCCATCAACTATGCAATGGGAACGACTGAGCCAAACATAAGAGCTCTCTCACTCATTCACAAATGCATAACAACCAACACTTCGATGTTTTAACAAAGGTTCAGACACATACGCAAGAATTTATTCTGCCATAAAAATAAACGTTCAACTATTGCCAATGGCTTTGAAATCTTCCATTGTGACGGTGGATATTTTTTTGAGAATGATTCCCCGGCGAGCAGTTCAATAAAGAAAAGTTCCCTTTTGGAGACAACAATAACATATACTGTTGTAGACGATTGATAATACCAACTATATAAAGAATTTGACACATGTGAAACATCTGGGTATCTTTATTTGTAGACGTTTCGCTATGCAGTGGCTTTAATAAGGACGTAATGTAAAGACAGTGGAACTTTTTTTATATATTTTATTTAAAATACAGTATACATTATACATAGAAACAAACATATGTCACTAAACCAATCAACATGGAACAACAAAATTAAAGTACAACGTACGTGTACACAATCCAAAAAGAAAAAGAAACTTCACACAGGTGTACCAACAACATATCCAGAGAATCTACTTCAGCACACTTATACATCTTATGTCAAGTTTTATATACAAAACAATTCTTAAAGGTAAAAACCTCACTACATACCATTAAAACCTATACATCCACCCCCCACCAAAGGTACATTTATAAAGTCGTACATATGTGCTCTGGAAGTAAAAGGTACCTCCCCCCCCCTCATCAAATACCAACAAAACAATGACATACTATAAGAGCGCAGGATACTACTTGCTTTAAGTAACAATTATGAAAACTTTGCCTAGCATACAAGGATAATATACTCTATATCTCAACACGGGTGCAATCCACCCAAGACTTCTTCATACACTATATACACTATACCAGTATTAATACATAACATACAACGCTACTTAAACTCATATACATACCTGCTCCAACAAAGTCATCTAAAATTATGGATTTACACAAAATCAATATACATTTTTATATTACCTTACATATACTCTTACATGTGACTTGAAACATTAAAATAGCAAAGGGAAACCAACAGCGTGTACTTAAAATATACAACACTACCCTACACCTACAGTGTCACACGACATGTACTATATAATCTTAACCAGGCCTCTGAAACATTATATATTAGGCCTTATGTGCCAAAATACAATCTCGCATAATATTAAACTTTACCACGTTACTCATTACAGCTATTTACACTTCCGAACCTTCAGATATACAGAAATTGTCTTACAGAATGCTTCCTACAAGAAGGGAAACCCCGGACTTTGTATCACAGCATATTCTAAACAGTCATATGGCATACCTTAGTAACACCAAGTAGTATGTGCTTTCTATAACATCTTTAAAGACACTCTCAACAATAACGAACAGTTATTCTCGCACACACTACTCTGTCATGCACCTTGTATACACACAATGATGTAGTGCTTCTATACACTACGTACATGTACTATCCAAAACCTTCACAACATAAAGGGAACACATATGTAATACCACCACACACACCACACTCACTACACAGGAAAAGCATAAATGTATCAATACAAATCCAATCACACACTTTAAAAGCCATCCACACATCCCCACTCAAGAAACTAGCCCGTCGTTACCCCTTACTTTACACTTAAATCCCATAAGTCCTTCAACTTAAAACTCGGGTATCCCTCAGTAAACACTGTCTTCCACCTTCCCCCATAAAGATCCCTATTTCGACACTTAGTTCTATAAATGGTGGCCGCTAACACCTTTTTTCTTTCATCCACACCCACCTCCCTCACACCCACCTCCCTCACACCCACCTCCCTCACACCCACCTCCCTCACACCCACTTCCCTCACACCCACCTCCCTCACACCCACCTCCCTCACACCCACCTCCCTCACACCCACCTCCCTCACACCCACCTCCCTCACACCCACCTCCCTCACACCCACCTCCCTCACACCCACCTCCCTCACACCCACCTCCCTCACACCCACCTCCCTCCACACCCACTTCCCTCACACCCACCTCCCTCACACCCACCTCCCTCACACCCACTTCCCTCACACCCACCTCCCTCACACCCACCTCCCTCACACCCACCTCCCTCACACCCACCTCCCTCACACCCACCTCCCTCACACCCACCTCCCTCACACCCACCTCCCTCACACCCACCTCCCTCACACCCACCTCCCTCACACCCACCTCCCTCACACCCACCTCCCTCACACCCACCTCCCTCACACCCACCTCCCTCACACCCACCTCCCTCACACCCACCTCCCTCACACCCACCTCCCTCACACCCACCTCCCTCACACCCACCTCCCTCATAGCCCAAGACATATAAATAAAATCAGTGACCACATACGCAACCACATTCACCACCATCTGACTCATCCCACCTATATCTAAACTTAACACCTTTAACACCTGTAACCCTTCCCCACCCACTAACCTAACCAACCTGCCTAACCATACCCTCACAGCTTCTAAACAATTACAAAAGACAATAGAACTATATACAAAAGATGAAGTAATCAGTCCCTTAGCCAAGGTTGAGGGACTGACTACCTCATCTTCGATTGTCCATGCACACCATCTCTATTAATGAATTGAAAAAAAGGGCCTCTGGTTGGCGATAAATTCTTACATAAAGCTACCCGAGTGTCACAAATGTCTTTAATTTCTCAAGAAACAAAATAAATTCTTTGCCATGTCAGGACAGGATTCGAGTCTGTCACACCTTGAAGATAAATAGATCATCTTGTTTATTAATCGAATTATAAGAGAAAAAAGGCACCCAGTGTTTATATCATACAAAACCCTTTAAAGGGAGGGGAAGTGCTCCTTAATGCCGGTGAAGCGCTCTTTATCCAAGGAATTAGATCTGCCTTCTTGCACCAAACACTATTTTTATCGTTTATTCTTCAGAGGCATTCTGACTCCACCAAGCTAAATAATTGCATTGTTCCCTCCATACGGTGCAATGTGCGCTCCTACGCTGGTTCAAGATTTCCTCTTGCACTTCTGAAGCAAGCTGAGTTGATTGATAACAAAAAGGCACAATACCGTGACTGGAATAATACAGAAATAACCCGCACATAGGAGAGAGAACCTTACAATGACGTTTCGGTCCGTCTTGGACCATTTACAAAGTCACACTAACAAAAAAAAGAGGAGGGAGTATACATAGGCAAACAGACAGGGACGGGACAAGAGAAATAGTGGTAGAGGTAGTAGTAATGGAGTCAGCCAAAGACTAAGAAAGAGGAGCAGTGCAAGGGAGCCAGGGGCCCATAAAGACTAAGAAAGAGGAGCAGTGCAAGGGAGCCAGGGGCCCATAAAGACTAAGAAAGAGGAGCAGTGCAAGGGAGCCAGGGGCCCATAAAGACTAAGAAAGAGGAGCAGTGCATGGGAGCTAGGGGCCCATAAAGACTAAGAAAGAGGAGCAGTGCATGGGAGCTAGGGGCCCATAAAGACTAAGAAAGAGGAGCAGTGCAAGGGAGCCAGGGGCCCATAAAGACTAAGAAAGAGGAGCAGTGCAAGGGAGCTAGGGGCCCATAAAGACTAAGAAAGAGGAGCAGTGCAAGGGAGCTAGGGGCCCATAAAGACTAAGAAAGAGGAGCAGTGCAAGGGAGCTAGGGGCCCATAAAGACTAAGAAAGAGGAGCAGTGCAAGGAGCCAGGGGCCCATAAAGACTAAGAAAGAGGAGCAGTGCAAGGGAGCTAGGGGCCCATAAAGACTAAGAAAGAGGAGCAGTGCAAGGGAGCTAGGGGCCCATAAAGACTAAGAAAGAGGAGCAGTGCAAGGGAGCCAGGGGCCCATAAAGACTAAGAAAGAGGAGCAGTGCAAGGGAGCTAGGGGCCCATAAAGACTAAGAAAGAGGAACAGTGCATGGGAGCTAGGGGCCCATAAAGACTAAGAAAGAGGAACAGTTGCAAGGGAGCTAGGGGCCCATAAAGACTAAGAAAGAGGAACAGTGCAAGGGAGCCAGGGGCCCATAAAGACTAAGAAAGAGGAGCAGTGCATGGGAGCTAGGGGCCCATAAAGACTAAGAAAGAGGAACAGTGCAAGGGAGCTAGGGGCCCATAAAGACTAAGAAAGAGGAACAGTGCAAGGGAGCTAGGGGCCCATAAAGACTAAGAAAGAGGAGCAGTGCAAGGGAGCTAGGGGCCCATAAAGACTAAGAAAGAGGAGCAGTGCAAGGGAGCTAGGGGCCCATAAAGACTAAGAAAGAGGAACAGTGCATGGGAGCTAGGGGCCCATAAAGACTAAGAAAGAGGAACAGTGCAAGGGAGCTAGGGGCCCATAAAGACTAAGAAAGAGGAACAGTGCAAGGGAGCCAGGGGCCCATAAAGACTAAGAAAGAGGAGCAGTGCATGGGAGCTAGGGGCCCATAAAGACTAAGAAAGAGGAGCAGTACAAGGGAGCTAGGGGCCCATAAAGACTAAGAAAGAGGAGCAGTGCAAGGGAGCCAGGGGCTCATAAAGACTAAGAAAGAGGAGCAGTGCAAGGGAGCTAGGGGCTCATAAAGACTAAGAAATAGGAGCAGTGCAAGGGAGCCAGGGGCCCATAAAGACTAAGAAAGAGGAGCAGTGCAAGGGAGCCAGGGGCCCATAAAGACTAAGAAAGAGGAGCAGTGCAAGGGAGCCAGGGGCCCATAAAGACTAAGAAAGAGGAGCAGTGCAAGGGAGCCAGGGGCCCATAAAGACTAAGAAAGAGGAGCAGTGCTCCTCTTTGTATGTATGTGGTGTCTTTCTCTGCTGTTTTGATACATCTAATTACTGCCTCACGGTTGAAGGACTTAGCACATTATTTTCACCTCTCCACTGACAGTATATAAGCCTCCATTCTGTTGCTTCAGCTTCACATTGTTCCAGACTATGGAATTGAACTCTTCTCCAGGTTGAGGGACTGACCACCTCATAACTACGTCTTCGAGGATGCTGGACTGATTACATCGTCTTTTCATCTCTACTGCTTCTGCTGCCTCCTCTGTATTCAACTGAAGAAGCCTACTTGGATCATAATGCTAATACAAGTCCCAGAGCACGGCAGCTCACGTGATTCACAAGGTCAAAACAGAGGCTCCACAATTTCGCAAACGTAACAGGATGGAAGGAACGTCAGGGGCTGGAACCTGTCTTAGTGCTCCGTTATTTCCAGAGCCACAGTCTGCTCCATTAACGCCAACACAGTCAAGCATAACATTGTGTTCAGAATCTGGACAGCAGCGACTGAGACACTGAGAAAGGTTCAACGGTCATGTTGCATCACACATGAAGGTTCAGTTATGATGTTTCATCCCACAGGAAGGTTCAACTATCAAGTTCCTTCACAACAGACATCACTGAACCAGCACAACAGCAGTGACAACAGACATCGCCGAAGAAACACAACAGACATCCTGACGAAGCGAAAAATCCTGAAGGAGGGGAAATATCCTGACGGAGAGGAAATATCCTGAAGGAGGGTAAATATCCTGACGAAGGGGGAAGTATCGACATGGAGAAAGATCATTCGGACGCCTCCTTTTGTTACCTCCAACAGAGGCTAACAAAGGCTGTTTGTTAACCTATCCCCACACCTGACACTCTCACACACCCGTGCTGCTGACGCTGGACAGGTGTGGAGGCTGGTATACCTCAGGGAGGTATACTCCAGGCCGGGCATACCTCGTTCTCTCTCACACACAAAAGGTGATTCCATTTTGATCATTATTCTCAAAAGCGTTCAAATTCAACTTCAAAATAGTTCCCTGGAGTGTGAGAGAGTCAGTCAGTGTCAATTCTGGCTGTATCTTTACTCAACAATAGCTACAGATGTAAGGGTAAAAACAGAGACAAGTTTTGCTAAACTTGCTTCAAGTGAGGCAACGTTTCGCTCTGTGTAGAGTTTAATCAAGTCGTGGCTAGAGAAAACTCTACACAGAGCTAAACAAGGTTTAAGAATGCTCTATGCAGAGAGAATTATGATTTGATAAAGCTCTATAAAGAAACATTACTTGATAAAGCTCTGTACAGAAACATGATTTGATAAAGCTCTACACAGAGAGAAACATGGCTTAATAAAGCTCGACACAGAAATATGACTTGATAAAGCTCTACACAGAGAGAAACAAGAGTTAATAAAGCTCTACCCAGACGGATATATACACAGTTTCAAGAGTGGGTATAATACAGCACACGAAGCCTGCAATAGAGTGGTCGAGAAGTGGCGCCTCCGGGGACCGGCGCATCGACCCCCGCAACCACAACTAGGGGAATACAACTAGGCGAGTACTCTGTGCTAACTACCCTAGGAGTTAATAGGAAAGGCGGGAAGGCCATTAGAAACGATCAGGTCAATTAAGAGATAATTACCTGGGCGCACCTGGAGCTAGGGGCTCCTGGATCTTCGCTCTCACCAGCCAAGTCATTATTCCACACATCACTCATGACTCAGCCCAGACCTTTTCTCTCAGTAATAAACAATGAGACTCTGGGTCTTCCTTTTCCTCCTCTTCTTCCCTTTCTTTCTATTCGTCTTCTCTCTTCTTCCTCTACTAGCGCCTTTACTCTTTCCCGTCCCTATTTCAGACTTACTCACTTGCCACAGCTTCGTGTCGTCACTTAGCGGACGATACTAAAATATGCACGAAAGTCGCGGGAGATATTTCAAGGCGTCAGCACACTCTTACAAGTTACAACTGAAAATTAAAATGAACTGGAATGGCTTAGGTGCAGTGGATATCTTTGTTGACGACAATGTTCCGCCCACACAGTGGGCTTCGTCAAGTCAACGTAGAATACATGAGAAAGTTGAATACGTAATCAGGTAGAGGGAAGGGAGAGTGAGGCATATGGTAGTATCTCTAGGCTTGAGAGTACTGCTGGATGCATACTGCAAGGTGTACGCTGTTGACACAGAAGGGTGTATACTGTGTGCACTGCAGGGTGTACGCTGGCTGCCGGACTTCTGAACAACGTACAGGTAACGTTGAAGTTGAAGGTCCAGGCAACAGGAAGCGACCGTGCTTTAGTGTAACGATGTTAATAAATGCTTATAATGACAGACTCCCAGCATCATCTGTCCTGGTCTCGGTCTTGGCTAGCTACTCCAGCATCACTCCATTCGACGAGGTGGTTAGCAGCTGTTTGCAGTGTTTTCTGCAGTCACTTTCTCTGACACTTGCGACAGTGTCTTGAGCTGTGTCACCTCTGTACATGAACCAAGGCACCTGAGGGAGACTTTGTTGAAGAAACTTATAGCCAACCAGTGGTTTGTTATCAGTCCAATACAGAGGAAATG
>NC_069431.1:11269959-11272459 GCF_026875155.1 Cherax quadricarinatus
GATAACATCTGGATGAAAACATCTAGATGAGAACATCTAGATGAGAACATCTGGATGACAAAATCTGGATGAGAACATCTGGATGAGAACATCTAGATGAGAACATCTAAATGCGAACATCTGGATGAGAACCTCTGGATGAGAACATCTAGATGAGAACATCTGGATGAGAACATCTGGATGAGAATATCTAGACGAGAACATCCGGATGAGAACATCTGGATGAGAACATCTGGATGAGAACATCTGGATGAGAACATCTGGATGAGAACATCTGGATGAGAACATCTGGAGAAACATCTAATGAGAACATCTGGATGAGAACATCTGGATGAGAACATCTGGATGAGAACATCTGATGAGAACATCTATGATTGAGAACATATGGATGAACATCTGGATGAGAACAAACATCTAGATGAGAACATCTGTAATGAGAAATCTGGATGAGAACATCTGGATGAGAACATCTGAGAGAACATCTAAGGTGATGAAACATCTGGATGAGAACAATCTGAGATGAGAACATCTGGATGAGAAACACTGGATGAGAACATCTAGATGAGAACATCTGGATGAGAACATCTGGATGAGAACATCTGGATGAGACTCTGAGAAACATCTGGATGAGAACATCTGGATGAGAACATCTGGATGAGAACATCTGGATGAGAACATCTAGATGAGAACATCTGGATGAGAGCATCTGGATGAGAACATCTGGATGAGAACATCTGGATGAGAACATCTGGATGAGAACATCTAGATGAGAACAATGGATGAGAGCATCTGGATGAGACATCTGGATGAGAATACTGGAATGAGAAACATCTGGATGAGAACATCTGGATGAGACATCTGAGGAGAACATCTAGGTGAGAACATCTGGATGAGAACACTGGATGAGAACATCTGATGAACACCTGGATGAGAACATCTAGATGAGAACATCTGGAGATGAGTACATCTGGATGAGAACATCTGGATGAGAACATCTGGATGAGAACATCTGGATGAGAACATCTGGATGAGAGCATCTGGATGAGAACATCTTAATGAGAACATCTGGATGAGAACATCTGGATGAGAACATCTGGATGAGAACATCTGGATGAAAACTTCTGGATGAGAACATCTAGATGAGAACATCTGGATTAGAACATCTGGATGAGAACTTCTGGATGAGAACATCTGGATAAGAACATATGGATGAGAACATCTGGATGAGAACATCTGGATGAGAACATCTGGATGAGAACATCTGGAAATGAGAACATCTGGATGAGAACATCTGGATGAGAACATCTGGATGAGAACATCTAGATGAGAACATTTTTATGAGAACATCTGGATGAGAACATCTGGATGAGAACAGCTGGATGAGAACATCTGGATGAGAACATCTGGAGATGAGAACATCTTAATGAGAACATCTGAATGAGAACATCTGGATGAGAACATCTGGATAAGAACTTCTGGATGAGAACATCTGGATGAGAACAACTGGATGAGAACATCTGGATGAGAACATCTAGATGAGAACATCTGGAGATGAGTACATCTGGATGAGAACATCTGGATGAGAATATCTGGATGAGAACATCTGGATGAGAACATCTATATGAAAACATCTGGATGAGAACATCTGGATGAGAACATCTGGATGAGAACATCTGGATGAGAACATCTTAATGAGAACATCTGGATGAGAACATCTAGATGAGAACATCTGGATGAGAACATCTGGATGAGAATATCTAAATGAGAACATCTGGATGAGAACATCTGGATGAGAACATCTGGATTTGAACATCTAGATGAGAACATCCCGATGAGAACATCTGGATGAGAACATCTGGATGAGAGCATCTGGATGAGAACATCTTAATGAGAACATCTGGATGAGAACATCTGGATGAGAACATCTGGATGAGAACATCTGGATGAGAACATCTGAATGAGAACATCTAGATGAGAACATCTGGATGAGAACATCTGGATGAGAACATCTGGATGAGAACATCTAAATGAGAACATCTGGATAAGAACATCTGGATGAAAACATCTGGATGAGAATATCTGGAAGAGGACATCTGGATGAGAACATCTTGATGAGAACATCTGGATTACAACATCTGGATGAGAACATCTGGATGAGAACATCTGGATGAGAACATCTGGATGAGAACATCTGGATGAGAACATCTGGATGAGAACATCTGGATGAGAACATCTGGATGAGAGCATCTGAATGAGAACATCTGGATGAGAACATCTGGATGAGAACATCTGGATGAGAACATCTGGATGGAGCATCTGGATGAGAACATCTGGATGAGAACATCTTAATGAGAAATCTGGATGAGAACATCTGGATGAGAAATCTGGATGAGAAATCTGGTTTGAGAGCATCTGGATGAAACATCTGGTTTGAGAGCATCTGGATGAGAAATCTGGATGAGAACATTGGATGAAAACATCTGGATGAGAACATCTGGAT
>NC_069431.1:11274959-11297459 GCF_026875155.1 Cherax quadricarinatus
ATTATTATTATTATTATTATTATTTATTATTATTATTATTTATATATTATTATTAGTAGTTATTATTTTACTATTATTATTATTACTTATTATAATAATATTATTATTATTATTATTTTATTTTAATTATTACTTATTATTATTATTATTATTATTATTATTATTATTATTATTATTATTATTGTTATTATTATTATTATTATTTATTATATTAGTAGTAGTAGTAGTAGTAGTAGTAGTAGAAGCAGTAGCAGTGTTAGTGGTAGTAATAGTAATAGTAGTATTGGTATTATTATTATTATTATTAAATAATGATTTATAAGAGGTGAGAGAAGCTAGTTTAGGTTACCTGGGTAAAGCACGAGCTTACAACAGTGTGTCACTGTGTATATGTCAGAAGATGTTCACCATGTTGTTCAACATGATTTATATGTTGTTATACGTCTTATCCAGCATGTTCAATATGTTGTTCAACATGTTCACTATATTGTTCAACATGTTCAACATGTTATTCAGCACGTTGTTCAACATGTTCAATATGTTGTTGAACAAGAGCAACATGGCACTCTGTGTGGCAGACTTAACAATTTACAACCACAGTTAATATACCTTATTTTGACTTCTGAGAAATTGTTGTAAATAGCAATGTAAATCTTGCCTGATGTTGGGGCCATACCCGAGGCCAGCATGATGGCCAGCATGGTGGCCAGCATGGTGGGCTGCATGGTGGGCTGCATGGCGGCCAGCATGGTGGGCTGCATGGTGGGCTGCATGGTGGCCAGCATGGTGGCCAGCATGGTGGGCTGCATGGTGGGTTGCATGGTGGGCTGCATGGTGGCCAGCATGGTGGGCTGCATGGTGGCCAGCATGGGGCCAGCATGGTGCCAGCAAAGGTGGCCAGCATGGTGCCAGCATGGTGGCTTGCAAATGATGGGATGCATGGTAGGCCAGCATTTGGTGTGGCTGCATGGTGGCCAGCATGATGGCCAGCATGGAGGCACAGCATGGGGGCCAGCATGGTGGGCTGATGGTGGGCTGCATGATGGCCAGCATGGTGGGCTGCATGGTGGCCAGCATGATGGCCAGCATGGAGGCCAGCATGGTGGCCAGCATGGTGGGCTGTATGGTGGGCTGCATGATGCCAGCACTGGTGGCTGCATGGTGGCCAGCATGATGCCAGCATGGGGCCAGCATGGTGGCCAGCATGGTGGGCTGTATGGTGGGCTGCATGATGGCCGCATGATGGCCAGCATGGAGGCCACATGATGGCCAGCATGGAGGCCAGCATGGTGGCCAGCATGGTGGCCATCATGGTGGCCAGCATGGTGGCCAGCATGGTGGCCATCAGGGTGGCCAGCATGGTGGGCTGCATGGGGGTGGGGCCGGGTACGGCCGCCCCCAGGTGGCCAGCAAAGGTTTCTCATTGCTGCATCACTGGCCAGCATGGTGGCTTACACACATGGTTTAACTGCAATTGTGGCCACCTTCGGGGGCAGGCATGATTGCCATCTGGTGCTGCTGGGTCCCCCTTGGCCAGATGGTTATACATATACGTTCATAATGATATTTGCTACATAACACAATATACGTATTATATATATATATATATATATATATATATATATTATATATATATATATATATATATATTAATAATATGTATATATATATATACAGGACTTAGAAGGAAGTGTAACCGAGGGGTTCAACTTGTTCTAGATATCTACAACAGAAGAGATAGACACGATACAAAAAGTCAACCAGGAAAGTCAACCAGGAAAGTCATGCAAAAATAAAAGGGACCTGAAATTTTTAACTACATTTCAGATGGTAAAGGTTTTTCCCGTGAGTCGCCTCCTTGAAGAATATTGTCAACAAGTACCTGATAAGTCAGACTTAAACCCCTATTTGGATGACGTATGATGACGTGTGATGACGTATAATGACGTGTGATGACGTATGATGAGGTACGTTGACGTATGATGACGTGTGATGACGTATGATGACGTATGATGACGTATAATGACGTGTGATGACGTATAATGACGTGTGATGACGTATGATGATGTGTGATGACGTATGATGACGTGTGATTACGTATGATGACGTATGATGACGTGTGATGACGTATGATGACGTATGATGACGTATGATGTTGATTCACATCACATCAACATTCAACATGAAGTTCTTACAATCAATAATTTGCACAATCAATAGTTTGCAGCTGCAGGTTTTGGTCATCTGACCGAGGCCTTCCACTGGCTTACCCCTCCACCCTTTAAAAAATTATGGTTATAATTATAACGTCTTATACTGTCACAGATTTTGCAAAATCTTCATTCTAGAAAATTAACCTAAATGTACAACTGTCCAGTAATTATACATTAAATTTAGGGCTGCCAGAAATGCTCCGGGTAAGAAGGGGCTTTCAGTAAAGTAGTTTCTATAACGTATTTAATCCTATATTAATTGTATGCTGTATTATACTTTATAGAAATAAAGTTGTGTATGTATGTATTACACGTCAGTTGTGTGGGTTACGCCGCTTTATCTTCCATTAGTTTCTTATTATAATGTTGATGTTCAGATTTTTCTCCGGCTTGGATGAGTGGCCGGTCGGACACTCTTTGATGTGTCACTGCTATAAAAAGCGTGAGTTTACCTGCCTGAGTGGGCTTTTAAAGTGTCCTCTTTGGTGTTCCTGTTTAGTGTGTGTGTGTGTGTGTGTGTGTGTGTGTGTGTGTGTGTTGTGTTTTGTGTGTTGTGTGTGTGTGTGTGTGTGTGTGTTGCGTGCATGTGTGTGCGTATGTGTGTGTGTAATTATATAGATACTTGGCGATACAGCTGGCAATTAAAAGATAAATAAACCACAGGGATGTCAGGAAGTATTTCTTGAGCATCAGAATGGTTGGGACGAAGAAGCTGTATAGGCAGCAAGTATGACAGACCCAACGAGACTGAGGCAGTGAATCAGGCAACCGACAAATTCAGAGGGAGGGGCCAGGAGCTAAGATTCGACCTCTGCAGCCCAAATAGGTGAGTATTAATAGGTGGGTACACACACACACACACACACACACACACACACACACACACACACACACACACACACACACACACACACACACACACACACACAAACACACACACACACACACATAATATAGTCATTGCCTCTGAATTGAAACGCTGGGTTCACATTATCTATTCCAGGGCTTGATCAGCATATTATTACTACTCAATACTGCTCAATGCTGCTCAATGCTGCTCAATGCTGCTCTCATGAATACTGCTCTCTAACTGGTGACAAGCTTGCTGCGTACTCTCTAGTTCCACAGCATAGTACACACTCCCATCCTCTTCCTCAGACATAGACAAGAACATAAACCACATTAACCGTATCATCCTTTGATGACGATAATAGAGTTTACATAAGAGTGTCATTAATTGAGGATACCGTAGACCTCCAAGAGGATATAAACCAAGTCTTCCAGTGGGTCGCAGAAAACAGTATGAAGTTGAACGAGGGCAAATTTCACTTATTCCTTTAAGGAAATGTTGACGAATTAGAAACTAGAACTGAGTATAAAATTAGTTCTAACCAGTCAATGGAGCGACTAACTAGCGTGAGGGACTTAGATGTGATCGTGTCACAGGGTTCCAGTTTCATGGATCACAACAGTGTCATCATAACCGCGAGATAAATGATTGGATGGATAATGTGAACCTTCAAGACAAGGGATGCCGAGCCAGTGATGATCCTCTTAAAGTCACTTGTTCTCTCTAGGTTGGAATACTGTTGTACACTAACAGCCGCCATTAAGGCAGGCGAAACTGCAGCTCTAGAGAATGTACAGAGAACTTTCACTGTTCATAGAAGTTCATTCAACCACCTAAATTACTGGGAACATTTGAAGACCCTTGACCTGTACTCCCTGGCATGAAGGCGAGAAAGATACATCATAATTTACACCTCGAAAATCCTACAGGGATTAGCCTCGAATCTGCACACAGAAATGACTATATGTGACAGCAAAGGGCTCGGCAGACGGTGCAAAATATTCACAATGAAAATCAGGGCTGCCCTGTGTACAGCGCAAGATAGCACAATAAGTGTAAGGGAACCAAGACTATTCAGCAGCCTCTCTTCAAACAAAAGTGGGATTACCAATACACCACTGGTTGTCTTTAATAGGGAACTAGATAAGTTACTCAAATGTTCCTCAACACACACACACCCCACACACACACACACACACACACGCACACACAAAACACACACACACACACACACACACACACCCACACACTCCTTTCTACATCTTTCTTTGAACATAATAATGATTCCTGGGAAGCCCTCGCCAGCGACAGACAGCTCCCTATCTCTACCAGAGAAGAAGACAGGACACGGAACATTGACTATCTGTGCAAACAAGCGTCATTTCCCCGAAAAACGTAGATATATAACCTGGAGAGAGAGAGATAGAATGACCAGCATGAGAAGCGAGACGGATGACGGATTGACCCCCTTCCTCAACGACACTCTTCACCGTTCATGTTCAACCACTGAGATGGCAGGGAGAGTAGAACGATGGCAGCGGAGAGTAGAACGATGGCAGGGGAGAGTAGAACGATGACAGGGGAGAGTAGAACGATGGCAGGGAGAGTAGAACGATGGCAGGGGAGAGTAGAACGATGGCAGGGGAGAGTATAACGATGGCAGGGAGAGTAGAACGATGACAGGGAGGGGTATAACGATGGCAGGGGAGAGTAGAACGATGGCAGGGGAGAGTAGAACGATGGCAGGGGAGAGTAGAACGATGGCAAGGGAGAGTAGAACGATGGAAGGGGAGAGTAGAACGATGGCAGCGGAGAGTAGAACGATGGCAGGGGAGAGTAGAACGATGGCAGGGGAGAGTAGAAACGATGCCAAGGGAGAGTAGAACGATGAAGGGGAGAGTAGAACGATGGCAGGGGAGAGTAGAACGATGGCAGGGGAGAGTAGAACGATGGCAGGGGAGAGTATAACGATGGCAGGGGAGAGTAGAACGATGGCAGGGGAGAGTATAACGATGGCAGGGGAGAGTAGAACGATGGCAGGGGAGAGTAGAACGATGGCAGCGGAAAGTAGAACGATGCCAGGGGAGAGTAGAACGATGACAGGGGAGAGTAGAACGATGGCAGAGGAGAGTAGAACGATGGCAGGGGAGAGTAGAACGATGGCAGGGGAGAGTAGAACGATGGGAGCGGAGAGTAGAACGATGACAGGGGAGAGTAGAACGATGGCAGGGAGAGTAGAAACGATGGCAGGGGAGAGTAGAACGATGGCAGGGGAAGATAAATAACGATGGCAGGGGAGAGTAGAACGATGCAGGGAGAGTATAACGATGGCAGGGGAGAGTAGAACGATGGCAGGGGAGAGTAGAACGATGGCAGGGGAGAGTAGAACGATGGCAGAGGAGAGTAGAACGATGGCAGGGGACAGTAGAACGATGGCAGGAGGAGAGAGAACGATGGCAGGGGAGAGTAGAACGATGCCAGGGGAGAGTAGAACGATGCCAGGGGAGAGTAGAACGATGACAGGGGAGAGTAGAACGATGGCAGAGGAGAGTAGAACGATGGCAGGGGAGAGTAGAACGATGGCAGGGGAGAGTATAACGATGGCAGGGGAGAGTAGAACGATGACAGGGGGGAGTAGAACGATGGCGGGGGGGGAGGAGTAATAAACGATGGCAGGGGAGAGTAGAACGATGGCAGGGGAGAGTAGAACGATGGCAGAGGAGAGTAGAACGATGGCAGGGGAGAGTAGAACGATGGCAGAGGAGAGTAGAACGATGGCAGGGGAGAGTATAACGATGGCAGGGGAGAGTAGAACGATGGCAGGGGAGAGTATAACGATGGCAGGGGGGAGTAAACGATGGCAGGGGAGAGTAAACGATGACAGGGGAGAGTAAACGATGGCAGGGAGAGTATAACGATGGCAGGGGAGAGTATAACGATGGCAGGGGAGAGTATAACGATGGCAGGGGAGAGTAGAACGATGACAGGGGAGAGTATAACGATGGCAGGGGAGAGTAATCGATGGCAGGGGAGAGTAGAACGATTGCAGGGAGAGTAGAACGATGGCAGGGGAGAGTATAACGATGGCAGGGAGAGTATAACGATGGCAGGGGAGAGTATAACGCAGAGAAAGAACGATGGAAATATTACAGGCAGAAGTTAAAGATCTTGGGAGACCATAGTAGGAATTAGTGCTTTTGTGTGTGCGTATAAAGTGCAGGAGAGTAGAACATCAGGGGAGTTCGTTTGGGGGAGGAGTACGATTGTATGAAAGTATAACTTTTGCCATGTGAGAGTATACGATGCAGGGTGTATTTGTATAAAAGGATCGGAAGGTAAAACGATGGCAAGGTGCAGAGTATAACACGGCATAGAGAGTAACGATGGCAGGGAAGTAATAACGATGGCAGGGAGAGTAAAACGATGGCAGGGGAGAGTAATAACGATATGGCAGGGAGAGTAAACGATGGCAGGGGAGACTATAACGATGGCAGGGAGAGTAAACGATGCAGGAGAGTAAACGATGGCATCGGGGAGTATACCAAAGGCAGGGAGAGTATAACGATTGGGGAGGGAGATAGAACGATGGGAGGGAGAGTATAACGATGCAGGGGGGAGTATAACGATGGCAGGGGAAATAGAAAAATGGAGGGGGGATAGAACGATGGCGGGAGAGTATAACGATGGCAGGGGAGAGTATAACGATGGCAGGGGAGAGTATAACGATGGCAGGGGAGAGTATAACGATGGCAGGGGAGAGTATAACGATGGCAGGGGAGAGTATAACGATGGCAGGGGAGAGTATAACGATGGCAGGGGAGAGTATAACGATAGAAAGAACTGTGGAAATATTACAGTCCTATAAGTACCTCTTGTGGTGACCATAGTAAGAATTTTTGTCCTTTTTTGTTGTGTGCGTACCTACGTACAGTCCTTTTTTTTCTTTCATTTGATATCAGAGTTCTTTTTTTTTTGGGGGGGGGGGGGGTACTATTTATAAAAACATATACTTTTTTTTGCCATGTGTTTGTATGTGCTTTTGTTGTATTTGTTACAGGATGTAAATGGTGACCAGAATTCAGAGTGACTAAGTGCTAATTATCCCACACATATGTACGAGTAAGTCAGTAATTCAATAAGTGAGTCAGTAATCAAATAAGTGAGTAAATTAGTAAGTTAATAAATATGTACACGTCACTAGACATAAATATTCAAGATACTCAGCGTACACGAACAGTCTGGCAAACCTGAAAATTGACTTACTAGAATCTTCTACAAGGAGGCTGTCAAGTGTGTGTTGAGTCTGTATGCAAGACCACTTCTCGAGTATACAGCACTTGTGTGTAGCCCACACCCAGCACAGCATATATACAACTATTCCTTGAGGAAGTAGCGCTAGTCAGGTGCTTTACCTGAGCTATCCTCTACTTGATGGGCATTGTTGCTTGTACACTAGCGTCTGGGATCCCTGTTGTTTGGTGGAGAGTTGTATATAACTCCTATATTTACTGGTATTAATAATAATCACAGAAATAACCCAAAATTAATTTGTTTCCTTAGAACTTATTGCCACACCTGAGTATTCTGAAAATTGATGAGAAAATCACATGTGTATTACTTAGGTATCCTTATTGATGATATCTAAGTGTAACACATGTGTCTTGCCCAATTTGTTAGCATATTCCTCATAATTCTAGTGTTTCTTATATAAATTATAACTAGGTAAGTTAAGTAGAGTGTCTAACTTGCAATTAAGGTACGGAGGATCGAGCTGTCTGGTTTCTGTGAGAGATACTTTTGTTTGGTCTCTGTGAGAGCTATTATTTTCAGAGTGGTCCTCTATTACTCAGTCATTAAGTTCGCTCGTCTGATTTGATGGTCTATCGATGTTCCTGTTCACTACCTTACTGTGTGTGTTTGGCAGGCAGGGTATGCTGAGTGGTGGGCAGGCAGGGTATGCTGAGTGGTGGGCAGGCAGCGTATGCTGTCTGTCAGCAGGTACACTGTCAGCACGTACACTGTCAGTCAGCAGGTACAGTACCACTCACCAGGTACAGTACCAATCACCAGGTACAGTGCCAATCACCAGGTACAGTGCCAATCACCAGGTACAGTGCCAATCACACCTGTAGCTTCTGACACCCAAGTGACGTCACAGCTCATGGGGTTACGTCACGGGAGGCGCAGGTATATAAGGGTGGCCCGGGGCCGCAAGAGTCCACTTGGCTCGTTGCCGCCGCGGGAGGAGGAGACTGTTGATCCACCTGGGTAGGTGCAACAACGCTTGCAACAAAAGTCCCGTTGCTACCACCCTCCCTTCCCCCATCCCTGTTGTTCGAAACAGCGAGACGGAGAGAACATGGTGAGTAACGAGGGGAATAATTGTGGAATATTACAGAGAGAGAGATATTAACTTCTCCACATGTAGAAGCTGGCTTCGTAATATATATAAATTTAAATATATATAAATATATATATATATATATATATATATATATATATATATATATATATATATATATATGTATATAATATATATATATATATATATATATATATATATATATATATATATAAATATATATATATATATATATAATATATAACCATAAGGTGCATAAGTGTGCGAAACGATGGTGTTTTCGAATCTCATCAGAGGGATCGCTAAACTACAGGCTCGAAACCCCGTTACTCCACTGCTAAATTCGTTTCATTTGTTTAATGCTGTTTTTTCAGCAAAAGGCATTTGTTAATTAGTAACTAAATGCATATACATACATACATACATACATACATACATACATACATACATACATACATACATACATACATATATATACATCCTGGTCAAGGACGTCAATAAATTAGAAAGAGTGCAAAGGTTTGCAACAAGACTAGTCCCGGAGCTAAGGGGAATGTCCTACTAGGAGAGGTTAAGGGAAATCGACCTGACGACACTGGAGGACAGGAGGGAGAGATAGGGAGGACATGATAACAACATATAAAATACTGAGAGGAATCGACAAGGGATGTGACACAGCAACACGGGGGTCACAACTGGAAGACTGAGATGAGTCACAGGGATGTTAGGAAGTAATTTTTCAGTCAAGGGTTGTCAGGAAGTGGAATAGTCTGGAGAGTGATATACTGGAGACAGGATCCATACATAGCTTTATGAATAGGTATGATCAAGCTCATGGAGCAGGGAGAGAGAGGAGCTAGTAGTGACCAGTGAAGAGGCAGGGCCAGGAGCTATGACTCGGCTACTCCAACCACAATTAGGTGAGTACATACATACACTCATGCATGCATGTATACATACACACATACATTAATTCATTCATACATACACAGGAGCTGTGAATCGACCCCTGCAACCACAAATAGGTGAGTACATGCATACATACATACATACATACATACATACATACATACATACATACATACATACATACATACATACATACATACATACTTTCATTCATACATGCATATATTTTCCTTGTCTCTAAATGACTAGTGAATGAATAAGACGCTTCTTCTTCTTCTTCTTCTTCTTCTTCTTCTTCTTCTTCTTCTTCTTCTTCTTCTTCTTCTTCTTCTTCTTCTTCTTCTTTCTTCTTCTTCCTTCTTCTTCTTCTTCTTCTTCTTCTTCTTCTTCTTCTTTATTATTATTATTATTATTGTTATTATTATTGTTATTATTATTATTATTATTATTATTATTATTATTATTATTATTATTATTATTATTATTGTTGAAGTAGACACATGTGCAGCTCTTGGGTATCTTTATTGAGGAAACGTTTCGCCACACAGTGGCTTCATCAGTCCATACAAAGGAGAATCTTGAAGAACAGGAGGAGAATGAGGTAATCAGTCCCTCAACCTTGAGTCGATGTGGTCAGTCCATCATTCTTGAATATAATACGGCATACGTGCTGAGAAGGAGCTTATAAACCGTTGGTAGGAGAGGTGCAGCAGTCATAGGTGACTGATTACCTCATTCTCCTCCTGTTCTTCAAGATTCTCCTTTGTATGGACTGATGAAGCCACTGTGTGGCGAAACGTTTCCTCAATAAAGATACCCAAGAGTTGCACATGTGTCTAATTTATCAACATGTCGGTTCTCTGAACCATCCATCTACTAATTATTATTATTATTATTATTATTATTATAACCATTATTATTATTATCATTAATAATTATAATTACTATTATAAACATTATTATTATTATTATAACAATTATTATTAATTATTACTATTATTATTATTATTATTATTAATATTAATTTTATTATTTATTATTATTATTATTATTATTATTATTATTATTATTATTATTATATTATTATTATTATGATTATTATTATTATTAATTTTATTATTATTATTATTATGATTATTATTATTATTATTATTATTATTATTATCATTATAACGTGAAACACTAAACCCGTGCGGGCCACTTAAGGCACAGAGTGGCAAGCCTTGACCCTCCGTACAGACCTTGCTTGTACAGACCCTGTTTGTACAGACCCTGCTTGTACAGACCCTGCTTGTACAGACCCTGCTTGTACAGACCCTGCTCGTACAGACCCTGTTTGTACAGACCCTGCTTGTACAGATCCTGCTTGTACAGACCCTGCTTGTACAGACTCTGCTTGTACAGACCCTGCTTGTACTGACCCTGCTCGTACAGACCCTGTTTGTACAGACCCTGCTTGTACAGATCCTGCTTGTACAGACCCTGCTTGTACTGACCCTGCTCGTACAGACCCTGTTTGTACAGACCCTGCTTGTACAGACTCTGCTTGTACAGACCCTGCTTGTACTGACCCTGCTCGTACAGACCCTGTTTGTACAGACCCTGCTTGTACAGATCCTGCTTGTACAGACCCTGCTTGTACAGACCCTGCTCGTACAGACCCTGCTTGTACAGACCCTCCTTGTACAGACCCTGCTTGTACTGACCCAGCTCGTACAGACCCTGCTTGTACAGACCCTGCTTGTACAGATCCTGCTTGTACAGACCCTGCTTGTACAGACCCTGCTCGTACAGACCCTGCTTGTACAGACCCTGCTTGTACAGACCCTGCTTGTACAGACCCTGCTTGTACAGACCCTGCTTGTACAGACCCTGCTTGTACAGACCCTGCTTGTACTGACCCTGCTCGTACAGCCCCTGTTTGTACAGACCCCTGTTTGTACAGACCCTGCTTGTACGGGCCCCTGCTTGTACAGACCTGCTTTTTACGGGACCCTGCTTTGCAACAACTGCTTGTATGCCCCTTGCTTGTACGACCCTGCTTGTACAGACCCGGGCTCGTAAAAGACCCTGTTTCCCCCCAAAACCCCTGTTGTACGGGCCCCTTTGCTTGTACAGTCCTGCTTGTACAAAACCCCTGCTTGTACAGCCCCTGCTTGAAAACAGACCCTGCTTGTACGCCCCTGCTTTTACAAAACCCCTGTTGTACAGACCCTGCTTGAAAAAACCTTTTTGTATTACCCGTTGTACGGGACCCTGCTTGTAAAACCCCTTTTTTGTAAGCCCCTGTTTGGTAAAACCTTGTTTGTATAGATCCTGTTTGTCAGCCCCTGTTTGTATAGACCCTTTTGGGTACGACCCTGCTTGTACAGACCCTGTTGTACGCCCCTTTTTGTATGGGACCCTGTTTGTCCCCCGGGGGGGGGGCCCCCTGCTTGTACAGCCCCTATTGTACAACCCTGTTTGTATAGACCCTGGTGTACAGCCCCTCCCTTTGTACAGCCCCTACTTTTGTACAGCCCCTGTTTGTATGGGGACCCTGTTTACAGACCCTGCTTGAACAGCCCCTACTTTTTAACGCCCCGTTTGTATGACCCTTTTTTGTACAGACCCTGCTTGCAGCCCCTTTTGTACAGACCCTGTTTGTACAGCCCCCTATTTGTACGGGACCCGGGTTTGGGTATAGACCCCTGTTTTTGAAACAGACCCTTTTTTGTATACCCCCGGGTTTGTACGGGACCCGCTTGTACAGCCCCTACTTGTACGGGACCCTTTTTTTGAAATAGACCCTGTTGTACGGGCCCCTGTTTTATAGCCCCTGTTTGTAAGCCCCTGTTTGTACCCCCTACTTCAAACAGACCCTGTTTTTGTATAAACCCTGTTGTACCGACCCTGTTTGTTTTAAAAACCCGTTTTTACGACCCTTTTTTGTACAAACCCAAATTCAACAGACCCTGTTTTTTTATAGACCCCCCCTTGTACGGGAACCGGGCTTGTACAAAACCCTACTTGTACAGACCCGTTTGTATAGCCCCTGCGTGAAACAGCCCCTGCTTGTACAGCCCCTATTTGGGTACAGCCCCCTTTTTTTGTATAGAACCTGCTTTTTACAAAACCCTGCTTGTAAGCCCCAAATTTGTACGCCCCTGTTTGTATAGGCCCCCTGTTTTTAACAGCCCCTGTTGTACAAAACCCTATTTGTCCCGGACCCTGTTTGTACAGACCCTATTTGGGTACAGCCCCTTTTTGTATAGCCCCCTGCTTGTAAAAACCCTTTTTTTGTAAGACCCTGTTTTGTACAGACCCTGCTTGTACAGACCCTACTTGTAAAGACCCTTTTTGTAAGACCCTGCTTGTACAGACCCTGTTTGTTAGCCCCTGTTTGTACACCCCCCTTTTTTTGTCCCGACCCTACTTCTACGACCCTTTTTTGTTTTGACCCTGTTTGTAAAAGGCCCCTTTTTGTATACCCCCCTTTTTGTACAAAACCCTGTTTTGTACAGACCCTACTTTAAGCCCCTTTTTTGTATCCCCCTCCCCTTGTACCCCCTGTTTGTAAAAGGCCCACTTCAAAGGGACCCTGTTTTGAAATAGCCCCCTTTTTTTGTACAGCCCCTGTTACAAAACCCTTTACTTGTACGGGCCCCTGTTTGTACAGACCCCTATTTCCCTACAAGCCCCTGCTTGTACAGACCCTGCTTGTACAGACCCTGCTTGTACAGACCCTGCTTGTACAGACCCTGCTTGTACAGACCCTGCTTGTACAGACCCTGCTTGTACAGACCCTGCTTGTACAGACCCTGCTTGTACAACCCTTGCTTGTACAGACCCTGCTTGTACAGACCCTGCTTGTACAGACCCTTCTTGTACAGACCCTGCTTGTACAGACCCTGCTTGTACAGACCATGTTCTTCCCACTAACAGGAACACAAAATATACGCCATGATTAAGCGTAAGAAAATATTAGATATACACTTTATATAATAGTATACTCATACAAGGTATAAGCTGTGTTTAAGGATACATACACCGGGATATACACACTCCAAATATATGTTATGCTTAAGGATATGTATACCCTATATATAAACTGTGTTTAGAGATTATTGCGCACCATATATACGGTATGTTTAAGGATATTTACATGTCGGATAAAGGTTGAGTACAAGGTGGGGTGAACCAGAAAAGAAGCGCTTTCATTATAATTCCTCCAATCTCTTGTTTAAAGAGTTTTGACACCGCAGTTCAGATGAGCATCTGATCTGTAACATTCCCACCCATACTTCAGAGTACAAGTACTGTATTTCCCACTCTCCAGATGTACCCCCCACCCATCCTTCAGGGAGTGCGGTACTGTAAACTTTTCCCACCTTCCAGCACACCGTAACATTCTCACCCATCCTTAGAGTGCAGGTACTGTGTCCTTCCCACCTCCAGCACCGTAACATTCTCATCTCACCCATCCTTCAGAGTGCCAGGTACTGTACTTTCCCCACCCCTGGACTGTAACATCCTCACCCATCCTTCGAGAGTGCAAGGTACTGTAACTTCCCCCACCTCCAGGCACTGTAACATTCTCACTCCATCTTTCAGAAGTGCAGGTACTGTAACCCACCTCCAGCACTGTAAACACCTCACCCATCATTCAGATTGCAGGTACTGTACTTTCCCAACCTCCAGGACTGGTAACATCCTCACCCATCCTTCAGATGCAGGTACTGTACTTTCCCACCCCAGGCCTGTAACATCCTCACCCATCCTTCAGAGTGCTGTACGTACCTCCCACCTCCACACCGTAACAACCTCACCCATCCTTCAGAGTGCAGGTACAGTACTTCCCACCTCCAGCACTGAAACAACCTCACATCATCCTTCAGATGCAGGTACTGTACTTCCCACCGTCCAGGACTGTAACATCTCACTCAGCCTTCAGAGTGCGGTACTGTACTTCCTCCCACCTCCAGCACCGGTAACATCCTAACCAATCCTTCAGGTGCAGTACTGTACTTCCCACCTCCATCAATGTAAGCATCCCCACCCATCCTTCAGAGTGCAGTACTGTACCTTCCCACCTCCAGCACTGTAACATCCTCACCCATCCTTCAGAGTGCAGGTACTGTACTTCCCACCTCCAGGACTGTAACAACACCCTCACCCCCATCCTTCAGAGTGCAGGTTCCAGTACATCCCACCTCCAGCACTGTAACAATCCTCATCAGCCATGACCTTCTGAGTGCAGGTACTGTACTTCCCACCTCCAGCACTGTAACATCCTAATCCAATCCTACAGAGTGCAGGTTACTGTACTTCCCACCTCCAGCACCGTAACATCCTAACTAAAACCTTCAGAGTGCAGGTACTTACTTCCACCATCCAGCCACTGTAACATCCTCACCCATCCTACCAGAGTGCAGGTACTGTAACTTCCCACTTCCAGCACTGTAACATCCTCACCCTACGACCCATCCTTCAGAGTGCAGGTACTGTACTTCCCACCTCCAGCACTGTAAACATCCTTTCCACCCATCCTTCATAGTGCAGTACTGTACTTCCACCTCCAGCACCGTAACATCCAAACCAATCCTTCAGAGTGCAAGGTACTGTACTTCCACCACCAGGACTGTAAACACACCACACCCATCCTTCAGAGTGCAGGTACTGTACTTCCCACCTCCAGCACCGTAACATCCTCACCCATCGTCAGAGTGCAGGTACGTACTTCCCACCTCCAGGACTGTAACACACCCTCACGCCTCCTTCAGAGTGCAGGTACTGGACTCCCACCTCCAGCACGTAACATCCTCAAACCCATCCTTAGAGTGCAGGTACTGTACTTCCTCACCATCCAGCACCGTAACATCCTAACCAATCCTTCAGAGTGCCGGTACTGTACTTTTCCTCCCACCTCCAGCACTGTAACACCTCACCCCTCCTTCAGAGTGGTAGGTAACTGTACTTCCCACCTCTCCTCCAGCACTGTAACATCCTCACCCATCCTTCAGGTGCAGGTTATGTACTTCCCCCTCCAGGACTGTAACAACCTCACCCATCCTTCAAGTGCAGGTACTGTACTTCGCCACCTCAGCACTGTAACAATCCTAAACCATCCTTCAGAGTGCAAGTATCTGTACTTCCCACCTCCACACTGACCATCCTCACCCATCCTACAGAGTGCAGGTACTGTACTTCCCACCTGCCAGGAACTGTAACATCTCACAACCCCACCTTCAGAGAGCAGGTACCAGTACATTTTTCCACCTCCAGGACCTGTAAACATTTCTCACCCTCCTTCAGAGTGCAGGTACGTAACTTCCCACCTACAGGAGCTGTAACATTCTCACCCATCCTTCAGAGTGGCGGGTACTGTACTTCTTCCCACCTCCGGAGCACTGTAACAATCTCACCCACCTTCAGAGTGCAGGTACAGTAACTTCCCATCTCCACACTGTAACATTCTCACGCCATCTGCTTCAGAGTGCCAGGTACTGTACTTCCACCTCCAGGACTGTAACATTCCTCACCCAATCCTTCAAGTGGTCAGGTACTGTACTTCCCACCTCCAGCACTGTAACATCCTCACGCCAAACCTTCAGTAGTGCATGTACTGTACTTCCCACCTCCAGCACTGTAACATCCTCACCCATCCTTCAGATGAGCAGGAAACTGTACTTCCCACCATCCAGCACTGTAACATCCCTCACCCATCCTTGCAGAGTGCAGGTAATGAACTATCCACCTCCACACTGTAACATCCTCACACCATCCTTCATGAGTGTCAGGTACTGTACTTCCCACCCTCCAGCAACTGTAACAACCCTCACCCAATCCTTCAGAGGTGCAGGGTACTGTACTTCTCACCTCCAGCACTGTAACATCCTCAAGCCATCCTTCAGAGTGCAGGTACTGACTTCCCACCTTCCAGGACTGTAACATCCTCACGCCATCCTTCAGAGTGCAGTGTACTGTCATCCCACCTCCAGCACTGTAACATCTCACCCATCCTTCAGAGTGCATGGTACTGTACTGTCCCACCTCCAGGCACTGTACATCTCACCCATCTTTCAAGAGTGCAGGTACTTGTATTCCCACCTCCACACGTAACATTCTCACTCATCCTTCAGAGTGCAGGTACTGTACTTCCCAACTTCGCAAAGCACCGAACAATCCTCACCCATCCTTCAGAGTGCAGGTACTGGTTCCCCTTACCCACCTCCAGCACTTAACAGTCCTCAAGACCATCTTCAGAGTGGCAAGGTACTGTACTTCCCACCCTCCAGCACTGTAACATCCTCAACCCATCCTTCAGAGTGCAGGTACTGTACTCCCAACCTCTAGCACTGTAACATCCTCACCCATGCCTTCAGAGTGCAGTACTGTACTTCCCACCTCCAGCACCGTAACATCCTCACCCATCCTTCAGAGGCAGGTACTGTACTTCCCACCTCCTGCACTGTAAAACATATCCTCACCCATCCTTTTCAGAGTGCAGGTACTGTACTTCCGCACCTCCAGCACTGTAACATTCTCACCCATCCTTCAGAGTGCAGGTACTGGTACTTCCACCTCCACACTGAACATTCTCACCCATCCTTCAGAGTGCAGGTACTGTACTTTCCCACCTCCCAGCAATGTAACATACTCACGCCATCCTTCAGAGTGGCATTACTGTACTTCCCACCTCCACACTGTAACATTCTCAACCCATCCTTCAGAGTGGCAGTACTGTACTTCGCCCACCTCCACAAACTGTAACATTCCACCCATCCTACAGAGTGCAGGTAACTGTACTTCCCCACCTCCAGCAATGAAACATTCTCACCCATCCTTCAGAGTGCAGTACTGTAATTCCACCTCCAGCAAAAACTGTAACACCTCACCCCATCCTTCAGAGTCAGGTATGTACCTTTCCTCAACTCCAGCAATGTAAAACATTCTTCAACTCATCCTTCAGAGTCAGGTACGGTACTTCCCACCTCAAAACTGTAACATTCTCACACCATCCCTCTTCAGAGTGAAGGTACTGTACTTCCCACCCCTCCAGGACCTGGTAACATTCTCACCCATCCTTCAAGTGCAGTACTGTACTTCCCCCCTCCAGCACTGTAAACATCCTCACCCATCTTCAGAGTGCAGGTTACTGTACTTCCCACCCTCCAGCACAGTAACATCCTCACCCATCCTTCAGAGTGCACAGGTACTGTACTTCCACCCTCCAGCAATGTAACATTCTCACTCATCCTTCAGAGTGCAGGTACTGTACTTCCCCACACTTCCCACCTCCAGCAATGTAACATATTCTCACCCATCCTTCAGAGTGCAGGTACTGTACTTCCACCTCCAGCACTGTAACATTCTCTACCCATCCTTCAAGTGCAGTACTGTACTTCCCACCACCACACCCCACTGTAAACATTCTCACCCATTCCTCCAGAGTGCAGTACTGTACCTTCCCACCTCCAGCAATGGTAACATTCTCTACCCATCGTTCAGAGTGCAGTTACTGTACTTCCCACCTCCAGCACTGTAACATTCTCACCCATTCCTTCAGAGTGGCAGGTACGTGTAAACTTCCCACATCCAGCAAATGTAACATCTCACTCATTCCTTCAGAGTGCAGGTAAGTAATCCCACCTCCAGCACTGTAACATTCTCACCCATCATTCAGAAGTGAAGGTAACTGTACCTTCCTCACCTCCAGTGACTGTAACATTTCTCACCCATACTTCAAAGTGGCAGGTACTGTACTTCCCACCTCCAGCATGTAACCATTTCTTTCTCACCCAGTCCTTCAGAGTGCAGGTACTGTACTTCCCACCTCCAGCACTGTAACATCCTCACTACCATCCTTCAGAGTGCAGGTACAGTACGTCCCACCTCCAGTCAATGTAACATTCTCACTCATCCTTCAGAGTCAGTACTGTACTGTTCCCACTCCAGCAATTAAACATTTCTCACCTCCATTCCTTCAGAGTGCATGTACTGCATAACTCAAGTCCTAACATTCTAATAATTGCTAGGTTGGTGTGGATTTGGAAGATGTTTTTACACAAGTACATTAAACTGACAATGGATAGAGCAAAGGATGAGGGTAAAAGAAAATTTTGGTATGTAAGAATGTATTCAGAATTTGGAGTGGATTTGGGAGCAGATTGGTATATGAAAGACGAAGTGAACCGTAGATATGACGAGGAGAAAAATGTGATTGATGAATTGAAGTATCTGTGGAGACTAAGAACGTTATCCATGAAGGAAAAAAGAGTAGAATGTATGATAGTATAATGGTACAAACACCTTACATGGTGTGAAGCATGGGTTGTGAAAGTTTTGCAACAAGGAGAGGTTGGTGGTTGTGGAGATTGTCTGAGGGCAATGTGTGGTGGTGGAATATTATACAGAGAATCCGTAGGTTGTGATTAAGAATAGGTGTGGATTTCTAAAAAGTATTATTCAAGGGTAGAAGAAAGGGTTGTTGAGATGGTTCGGACAATTTAGAGAGGGTGGAACAAAACTGAATGACTTGGAGGGCAAATAAAATCTTTAGCGGTTAGGGAGCTGGAGTATGGTCGTCCTAGGGAAAGGCTAGAGGAGAGGGGGTAAATGAGGCTTTGTGTGCTAGAGGTTAATACCCAACAAGAGTGTGTGAAACTTATTAGACAGGAGTGAAGTGAGCAAGATCTTTTTATGACTTTACGTGCTGTTGGATAGTGAGCAAGGTAAGAGTATGTCATAAGTTGGGGCCTGTATACCCCAATACTGAAACTATGTATAGTGCCAAACAAAAGCATCACATTGCTAAACTCACAAACTAGTATTTAGTCACTTAGCCGATAATACCAACTTACCTCATAATTTTGTAATATTTTAAACTTAAGATTTAATCTAAGTCTGCCCGAAATGCCTAGTCATGCTAGGTGTTCTAGTGGTACACTCTGTAATTATTATTTTACTACATGTAAACCACACAATAACCAAATTCTGTAAACTCAGCATTGTAATCCTTATAGAGAATAAACTTTGAATTTGAATTTGAAAAAAATTGAAGGGATTCATGGAAACTGGTTAGCCTGACTTGAGTCCTAAAGGTGGGAAGAACAGTGCCTGCACTCTGCAGGAGGGGTGGGGATATATGCAGTTTTTAACTATAGTATCGGCGCCACTCTGGCAAGACAGTGATGGAGTGAATGATGGTGAAAATGTTTCTTTTTTTTTGGGTCACCCTGCTTCGATGGGAGACGGCCAATGTCTTAAAAATAATGTCCCCCTATTTTCCCACGTTACACCCAGTTTTCAAGACATTTTGGTACAGATTCATTCCCACCAAGTGTATCTTCGTCATCCTTTCTGAGGAACAATCTCAGGTGTTTTGGAAAATCTGGTTGTATGAGGTCTACCACCCGGGGTTCAGTATATAATGAGCGAGGTTCACTTATTACGGTGTTGGAGCCTCACAAACGCTTCAGGATACTGTTGTGTAAACATCCTCTGGAACTTCTCATACATTATCATACATTTCCTCCCACGATTTAGTGATACTATTGTCGTTGTTTATTGTTCATTGTCGTGTTTTTTTCACAAGTGAAAAGTTTAAGTTCCTAGTTTTTATTCAGAGTTCCTTTTTTTCTGCTGTTCTTAACTTTGTTTATTCTTTTCTGCCCTGAGTGGATCTCTGGGGTGGAACACTCTCTCTGTGTTGTGTGTACTCACTGATTTGTACTTAATGAGTTATCTTGGCGGGAGGAGGGGATCGAGACTCAGCTCCTGGTCCCGCTTCCTTGACTAGTTTTTATCTCCATCACTGTTTGTGTCTCTTTGACTCGTCATACATACTCTTGAAGCTGTGTATCATGTTTGTCTCCACCGCTGCTTCATCTACACCATTCCTACTTTTCAACCATCCTAAGATATAAATAAAAAAAAACACTTCCTAACATCCCGTTGATTCACCTGTGTCTTCAGTTCTATCTGTGTCCACTTGATCCCGGTTTTCTTAATTTGAATAGTCTGTCTCTACCTGCCCTGACAATTCCTCTAAATTTTCTACTTCATAGTTATGTCTCCACTAGTTCTAGTTGCTGCCAGGGTCGTCAGTGTTACTCTTCAGTCTTTCCTCACGGTGCTTTCCTCTCAGTTCTGGGACTAGTCTTGCTGCAGATCTTTGTGCCTTTCAGATCCTCTGTACGTGCTTGACCAGGTGTGAGTTTCATGCTGGTACTCAATGACTGACTTAATAGGTGTCGTATACGAGGTTTTTTGCATGATTCTTTGTTAACTTTCCTGAATGCCTTTCTGAGGTTTGCTGGTCTGGCGTTGGCACTGACGTTATGTGGCTTGCGTGTGCTTCTGGTGATATGTTTGGTGTTATATTTGCCGTGTGACTATTGTCCTTTTGCTGATATTTGCAGGTTTCTCTCAACCCATGCTGTACTCTGTGTCCGGTCTTCTTTAACCCTCTCCAATCCCCAAGACCTTGAATTTCTTTGTATAGAGCAAATATTAGGCCTTGTGTGTGTGTGTGTGTGTGTGTGTGTGTGTGTGTGGTGGTGTGGTGTACCACTAGCTTGTTGGCTGGTCTGATACGTGTGGTGGTCTGAGTACTTTTGTGACTGAGCTTTTTGGGTGGGCTTTAGTACTTGTGCTGGTCTGAGTACTTGTGTTGGTCTGAGTACTTGTGCTGATCTGAGTGCTTGTTTGTGCTGGTCTGAGTACTTGTGTTGGTCTGAGTGCTTGCTTGTGCTGGTCTGAGTACTTGGGCTGCTCTGAGCACTTGTGCTGGTCTGAGTGCTTGTTTGTGCTGGTCTGAGTACTTGTGTTGGTCTGAATGCTTGCTTGTGCTGGTTTGAGTACTTGTGCTGGTCTGAGTGCTTGTGCTGGTCTGAGTACTTGTGGTGGTCTGAGTACTTGTGGTGGTCTGAGTGCTTGTGCTGGTCTGAGTACTTGTGCTGGTCTGAGTGCTTGTGCTGGCCTGAACGCTTGGGCTGGTCTGAGTACTTGTTCTGGTCTGAGTGCTTGTGCTGGTCTGAGTACTTGTGGTGGTCTGAGTGCTTGTGCTGCTCTGAGTACTTGTGCTGGTCTGAGTGCTTGTGCTGGTCTGAGTACTTGTGCTGGTCTGAGTGTTTGTGGCTGGTCTTGGTCTTGGTTGGTCTGAGTACTTGTGGTGTCTGAGTAAATTGTGGGGTCTGAGTGCTTGTGCTGGTCTGAGTACTTTTTTCTGGTCTGAGTACTTGTGGTGGTTTTGAGTACTTTTGGTGGTCTAGGCTTGTGCGTTTAGTACTTGTGGTGGTCTGAGTACTTGTGGTGGTCTGAGTGTTTGTGCTGGTCTGAGTACTTGTTCTGGTCTGAGTACTTGTGGTGGTCTGAGTACTTGTGGTGGTCTGAGTGCTTGTGCTGGTCTGAGTACTTGTGCTGGTCTGAGTGCTTGTGCTGGCCTGAGCGCTTGGGCTGGTCTGAGTACTTGTTCTGGTCTGAGTGCTTGTGCTGGTCTGAGTACTTGTGCTGGTCTGAGTGTTTGTGCTGGTCTGAGTACTTGTTCTGGTCTGAGTACTTGTGGTGGTCTGAGTGCTTGTGCTGCTCTGAGTACTTGTGGTGGTCTGAGTGCTTGTGCTGGTCTGAGTACTTGTGCTGGTCTGAGTGTTTGTGCTGGTCTGAGTACTTGTGCTGGTTTGAGTACTTGTGCTGGTCTGAGTATTTGTGCTGGTCTGAGTACTTGTACTGGTCTGAGTACTTGTGCTAGTCTGAGTGCTTGTTTGTGCTGGTCCGAGTTGTTTGTGTTTGGGCTGAGTACTTGTGCGATGAGACTTGTCGATCTGAGTACTTGTGCTGGTCTGAGTACTTTTTGCTGGTCTGAGTGCCTTGCTGGTTGAGTATTTTGTCTCTGAGTACTTGTCTGGGTTCTGGTGCTTTTGTGCTGGTCTGAGTCTTTTGTGCTTTGGTCTGAGTCTTGTGCTGGTCTGAGTGTTGTGCTGGTCTGAGTGTTGTGCTGGTCTGAGTTCCTGTGCTGGTCTGAGTCTTTGCTGTCCCGAGTACTTGTGCTGGTCTGGAGTCCTGTGCTGTCTGAGTACTTTGCTGGTCTGAGTACTTGTGCTGGTCTGAGGGGCTTGTGCTGGTCTGAGTTTTGTGCTGGTCCTGAGTTTGTGCTGGTCTGAAATGCCGTGCTGGTCTGAGTACTT
>NC_069431.1:11302459-11307459 GCF_026875155.1 Cherax quadricarinatus
CACACACCAGCCTCCACACAACCCACCTTCACACACATACACACCACACACAACCCACCTTCACACACCACCACACAACCCACTTTTCACAACACACCCTCCACACAACCCACCTTCACACACACACACACCACCACACAACCCATCTTCCCACACACACACAACCTCCAACACACAACCCACCTTCACACACAGATGTGTCACCACCACACAACCCACCTTCACACACACACCACCACACACACCCACCTCACACACACACCTCCACACAACCCACCTTCACACAACACACACACCACTACCACACAACCCACCTTCACACACACACACACACACCACCACACACCCACCTTCACACACACACCACACCACACAACCCCACCTTCACACACACACACACACACACACACACCACCACACAACCCACCTTCACACACACACCTCCACACAACCCACCTTCACACACACACACACCTCCACACAACCCACCTTCACACACACACCTCCACACAACCCACCTTCACACACACACACACACACCTCCACACAACCCACCTTCACACAACACACACACACCTCCACACAACCCACCTTCACACACACACCACCACACAACCCACCTTCACACACACACCACCACACAACCCACCTTCACACACACACACCTCCACACAACCCACGTTCACACACACACCACCACATAACCCACCTTCACACACACACACACCTCCACACAACCCACGTTCACACACCACCACCACACAACCCACCTTCACACACACACACCTCCACACAACCCACGTTCACACACACACCACCACACAACCCACCTTCACACACACACACCTCCACACAACCCACGTTCACACACACACCACCACACAACCCACCTTCACCACACACACCTCCACACAACCCACGTTCACACACACACCACCACACAACCCACCTTCACACACACAACCACCACACAACCCACCTTCACACACACCTCCACACAACCCACGTTCACACACACACCACCACACAACCCACCTTCACACACACACACCTCCACACAACGCACCTTCACACACACACCACCACACAACCCACCTTCCCACACACACCTTCACACAACCCACCTTCACGTTATTAATCCACACACAGATTTACATATCAGGGAACTAATGGCCGCGTCTCTCTGGAGCTGTAATAATCTGAGTCGCCTCTCCACGGCTGTGTCCACCTCTGTAACAATGTGGACACAACGTTCCACATTGTATTACAATGTTACTGTACCAGTTATATCTGTACCTACAGAACTATACATGATAATTGTTCTTATGTGTACCTGTGCCTAAACAAACTTACATAAAGACTTTTCTTTCTACATACGTAAAATTACCATAATTTTTGGCCAGACTTTCTCTCCTAAGAGAATTATAGAAAAAAAAATAGCCAAAAGTCTCCTTTTTTTTTAATTTGAAATGAAAAACATTGATATATGGTATTCATTTCACTTTTTTTTTTAGTTTTTTTTAACAGTTTTAGTTCAGACAGCTTTTAGCGGACTGAAGGTGTAGCCTCGAGCACTTCAAATAACCCATAAGGGTTTACCGCTTAATAAAGCACTTTGTAGAAATTTTATTGTGTTTTTTTTTTATTCTCTCTGGTCTGTTTTCACCACCTGTTGCTTGTTCCAGCTTCGACCCCGTTCCAGGTGTCAGGAGGGTGAGTCGAGCCTCCTGGACTCCTCGGGTCTGCCGCGTCGTGTAACTATCCTACTAATAATCGTTCTAATAATATTTAGATACAAGATATATTAAGCAAATTTCGTAAATTTGTGTGCAACAGATAAGTGAATTGTAGATATAAATCCAAATGTACACCTGTTAACCCCTTTTAGGGCCTAGTTCCTAGGCCTATTGTGTATCCATATGCTCTTGCACTACTCTCCACAGGATAGATATGATGTGAAGGTAGGTAAGGTTCATTAGGAAACAGGACAAGCGTTTCCTGACGCGGGTCTTAGTCAGGTGATGGCTCGCCGTTGGAGCTTTTGGTCATCTGGCCGAGGCCTTCCGCTGGCTTACCGGTCCATCCCCTTTAAAAAGTATAGTCATAATTAATAACCATTTTTATTATGAGGTGCACAATAAACTAGCCACTTGGTGACAAAATCAATAATGCTAACAATACTACTACTAATACTAATAATAGTACTAATAAGACTAACAATAGTACTAATAAGGCTAATAATAGTACTAATAAGGCTAATAATAGTACTAATAAGGCTAATAATAGTACTAATAAGGCTAATAATAGTACTAATAACGCTAATAATAGTACTAATAAGGCTAATAATAGTACTAATAAGGCTAATAATAGTACTAATAAGGCTAATAATAGTACTAATAAGGCTAATAATAGTACTAATAACGCTAATAATAGTACTAATAAGGTAATAATAGTACTAATAAGGCTAATAATAGTACTAATAAGGCTAATAATAGTACTAATAAGGCTAATAATAGTACTAATAAGGCTAATAATAGTACTAATAAGGCTAATAATAGTACTAATAAGGCTAATAATAGTACTAATAAGGCTAATAATAGTACTAATAACATTGTCGTCTGAGTCACTGGATTGAAAATTACAGTTTTTTATTTTTGAGTTTGCCTGTACCTTACTGGAACGATGTTTGGTTCTGCGTAGAGCTCTATGGACGAAGCTCTACGCAGAGCTGCGTCTTCTGTAGGATTAACCAGTTCATTTTCACCCCATGCGTCTCGATAAACTTGGTAGATAAGTGGAATATCCACTGTTTACACGGTTCCAGGTTTGTACAGATTGTTCTGGCTGTGATGTGAGACGGATGGTGTGAGTGCAGTCTCTCTGTCACACAGAAAGTGAGAAAGGAAGACTAAGACACTCCACAGAAGTCACTTTTCTCTCTCTCTCTCTCTCTCTCTCTCTCTCTCTCTCTCTCTCTCTCTCTCTCTCTCTCTCTCGTCATCCTCTCTCTCTCTCTCTCTCTCATCTCTCTCTCAAATCTCTCCTCTCTCCTCTCTCTCAGTCTCTGTCGTTGTCTCTACTTTTTCCTCTCTTTCTTCCTCCGTCTCTCCCTCTTCCATCTCTCTCTCTCTCTCTCTCTCTCTCTCGCAAGACAGAAACATTATTCCAACTTTCAATTTACGGGGTTGTGAAGGAAGGACGCAGGAAACAATACCGTGACTGGAATAACTCACAACTAACTCACCGTGTTGCTGCCACGGTGTTGTGACCTATGTTGTTGCTGCCACGGTGTTGTGACCTATGTTGTTGCTGCCACGGGTGTTGTACTTGTTTGTTGCTGCCAGTGCTGGAACTGTGTGTGACACTAACTGTTGTTGCTGCCACGGTGTTGTGCCTGTGTTGTTGCTGCCACGGTGTTGTGACCTGGTGTTGTTGCTGCCACGGTGTTGTGACCTGTGTTTGTTTGACGTTGCTGCCACGGTGGTCGTTGTGATGTGTGTTGTTGTGCTGCCACGGTGGTGTGACCTGTGCTGTTGCTGCCACGGTGGTGTGACCTGTGTTGTTGCTGCCACGGTGGTGTGATCTGTGTTGTTGCTGCCACGGTGTTGTGACCTGTGTTGTTGCTGCCACGGTGTTGTGATCTGTGTTGTTGCTGCCACGGTGTTGTGACCTGTGTTGTTGCTGCCACGGTGTTGTGATCTGTGTTGTTGTTGCTGCCACGGTGTTGTGACCTGTGTTGTTGCTGCCACGGTGTTGTGACCTGTGTTGTTGCTGCCACGGTGTTGTGACTGTGTTGTTGCGCCACGGTGTTGTGACCTGTGTTGTTGCTGCCACGGTGTTGTGACCTGTGTTGTTGCTGCCACGGTGCTGTGACCTGTGTTGTTGCTGCCACGGTGTTGTGACCTGTGTTATTGCTGCCACGGTGTTGTGACCTGTGTTGTTGCTGCCACGGTGTTGTGACCTGTGTTGTTTCTGCCACGGTGTTGTGACCTGTGTTGTTGCTGCCACGGTGTTGTGACCTGTGTTATTGCTGCCACGGTGTTGTGACCTGTGTTGTTGCTGCCACGGTGTTGTGACCTGTGTTGTTTGCTGCCCACGGTGTTGTGACCTGTGTTGTTGCTGCCACGGTGTTGTGATCCTGTGTTGTTGCTGCCACGGTGTTGTGACCTGTGTTGTTGCTGCCACGGTGTTGTGACCTGTGTTGTTGCTGCCACGTGTGTGACCTGTGTTGTTGCTGCCACGGTGTTGTGACCTGTTGTTTTGCTGCCACGGTGTGTGACCTGTGTTGTTGCTGCCACGGTGTTGTGACCTGTGTTGTTTCTGCCACGGTGTTGTGACCTGTGTTGTTGCTGCCACGGTGTTGTGACCTGTGTTATTGCTGCCACGGTGTTGTGACCTGTGTTGTTGCTGCCACGGTGTTGTGACCTGTGTTGTTGCTGCCACGGTGTTGTGACCTGTGTTGTTGCTGCCACGGTGTTGTGACCTGTGCTATTGCTGCCACGGTGTTGTGACCTGTGTTGTTGCTGCCACGGTGTTGTGACCTGTGTTGTTGCTGCCACGGTGTTGTGATCTGTGTTGTTGCTGCCACGGTGGTGTGACCTGTGCTGTTGCTGCCACGGTGGTGTGAACTGTGTTGTTGCTGCCACGGTGGTGTGATCTGTGTTGTTGCTGCCACGGTGTTGTGACCTGTGTTGTTGCTGCCACGGTGTTGTGACCTGTGTTGTTGCTGCCACGGTGTTGTGACCTGTGTTGTTGCTGCCACGGTGTTGTGACCTGTGTTATTGCTGCCACGGTGTTGTGACCTGTGTTGTTGCTGCCACGGTGTTGTGATCTGTATTGTTGTTGCTGCCACGGTGTTGTGACCTGTGTTGTTGCTGCCACGGTGTTGTGACCTGTGTTGTTGCTGCCACGGTGTTGTGATCTGTGTTGTTGCTGCCACGGTGTTGTGACCTGTGTTGTTGCTGCCACGGTGTTGTGACCTGTGCTGTTGCTGCCACGGT
>NC_069431.1:11309959-11389959 GCF_026875155.1 Cherax quadricarinatus
AGCACCTACATCACACCAGCACCATTACACTCAACACACACCATACATCACACACACTACATCCACCCACATACATCACACCAGCACCATTACATCACACCAACACCATACATCACTACCAACACCATACATCAACCAGCACCATACATCACACCAATCACCATACATCACACCACACCATACATCACACACACCATAACATCACACCAACACCATACATCACACCAACACCATACATCAACAGCCCAACATCACCAACCTACATCACACCAACATCTCACCAACACCATACATCACACCACACATACATCACACCAACACCATACATCACACCAGCACCATACATCACACCACCATACATCACACCAACACCATACATCACACCAACACCATACATCACACCAACACCATACATCACACCAGCACCATACATCACACCAACACCATACATCACACCAGCACCATACATCACACCCAAAACACCATACATCACACCACACCATACATCACACCAACACCATCAACATCACACACCAGCACCATCACATCACACCATACATCATACAATCACCAACATCACACCATACATCACACCAACACCATACATCACACCACATACACACACCATACATCACACCATCACCATACATCACACCAACATCACACCAATCACACACACACCATACATCACACACCAACACCATACATCACACCAACACCATACATCACAACCATACATCCACCAACCCATCACATCCACACCATACATCACACCAACACCATACATCACACCACACCATACATCACACCAACACCATACATCACACCAACCATACATCACACCAACACCATACATCACACCAGCACCATACATCACACCACACCAACACACACCATACATCACACCAACACCATACATCCACACCAACATCACACCACACACACCAACATCCAACACACACCAAGCACCATACATCACACCAACCATCATCACACCCCATACATCACACCAACACCATACATCACACCACATCACACCAACACCATACATCACACCAACACCATACATCACACCAACACCATACATACCCAACACAACATCACACCAACACCATACATCACACCAGCACCATACATCACACCAACACCAACACACCAACCATCACACACCACACCATACATCACACCAACATCACACCAACACCATACATACACACCATACATCACCACCCAAACCACCCAACCATACATCACACCAGCACCATACATCACACCAACACACATACCACACACATACATACACCAAACATCACACCAACACCATACAATCACACCACACCATACATCACACCAACACCATACATCACACCATCACACACACACACCATACATCACACCAACACCATACATCCACACCAACACCATACATCACACCAGCACCATACATCACACCAAACATCATCACACCAACAACCCAACATACATCACACCATACACACACCAACACCATACATCACACCAACACCATACATCACACCAACACCATACACCCAACACCAAACAACCAAACATCACACCAACACCAACTACACACACCATACATCACACCAACACCATACATCACACCAGCACCATACATCACACCAACACCATACATCACACCAACACCATACATCAAAACCAACACCATACATCACACCAGCACCATACATCACACCAGCACCATACATCACACCAACACCATACATCACACCAGCACCATACATCACACCAGCACCATACATCACACCAACACCATACATCACACCATACATCACAAGATCCCCAACATACCTTTATTAATCTCCAAACCTCTCCTACACCTCTATTAAAAACATAATAACCACAATACTCCGAACGATTCTTGAATCATGCATCTCACCCATCACTTTACTCAACTATAATATACATCATTACATCACACATTATATATCATATCATCACATACATCACTACACATCATTACATCACACACACATACATCACATCCACACCTTTACATCACCATCATCATACATTAACAAACATTCACCGTATCACCCAGCACCATACTCCCAACATCATCCACCTGCTACCATCTTCACGGGAGGCTGAGACCATAATCACCCATAAGACCGGGCACATACACACCATCATCACACGGCACCAACTCCCCAGACTCAGCCACAACTACCTCTCTGATCTCCAATCCTCCGCCCCAAGGAAATGGAATGACCGTCTTGTGAGCTGTATCTCTGGTTCAGGCACCTACCCTCCCTATAAGTTATCATGTTGTCGATCATTATATTATTATTATTATTTGTAGTAATGTTATTAGCTGTAATAAAAATGTTACACTAGAAAATATTATATATTATATATATTTTTAAGTGTACCCAACGAGTACCTTTATTTAGTTGCTTGATTTATTTTTATTTTTCAAGGTTTTCGCTTATATCTTGAGAATGATTCATCCGATCAGCTTTAAATTTTGTACGATGGTGTACCGTCACTCAAGGAAAGGTTCATGCAACTACTGGCAGCTGCAGGCGCTCTCTGGTCAATGTTATCCTGACCACTCTAAGATTTGACCTACGTGCAATAATCTGAGATAGACTCTTTAGATCGGCTTCAAACTTTCAACACTGGCGTTAGGTCGTGCAACGACCGAAACGCATTTATTTTTAGTCATTTTCATTAATAAAACGTTCTAACTTTTATGGTCACAATCAGGATTGATTCCTACTGTACCTTACTGATAGACCTTAAATAGTAACAAATTACAAGGACTCCAGTGAAAATAAGCCACTTAGACTTTTTTGGGGGTTATCCTAAGTAATTTACATATAAGTTACTATGATAATTGTACTTATGTGGACCTGTACCTAAAGATTTTTTTTTTTAGATTTTGCCACCGAAGTGGCTAGTTTATTGTGCACCCCATATCCATCCTGTGGACGGTAGCGCGAGAGCATATGGATACACAAAAGCCCTAGGAACTAGGCCCCAAACGGTTAACAGGAATACATATGGATTTATATCTACATATCTATAGTTCACTTATCTGTTACAAGCAAATTTAGGAAATTTGCTTAGTATATCTGGTATCTTATTTTCATTAATAAGATATCTTGACATGTCACATAGGTTATTATACTGTCTGTCTCTGTATTCCTCAATAAGTGGACAATTAAGCACATAGTGTTCAAGAGAGTGACCATATGCCTGATCACATAATTTACATTTAGTTTGATCATCATCTGTGTGTCTCCCAAACTGCCAGAAGTACTTGTAACCATGCCTAAGCCTGGCCACTACAACATCAGTCAGTCTGTTCACATTGCAAGTTGCTCCATAAACATACTTATCTACGTTCATGTTATCATAGTGGGTTATAGATCTACTCAGGCTTCTAACTGCATTCCTATAACAATCATTTTCATTATTTACTTCTCTCCTAATATTATTCCTAATGCTAGACACAGTTATACCAAAGTTATATTCTACATTCTCCTTCTGGGTACTCTTCTTGGCTAACATATCAACTTTATCATGAAGGAGTAATCCAATATGTGATGGGATCCATAGCAATTGTACATTAATTCCTTTGTCCCTAATTTTTGAGTATCTATACCTGGCTTCCCCAATGAGCATGTTGTTGGAGTCATTATATGAGTCAAGAGCCTTCAATGATGACATAGAATCAGTAATGATGATAGAGTCAAGCTCAGTGTCATAGGTTAGCTTTAGCGCCATTAGGATTGCAAACAATTCAGTTTGCAGTGTAGACGCCCAGTTGTTAATTCTTATTAACTTACTAACTTACTGAATTTAAGTCATTTGTTTTGGTCTTGTCGCCAGCGGGCGCCGCAAGAGGTCCGCCTCGACTGCCGTTGGAGTAGCACCTCAGGACGGAGGACAAGGAGAGTACGAGTACGACATCGGAGATCTCATTTCCGACCTCTCGAGCGCCCTCAATGTTCAAGCCCTGAAGGAAGACCGCAGTCTAGAGGAGACCAACTACCCCATGGAGGAGGCCAACCTGGAGGACGAGCTCAGGGAGGACAGGAAAGCTGGCAGGATGAAAGAAGGTCTTGTGCATGCCGGCTTCAGGGAAACCCCACCCACTATTCTCTTTGGCATGAGAGGCGTTCCTCGCCACAGGTTGATCTAGGTCAGTGTTTCTTATACAATGAATCTCTCTGTTTCGTCGCCCTATCATCATAGTTTCCTTCGCCATCCTCACCCCTCAAGGGAGGTTCCTTGACGCTGGTGAGGGGCTCTTGTTCTAGGGAATTGGGTCTGTGCTCCAGTTCCCTGAATTGAGCCTGAATGCCTTCCATCCCCCCCCCCACTTGCTCTGTATAAACCTATGGGTTTAGCGCTCCCCCATGATTATAATAAAAATTCACCATCCTCATCGTCTCGTCACCATCCTTTCCCTGTCTTCCATAATATTTAAAGGGGTGGACGGGGTAAGCCAGTGGAAGGCCTCGGTCAAATGACCAAAAGCTCCAGTGGCTGGATCATCATATGACTAAGACACGCATCATGTAATACTTCTGTTTCCTGGCAAATGTTACCTAACCTAAACCTTGCCCTGTTTCCCTTACCATCTTTTCATAACTTATTAGACTCCCTCACCATCCACATCTAGAGTTAATGGTACGTTCTAATATGAAAAGTCTCACGTATTTCGAGAGAAATAGTATTGGACTCAAAGGTCAAAATCTGATTGCTTCTATTATGTGTACATTAACGTTCAAATTCTACTTTACAGGTGCTGAGAGGCGCATCAAACACCCGCAAGATCCGCCTAAGTTTGAGTTTATTTGAGCTCGTCATGTGCTGTTCTAACTTTTATTGAGTTGAGCGTTAACACGTCGGTCGCAGTGCAGGGAGACGCAACCACCAGCTTCCTCGTGGGATGAACGAGATGATGAAGTGCAGACTCGTTCATCTCCTTAGCATGACTTCCTGACCGGCTCTAGTAGCATCTGCTGATACAACTACTAAACTAGGCCATTGAAAGACACTTTTGACAGGTAGTGCCTTTATTTTACGAAGTTACTCTCACAGTGGTACTTACTAAAGTGGTACTTGATAAAGTTGCACTTGATGAAGCTCCACTGAGTGAACTGTAAAGTAAAGATTTTTTTTTTTACCCTCCTGCTTAAGTGTCTCTGACTTAGCACTTTGTGGCTTGTGACATCACCCACCAAGCCCTGAGCCACTCTCCAGGGAACAATAACCCCATGAATAGTGCCACCATTGACCTAGTGATTACGTCTTCGAGTAACAAGAGAGGTGAAACAAATCATTGAAAAAGATGCCCTTTCTCCGCTCACTTGCTTCCAAGTCTATGTATATATGTATGTCAAATTCACGAGTTTATTTCAGCCAATATCAAAGATTTATACGTAGATAGGAAACAATGAAAAAAAAATGTGTCGGGAGAGGTTGGTTACTGTCCCATCTTAGTGGAGGTAATATGGAAATTTAACGAGGGGGTTAAATTATTTTTTTTTTTTTTTTTAACTCTTTTTGAAGTCTTCATTAAATGATCTGCTATACTGGCTTCATTTTCTGAAGATTCTCTTGACTAGCTTTCGCCAAAAAAAAAAAAAAAAAAAATATATATACGTTGATTTGTATTAGATTCTTCATCTGTATTAGCCATTGTAAGACGTATGTTTGACCAGCCAACATATATTGACTAACACATCTGTTTTTCCTAAGTGGCATGACCTTTTATTATTCCCAATAAGATTTTTACCATATTTTCCTGGTTCATATTATCATAATCATAACTAAGAGCTGACCCCACAAGGGTCATACGGGGCTGATCCTAGTTCATGACAGGGTATATACACTGTGACTAGTTAATGGACCAAGTTGGACCGAAACGTCGTCAAGAGTTTCAGTCTGCCATGTACAAGTTATTTGTGCACTTGTCAGGGACGTGGTTCGAGTCTTCCCTCTGATGAATTGGGGGTTTCAAAATATTGTTTAAATAATTCCGTTATTACATTAAATATTGAAGAAAAAGTATTTAAAACTGTAAAAGATGCATAAATCTGTCTGTTTGAAGAGGAGGCTGGTGATACAGATTAAATATAAGGGTTTTTCTCCCTTGAATTGAGAGCACTTCACCAGTATCATGGAGCCCCCCGTCTTGAGTGGGGGGCTATACAATGCCGGGAATGTAATTTGATCCAAGGAAGTGGAGAATAGCTACATTTCCTTGTATCAAGAGTCCTTCGCTGGCACCAAGAAATTTCCCAGGAGTGTAAGAGAGTATTGTGGCACTGTGCCCGGGTAATAACTCATATACCCATACCTTGTATGACTCACAAGTCATACTGGGTATGGGTATGTTTCACAAATGATTTGTTGGAAATTGAAATTGCTACATTATTATTATCAAATGTAAGCGCTAAACCCACCAGGGTCACACAACATTGAAATTAGTACAATAGGGTAAGGCTGATTAGTATGGAAATTTAAATGACTTCAGATCAGGTGATACGAACCTATCATCAGCCTGAAGATGCTCATGGGGAGTGCTAAACCCATAGGGGATCATACACCACCTGCGAGAATGGGAGTCAATCAGATGTGATCTAAGGAAGGAGAGAAGATCCAATTCCTTGTATTAGGAGTCTCTAATTAATATCAAGGAACCTCCACGAGGGGTAATAATTATTATTATAATCAAAACTAAGCACTAAACCCACAAGGGCGAGGGGTACCAAGATAACATTTAAATCAGGAAATTATATTCATGAGAAGCACTAAACCTGTAGGAGTCAAACAGCATCAAGGGAAATGGAAGGCATTAAGATTCGACTCAAAGGAAGAGCAGCTCCAATACCTTGAATCAAGAGTCCCTTACCAGTATTAATAAACCTCCTTAAGGATTATCAGGAGTAACCTCCACACTTGTAGGTGTGGTTACGAGAGGCGGTTTCAATCCAAGGAAGCGGAGGGTAAGTCCCGATCCTCATCCTTTCCAGATGACACAACATGTGTGAGGATGTGTAACTTATGAGGGTCAAATATATTACACCTGAAGAATGGAAGGTACTTAGGTTGGACCTGAGGAATGGGAGGTTAGCTCTGATTCCTTGAGCCAAGAGCTCTTCAACAGCAGTTATCAGGGACAATGACCATGCGTATTTTGATTTTTGCTACTCGCAGATGGAATCTTAGTCACATTCATGTTACAGAGATTTTGAGCTATCAAAATTATAAAATGTGAAGTAACCACTGTAGTTTCCAATTATTATTATAATAAAAAAGAAGCGCTAAGCCACAAGGGCTATACAGCTGTAGTTTCCAATGAATTTGATTTTACAGTAGTCCCCCCCCCTATCTGCGGGGATACGTTCCAAGACCTACTGTAGATACCCGAAACTGGATAGTAGCGAACTTATAAGTCGTTTTTCATTTACATACTTACCTATGATAGTTTAATTGATAAATTATACACCAAGTCAAGAATTAGCGCTTCATTCATGTAGGTTCGCTGGTACTTCCGGCCCCGTTACCACTTTTTCACCGTTAGTTAGTTTAATATGTTTATTATGCACCCCATACCCATCTTTTTCACCGACGGGAAGCATTGACAGCATTACTTCTTTGCGCTTGGGGGGCAATTATGCAAAATTAAGGCTTATTTTTGGGATACGGTAAACTGTGGATAAATGAAGCCACAGAAACCAAATCCAAGGATACGGGGGCTCTACTGTATTAGGTTAAACCTGTACGAGTCTACTTTAAGTCCTGATCATTGATGATAAATTAGACACATGTGCAACTCTTGGGTATCTTTATTGAGGAAACGTTTCGCCACACAGTGGCTTCATCAGTCCATACAAAGGAGAATCTTGAATAGAATACGGCATACGTGCCGTACGTACGTATGCCGTATTCTATTCAAGATTGATGGACTGACCACATCGACTCAAGGTTGAGGGACCGATTACCTCATTCTCCTCCTGTTCTTCAAGATTCTCCTTTGTATGGACTGATGAAGCCACTGTGTGGCGAAACGTTTCCTCAATAAAGATACCCAAGAGTTGCACATGTCTCTAATTTATCAACATGTCGGTTATCTGAACCATTCATCTACAAACCTGATCATCATTATTTCAAGTGTTATATTCATTTGGATTTACGTATTTAAAAGTCAATTTGCAGTTTAAGACTTAAGACCTAACTATTTGGAATGCTTTTTTTTGTGATCTTCACTCGTTATGAAGGCAAAATGCATTAAGGCATTTGTAAATAACATACTACTATACATGAACTGGGTAGTTCGTAAGCCATGGATATGGTTGTTTTACTAGGAAACAGAAATGATGCACCTGGTGAATGATGGATATGGTGTACTAAGTGGTTTTGTCCACTAAGATGTGTAAGGCTACTAGGTAGTTGTTAACAATGAATATGATAAATTGGTAGTTAAAATATGATGAAAATTGCATACCAAGTTGTTTGGAAGTTATATATTATATATTATTATTATAAAGGGGGAAGCGCTAAACCCGGAGGATTATACAGCGCCTGGGGGGGATGTGGAAGGCATTCAGGCTTAATTCGGGGAACTGGAGCACAGATCCAATTCCCTAAATCAAGAGCCCCTCACCAACATCAAGGAACCTTCCTTGAGGGGTGGAAGTTATATAGTATAAGGCTACTAGGTATTTGTGAATGATGGATATAAGTGTAACGGTAATTCATGATTATTATTATAATCAAGGGGGAAGCGCTAAACCCGGAGGATTATACAGCGCCTGGGGGGGGGGGATGTGGAAGGCATTCAGGCTTAATTCGGGGAACTGGAGCTCAGATCCAATTCCCTAAATCAAGAGCCCCTCACCAACATCAAGGAACCTTCCTTGAGGGGACGGTAATTCATGAGCTATGATGAATATGTACTAGGTAGGCTGCACCGCACACTGCCCTCAAAAACATCTCTACTGCCCCAGCCTCCTCGCTGCAACATTCAAACCCCATGCTTCACACTCGTATAACATTGTTGGTACCACTATACTTTTGATACATTCCCTTCATTGCCTCCGTGGATAAAGTTCTTAGTTTTCACAGATGCCTCAATGCACCACCCACCTTTTTCCTTTTATCAATTCTGTGGTTCACCATTCCTTGTAGAAGCATCCACCGACAAGTCCACACCCAAATATCTAACATTTACTTCCTCCATACTCACTCCCTCCCTCTAATCTGATATCCAATCTCTCAATAATTATTATAATCATATTATTATTATTATAATCAAAAAGAAGCGCTAAGCCACAAGGACTATACAGCGCTGCAGGGCAGGAAGGAAGCGAGGGCATCAGGTGGCAAAAGGGAGATGGATGAGTAATAGGTTACGGATAACAGCGGGGCAGTGGATGGTGAAAGGGTAAAGGGCAGCAAGAGACTGAACTAGAAAGGGCTGAGGGGAGTGCGAAAAGTATCATCAGAGTTTGTGGAGTAAATCAGTCGTTGTCAAGAAGTCAATGAGAGAGTCAGGATTAAAGGAGGGTCCATCAGCAAGAAGGGAAGGTAAAGAGAGAGTAGTAGAACGAAGACGACGTTGGAGGTAAATTCTGCGTGCTCGTTGATAGAGAGGGCAGTCTAACAGAATGTGGCTAATCGATACTGGAACTTGACACTGCTCACAGAGAGGAACAGGGTGCCTCTCCATGAGATACCCATGAGTAAGACGAGTGTGACCAATGCGAAGGCGGGAGAGAGTGGTCTCCCAACCTCGGCACTGATGACAAGAAGACGGCCAGTAACCTATGCTCGGTTTAATAGAATGAAGTTTGTTACCGAGCAGAGTTGACCAACATTGTTGCCAACGGGTGCGAAGGTGGGTAGCTATTGCAGCAAAATAGTCCAGAAATGGAACACCTCGATAGGAAATGGTAGGTCATGTACTGCTGACCGCGCAGCAGTGTCTGCCTGTTCATTGCCCTGTACGTCGACATGACCAGGGACCCAACAAAAAACAATATCTTTATGTTTGGTAGAGATACGGCGTAGCCAAAGTTGGATACGGAGAACTAGGGGATGAGATGTATCAAATTTTCGTATAGCCTGTAGAGCACTAAGGGAGTCTGAGACTACTACAAATGATGACACAGGCATAGATGCGATACGAATAGGGAAGCGCTAAACCTGTAGGATTATACAGCGCCTGTGGGGAGCAGGGGATGGAAGGTATTCAGGCTTAATTCAGGGAACTGGAGCACAGATCCAATTCCCTAGATCAAGAGCCCTTAACCAGCATCAAGGAACCTCCCTTGAGGGGCTCAATAATTATATTTTTGATACTCTTATCACCCTGTTCTTTCCTATACTCACTTAATTTTCCTTTACATACCTTCCCCAATTTGTTTACCAACCTTCGTAACTTTTCTTCAGAATCTTCCAAAAGAATCATTGGCAAAACGCAACCGTGACAGCTCTCACTCCTTACCAGATTCACCATCTTTCAATTCCACACCTCTCCTTAACAGCCTAATGTTCACTACTTTTACAATACTATTTTTATATGCTAAACAACCTTTGTGACATCACACACAGGTAGTTGCAAGCAGAACACAGTGCACTTATGAATTATGGTTAGAATGTGTTGGACAGGACCTACTGTAATATGAGCAAGAACACAAATGTGTAATGACCAACAAACCAGAGTTAATAAATGAATATCTAACTTTAAATGAAAGAAAATGCAGAATGATGAACAATGAGAAAAGTGTCAAGACAGATTACTACATATAATCATGGGGAAATGCTGAACCTATAAGGGTCATAAAGCACCTGGGGAATGGGAGAAAATCAGGTTTGTTCCATGGAAATAGAGGAGCATTCAATTTCCTTGGAATACCAGCCTTAAGGCATCCCTTTGAAGAGTTAAAACATGTGATCCTTATTACATTCATGGAGAGTGCTAAATTCCTAGGGATCATACAGCATCTGGGGGAATGGTAGCCATTCAGGTCTGATCCTAGTAAGGGGAGCACAGGTCTGCTTCCTTGGATCAAAATCCCCTCACTGGATTCTAGGAACCTACCTTCAGGGGTTAAAACAAAAGAAAATACAGAAGTATACCAAGGCCATATCAAACAACACTAAGACATATTTATCAGAACAAGTTTTGGTCCTGGGACCTTGATCACTTCCCAGGAACAAAACGTTTTCTAATAAATACATATGCCCTAGTGTTTGCTTATGTGTCTTTGTAAACCAATTTGTCGGTATCAATTACCATGAAACAGAGCTATGTGATGGACTCCTCCATTAAATGTACTGTACTGTGTTGTCTTACTTTGTCTTCCATTTACTTACCATTATACGAGAAAAAGATTAATCTCTCGCCCATAATGGTAATAATATACTAACATATCAGTAAGGTTATTTTTATATAGCCAGACTTGAGTACTGGAAATGGGAAATACAATGCCTGCACTTGAAAGGAGGGGTTTTGAGATATTGGCAGTTTGGTGGGATATGTTATATATCTTCATATATGCTTCTAAACTGTTGTATCTGGGTACCTTTGCAAAAAGTGGTTATGTATGAGTGAGGTGAAAGTGTTGAATGATGATGAAAGCATTTTCTTTTTGGGGATTTTCTTTCTTTTTGGGTCACCCTGCCTCAGTGGGAGACGGCCGACTTGTTGGAAAAAAAAAATCAGTAAGGAATCAATGGATAATAAATATGTATTATTTAATGCTAAAAATCTCTTCACTTACTATTCCAAGCATAGATTACATAGGTCAACTTTTGAAGAACATTTTTTATTCAATATGACAAAACTTTCTCAAAATTTTAATTAAAACAACTTTATTACAAGTTCTCAATGTAATTGGGTAACAGAAGTAAGCACTGCATGAATTTCAAGCAATCATTTTCCTCACAAAACTGAATCATCTACTATATTACCATCTCCAATATTTACTCTGATAAATTACTTGCCAATTTATAGTACAAATGATATTATTACCAATTAAGAAAACTTTCTTGATCACCAATTAGAACACAAAATCATTAATGTGACACATTTTCAAGCCAATGAAAATTTAATATGACAATTCCCACAATAAAATTTGTTTATTCAATCCAACTGATATTTAAGCTAAACTTGTAAACAAATAAGAACTATAAGCATTACAAAGGATATCAAAGGACAATACTAATAACCTGAATAATAAATAACATTCTTTCAAGCTTAAAAGTTAAATTTAGATGCTTTATTCACAGGGGCATTTTAAATCATGCATTACTGAGGCAGTACAAGCCAGGAAATACTTTCCTGTCAAACATAATGATGTGGATGAAAAGACATAAAACAACATCAGCCTTTATTAAATAAGATGAATAAGATACATGCAACACTTAGCCATTTTTACCGAAGAGATGTTTTGCAAGCAAGTGCTTTTAGCAATTCAATACAGAGAAGGCCATTGGTTTTCAAAATATCACCATAATAAAGATACAAGGTGTTGCAAGTGTGTCTTGTTCATCTACTTGTTTTGTAAATTAATACAGCATATATTTGATTACTGTATAATGCTGGTTCTCAAGGTACGTCTTTCAAGTCATACAGAAAACACATGAACAACGTCTTGATAAAGCTCCCCTTGAGCACAATATCATTATAAACTATGGAACGGGCAGGGGTTGAACTCACGGCAAGCGAGTCCTAAAACACCAGGCCAGTGAATAAGCCACTCAGCCAGCTTGCCATGGGTTCAATACCCACCCGTTCTGTGGATTGTTTGCAATTGTGTTATTACGATTTTGTGAGTCACAGTCATTATATTTACTCAGTTTTGTGTCTTTTCATCCAGCTGTTGGCTCTCTGCTTCTCTCTCCACAATAACAATGTCTTCAAATGCTTAGAAGCTTACCTGGACAAATTACTTTCAGAATAAAATAATGTGCCTTATGCTGCAACTTGTCAGTTAAAAATAGTGAATTGGACTAGCAAATAATGACTTAAAAGGTTCATGTTGCAACTTGCTTTAATACTATAACCACCATATTTAGGCCAGCTGCTACTCTAAGTAAGAGTTATCATCAAAATTGTCAATGACATTGTTTAAAACTAGATACTCTAATTATCATAATTTTTTAAAATTGCTTATACCGTAGAGTGAGGGTTAATTGAACCACCGCCCCCCAAAAATGTTCATTATCCGAGCAGGTTCCAAAATGTGTGTAGTACTTATAAAACATACATGTATGGAATTTAGCAGTCAAGATGTAGTTCATATTTTGGAAACTCCTCAAATACTGGGCACTCTTAGGCAGTGGAGCAGTTACCCCTTCACAAGGCATACTTGCCCCATTGTACGGAAACAATAATTGCTATGTTTCAAGTGCTGACTAAATAAAAAATTTATTCAATTTTTCAATCGTTCGAATTCTGTTCATGGGAAAACAAATCTGAAGCTCAAGATGTTTCCACATGAAGGCATCTGTAACAACCACCATGAGGTCAGTCTCTTAAGAGCACAATATACAGAAATCTCACACAACCTAAAAATTAAGTAACTTTCACATTCCACATCATGTACACACTGGTCTTCCATCAAAATACAATAATAGGTTCTGCTTTAGCTTTAAAAAATTCTCAATGCAGAAGGACAATTGAGCAACTAATATGATGGTGTTACAAGTAAAGTGATTACTAAGATACAGCCACCTAAATATTATAACCTTATGTTTTGCAGTCTTCAACTGGTTGCACATTTGACCCCAGTTAACACAAAAAAATTTTAGTGTAAATATGCAATTTAAAAAACTATACACAGTACAGTATACTTATTATAAAAAAAAAAAGAAATGTTTTAAAGAATAAAAAACATTCATTTTGCAATAGCCCTGGACCTTGAGTAAAGACCAGAGTATAAGATCTTTTGGCAGTAAATCAGTGTTATGGTTAAAACCTGACAAGTGGCATAGGAATGCCATCAGGGTTCATAAAGCAATGTATTAAAAACTGACACACCTGAATGCCATACAGTCATGAGAGCAATTAATTAAAACTGACATCCAGTAACTCTCACTTATTATATTATTATAATCAAAATGCTAATCTGAGGCATTTTTGTAATCTCTCCTTTAAAAAATATTCAAACTCCTGCATCAGTCTCAACCACTTCCTACAAATGGGATAAATCTTGCATTTTTCTGTACAGTCCTCAAAACTTTGGGTAAAGATATGAAGTTGGTGTAATAAAGACTAACTTGGGAACATGAAGATGCAAAAAGCTCATTTTCATTTCCATCTTTTTTCCGAGAAAAACTGTGGAACTCCAACGTTCTTAGATTGTTTTTGCCAAGGTAATAACACTGCTCTCTAGGATAAATGTTCCTTTCCTACAATTTTCTGTAATGTTAAGCCAAATCCTTTGTGACACAAAACAAATATAAAAATTCTTAATAGATTTTAGTTGTCATTGTCACTATATGCTAAGCAAGAATACAGCAACTGTATATTGTATGCAGTTTTGTACATCTGAATACCCTTGACCTTCATACAGTAAACAGCATGAACTTGTATGCAGAATAATGTACAATGTGTAATATTCGATTCCTTAATGGCACAGGAAATTTTGTATGGGATAAGATCAAATATTTCTTTTATTATATTACCACTTCAAAGTGCTGAATTAAGTGGTAAATATATTTCCAATCATGAATGATTGTTTCCATATGATCCCCTAAGTTTTGATGCATTCATATCGCAGACTACAGCTTACCTACCTAAAGAAAAAATGCTAAGCTTTCAGTCATTTAAATAATTAACCTCAAGGAAGCTGAAATGAAACAAAAGCAAAAAATTTTGCTGTATTTGGTTTCTAGTGAAATTTTAATGGCTAATATGCAATCTATGTCACTTTCTGGACACCTGGAATATCCTTAAGGAAAAGGTGGTGATACAAGGAAATATTCTGATTGTTACAGGGTCCATGAAGATGATTTTGAAACTCTCTCAGCAAGTTCTCTATCTTCACAAAATTCTTTGCCATGATGTGACAAAACGCAACCTGATGGCAATTCAAAATGTCATTTTAAAGTGGCATCAATTTTAGACATTTTAGCATTATTTTCAAGTTGGCTCACAAATCCTTCATTTTAGTCAACAATCTTCATCTTGAACATTTTTTAAAGTGCTTCAGTCAACCTAATTCTGACCATTTAGCAGACAGTATTTTTCAACAAGACTGTATAATATTAATTTGTGAATCTCCTAATCATGTCCTACATGATTCTGGAGCTAAATTTTGATGGAATAGAAAAAATCCCATGCAATCAAACTGTTCTCCAATAACTGCTGTACTCAACTTCAGTGATCAAACATCTGAAAGTTAAATTACATTTTCATTTCAGTGGTAATAGTTCAGAGAAACTTCCACTTTTACCATAGCATTTCCATCTTTAAAATCCATCATCAATTTCATATTTTGTACAAACTCGGATAGTCTGAATCTCTAAGACTAGATGAAACAGGATCTTTTGCAAGCATCTCTCTAAATTCTGAGATATCAATTGCAATCAATATTACTGTCATAGAATTTTAAATACTGTATACAATATTTTTCAAGTTGCAGCTTCCTTTGTCTTATTTCTCTCATGAATAAATGTCGACAAACTATCTTGTAGTATATCTATAGGGAAATAGAGAAGAATCCTTCCTCCGTAAGCCATGCACATCATAAGGGGCGACTAAAATGCCGGGAGCAAGGGGGTAGTAACCCTTTCTCTATAAATTACTAAGCGTAAAAAGAAAATTTACGTTTCTTCTTTTTTGGGTCACACTGCCTTGGTGGGAGATGGCTGCTGTGTTTAAAAAAAAAAAAATATATAATTTACAAGGCACTGTACCTTACATAAAGCAGTTTTTGCAAGCAAGTGAACCCAATGAATGCTCAAGGATATAGCCAAAAGTGTCAAGCTCATGGCCCTCTATATCCATCTGTTAAATATCTGCTGGTAAGCAGAAATAACTTCTGAACTCTTCCTCATGAGTACAGCATTAGTGTCTGAATAACTCTTCATGGCATTTATCTGCCTGTATTATACAGGTCAGCGCAAGATCCCATGGTGCATCCACAGCGATCCTTCTCTTCCTCACAGATCCACAGGAAATTCTAATGGCTGTGGAAATTACAACTTTTAATTGGGAGATACTCTTTGACGACACATACAGAACCGTCCATTAATCCTTAAACTGCCCAAACGCAGATATACATTGACGTGCAGCAGGCTCCGAACGTAGATCTATGTTTTTTTTTTTTGGAAGGCTTTCAAATGGGGAAAATCAAGGTCAGAGCGCTACGCACGCGAACGTAGATCTACGTTTGGACAGTTGAAGGGTTAACATCGCTTTGAAAAGATTTACTTTTTATGGAAGCTGAAGGTATCTTTATCAGCCAAAAGAGTAAAGTTTTTAAGTAGATTTCAATGAATATTCTAACAAACTTGACCACTCTTCTTGTCAAATCCTTGTTTCTTCCAAATATGTGAGAAGAATGCATCACAATAAACATTTTCTCCTTTTGATGATGATGTGGATGCCATAATTAACTATCAATCACCTGAGGACAAATAAATAATAAAGTTACCCAACAGTTTTGAAATGAATTTTAAAAAATCTTGGGAAAAAAAAAAAAAGAAAATCAAGCTTATTATAATTTATGTATGGTTTTCAACATGTAGGCCATGTCCCACCGATGCAGGGTGACCCAAAAAAGAAAGAAACACTTTCAATATCATTCAACACTTTCACCATCATTTACATATAATCACTGTTTTTGCAGAGGCCCTCAGATATGACAGTTTAGATGTCCCTCCAAACGGCAAATATCCCATATCGCTCCTTTAAAGTGCATGCATTTACTTTCCACCTCCAGGACTCAAGTCTAGCTAACCAGTTTCCCTGAATCCCTCCACAAAATATTATCCTGATCACACCTCACAGCTCGTCATTCCCAAAAACCATTCGTCTCCAGTCACTCCTATCCAACATGCTCACACATACTTGCTAAATGTCCAAGCCCCTTGTACACAAAACCACTTTTACCCCCTTCCTCCATCCTTTCCTAGGATGACTCCTATCCCTCCTTCCCTCCACTACAGATTTATACACCCTCCAAGTCATCCTATTTTGCTCCATCCTCTCGAAATGACCAAACCACCTCAACAACCCCTCTTCAGCCCTCTGACTAAAACTTTTGTATAAAATTATTTAGATGCTTTTATTTGTACCTGAAGTTGGTTTCCAAAACTATGATTGTTCATGGAAAGTGCTACACCCAACAGCTATAGAAGCACTACCGGTTTCCAAAAAATCTTATATTAAAAACATTTATCTTCAGCTGCTTCAGGAATTAAATATACTGAAGGAGGACCCCTTTTATAGAGGGCTCTATAACTGACTTGCATCCCCTTCCTGGTGATTTTATATTAGTTAGTATGTTATGTACAAAGTACAATCCATCAAAATATTTAAAAAAATGCAAAAAATTTTGCACTTAGTTTTGTCACGTTCAATGCCTCAGCCTACAGCAAATGCACTGAAAATGTTTCAATAAATAAAAATGGCCAGAGCAAAAAAAATAAAAAGAATACAAAATATAAAATTATAGGTATGTTTATGCTTGTACTGTACATAGGCGATGCACGGCAGGAAAGAATAAGTGCCAAAATCACACAACGGAGAAAACCGAGGACATGGAAGAGATCAGAGCTATGAAGCTTGAGTTACCATAATTTGTCAAGGGGTTCTGAGCCTAACTTACAGATATAGAAGACAAACACAAACAGATGACATAATAATGAATCATTTCCTTTACTAACCAGGATTTTGGCTGTGGTGGCACTTATTCCTTGTTGCCTATTAAGACCTCATTTGGAGGTACAATGAAGATAAGGCCACTGATAAAAGCACAGTGGTATAAGAGAGCCAATAGGAAACCCTAAGGTATCTCCAAAAATATATGAAATCTCAAGAACTAGCATTAAAAAAAGTAAAAAAAAAATCTTAGATTGGAATAAGCTATACATACCTGTATTTGGAATTACTGTATGAGGAAGCCAAAGATTTTAAACAAATAAAAAATTAGCAGCTCATGTAATGACCTTGACATGAGTTGACTTATACAAGTTGCAGTCATGTTGCACACTCAAGGTCAAGGATTAAAATTATTCATAAAACACTATGTAAACATATTTTAAGATAAATTTTTATGAATAAATTTTTTTGGTAACATATAAATTATCTTTCTAGGTTAATTAGGTTTTTCCTGTCAGAGGGTCATATCACAAGAAACTACCAAACTCAGGACACTAATTCGGGTTACACATTTACCTTATTGAGCAAAAAATATCTGCAAATGTAGAAAAAATTTACAATAGCGATGTCAGACCAGTGTGTACACTTGAGGTCACATGTCATTTATATCACATCTTAAATCACCAAAAGTCACTGTTTCCAAGTAGAACATGTAAGGTTACACTTCATTCACATGATTTTCAGTTCGTGGCCTTCGCCTCATTGAAAGGCTGTTGTGTCTTCTGAAGGGTTTCTTCTCTCGCCAAAACTCCTTCCGCGCTGAACTAGAGCGAAGGTCAAAGATATGCTTACACTTGTCCAAAATTTCCTGACCCATTTTTGCCTCGCACTCAAACACATAATCTTTAAACCGGTTCTCCCCTTGGCATGTTATTTGGATCTCCATTTTGCCTATTTAAAAAAAAGAAAAACAATAATTAAATGTTATTCACTGAAAACTGCTTGGAAATTTAGTTCTTTCATACCTCTCTTGTAAGGTGTGGTTGAAGAATCCAGTATTAAATACAGGCAGGCCTCCATTTACAGCACTTCACTTTACAATGTATTGCTAATGCAGTGGTTTTCAATGATACCCAGTCTTCATTTATTCAGACTGCCTACAATATATTCACGACTCACTATAAACTAAGGACAAAACTATTTTAAGTAATGTGTGTACTGTATATGTATTTTTAGGTCTAGCTTTATTGCTCACTTAATATATGATAGTGTAAACACATTACCAGGCTTTTATATTAAAAAAAAAAAAAGAGGTTATGTTTCACTTTACAGTTGAAGCCTGGAACCTAACCTGCCGTGTAAGTGGGGGCCTCTTGTATACATAGAAAACTATCCATTTTTGAGATGTCTATCCAATTCACATTAGAAATTCAGTGGTCTATAAAATAACTAATTCTGACTTGTGGAATGTTATTCCAACAGCATCTTTCACAGGAATTTACTAACTCTAAACATCTTTTATATAAAATGCATATGGATTACAAATATTTATTTAAATAAGAGTTTTACATCTTCCTATTTCTGAACTCGCATATATGTATGCACCAATATGTGGTTGCAGGGGTCAAGTCTTATCCCCTGGCCACACCTCTCAATGTGCCACTTGCCAGATCACTCTCCTAGCCTTGGGGGCCGTATCTACCTATTCTTAAAACTATGCAAAGAGTCTGTCTCCACCACTTCTTCATTGAGATCATTCCACTTCCTGATCAACCTGAGACTAAGGAAATATTTCCTTACATCCCTGCGATTCACAAGAAAATACTGTACAGATGCTCCTCACTTTACGATGGTGCAATTACGAGCACATTCTGTACTGTATAGTACTGTACATTTGATAGGATAAACTTGTGCTCATTTATTTACTTTTCAATACTGGTATTTAGTTAGCTACAATAATTATTTACTTATTCAGCGACAGTAGTTATTTATTTATTTATTTATTTAATATTCGATTTACGATATTTTAAACCTACAGTGGGCTCACTGGAACAAAACCCCATTGTAAGTCGAGGAACACCTGTATTGCAAATAAAGTTTATTTTTGTTTGAAGTCTAGCTGGCCAGACCACTTAACACTAGTAACCACCTTACCTTTCTTCTCTGCCTTCCGACTACAGTCCACCACTAGTTCCATGTTGTAGGTCACGGGGTGCGGGGAGCGCAAGGGCAAAAATGCTCCCCCAACCTTCTGCTGCAGTGGGTGGATCTCCAATTTTTCTCCGGAAATTCCTGAAATTTTCATATACTGCAGTAAGGAAGCTTTTAACCCCAATAGTTATAAGAAACCTTTTTAAGTCTTCAAGAGCAGAGATAAAAAAAATTCATGAAAGTTGTATTAAAAACGATCAATACCTTTTTCATTCATTAGTATTCAGCTCTTATCAAGTGACAAGTAAGACACATGCACAACAGTTAGGTACCTTTACTTCAAATTGTCTCACCTACACAATAGGCTTGCATATCAACTTGTTGGTATTGTATACCGTCATCATCTTCACTCTACCAAGTGACAAAATATATTAAAGCAAAAATTTAATTAAGAATAAAACATACCAAGACATGCTTCACATTTTCCAAACTTGAGAAGCCACATAACTTTATATGACCTGTAAAGGGTTGCTTCCACAGTTGACATATTGTTAAAGTCTGGTGGAGTGTCAATTCTTTTACCTGAAAGATAATAAAAAAAAGTGATGCAAAGATTATCATTCAATCTTGGTAAGGAATACAGGTACAATGAATAATCCTATATTAAAACAAAGGTTAAATTTTAAGCTAAATTCCTAAACATCTCCAAAACAAACTTAAAGAATTCAAGTTTAATTAATTTCTTTTATATCTAAACCTTTGCTGATAGCCTCATCATAGAATTTTTCCCAGAAAAAGGTAAAAACCTTCAGCAGGAAATTGAAACAATACTTGCTGAAAGTGTCTGATCAACCAGACTGTGATGGCTATGTAGAGTGAAATAATGAACTAGACTGCATGAGCTGTATATAAAAATTCTCAATGTTACGTACTGTTGTCTCGTACTACAGCAAACTCAGTGCAGTTTATATCGGCTAAAGTTTTCTCCAGATCCAATGCAATGCCAGGTTTATCTTCTTTTTCTAAGTGATAATCCAAGCCAGTATCTGTAAAAACAAGACCTTCTTAAAGTTTGGAGATGAGATATCAAACAAAAATTATTGCTATTTCTTTGCCGAACTTCAAATTAAACCACGGAACACGTGGGGTTTCAACCCATGGTGAGCAAGTCGTTATTAAATCAAACACGGTATTCTCATGGAACTAGTCTATTTTAAGGAATGAAAAATCCTACCCAGATATTCCATTACATTCAAGTGTTGAGTTTTTTTTAGGAATATGTAAATTATGTCAAAATCTGCAAAGACTGACTTTTCTATTTGGGGAGTATTATCCATTGTGCACTCTAAAAACACGAAGGTTTGTTAAGGATGAGAAACATCCAGAGCCAGTATATGCAAGCAAAGAAGAATATTAGAAAAATTCAAGGGCAGAATAAAAGCCAAGTGAAAAAATATGGGGCATTAATTGTAAGAGCAAAGTGAGGGGTAGAGAGAACAGAGGCAATGATCTTGAGGCACTGCAGTCAGTGTGTGGACAGTGTAGTTAAAGAAAGAGATGATCACAAAGTATTAGATACCCCAACTTTACACAAGAATTGTCCTAATTGCTTAACTTAATGTCTGGAAAAAAACATATAATAAAAAAGCATGCACTCATCATTACCAAATACAGAATAATACAATTCCTTGATAAAGAATATGCTTATGTTGAGAACATTTCAACTTACCGATTATTTTAACCATGTCTTTTCTCTTGGTTATCGTCCTATTGAGAATTTCTTTCAATGTAATATCATAATTCTCAACAATTATTTTGCTAAATGCTCCCCCAGCTACAGTTCTGAAACAAAGTAAAAATTAGATAATAAAGGTCTGGCAAAGTATATGAAATTGTAACTTAATACTAAATGTACAATTTCTATATTCTGTATAAGATTTGAAGAAATGACAAGATTTCCGAAAAGTCTGTAGAAATATGTACAAAAGGCTGAGGATCTGATCACCTCATCTTTTGTATATACTTCTACAGTCTTCACATTATGTCCTTGTATTGTGTTGGTAAAACCAATGGATGATGAAACATGTACAAATTAAAGACACCAGATGTTGCACATGTCAAATTCATTACCACACACACTCATACCAGTGCTGACACCACTATACAGTATGGCCCCACTTATACGGCAAGTTAGGTTCCAGGCTACTGCTGGAAAGCAGATATCTCTGGAAAGCAGAATGCCACATTTTTCCACTTATAAATGTATATGAATGCCAGATGACAAGTTTACACTAACATATATTAAGTTAGCAATAGAGCTTAGGCATTAAAAAACAATAAAAAGTAAAATACACACACAGTACACTCATTATTTACCTCAAAATATTCAGTCTTATTGTAGGGCAAAAGGTGAGTAGCATTTACTTTAAGAAGTTAGGTGTGGTAGCACTCCTGGCCACCCCCACCCACACATAATATACTACAACGATGCTTAAATAGAGTGATAAAATGCATATACAGTACACTCATTACTTACCTTAAAATATTTGTAGTCTTAATGTAGGGTGAAAGGTGAAAAGTATTTATTTGTAGAAAGTGGTGTGGTAGGTAGGGTAGTGTAGGGAAGCTAGCCTGGCCACCCCACCCATTATGTAAACAAACAGACGATGCGTCTGGTTGTGGTTCATAAACATTCATACAAACACCTTGCAATAGCAACAGGAGACAAATAGTCAAAATCAACAAAACGAAATCAGAACCCCTGCCAATAACATGTGGAGTTCCCCAAGGTAGTATTCTGGGTCCCTTATTATTCTTATGTTATGTCAATGACATGCCTATCAGTGTCAAGTGCAAACTCCTACTGTATGCAGATGACAGTGCCCTGTTAGTGTCAGGTAAAGATCCACAAGATATAGCTAATGTTTTAACACTGGAACTGGAGTCCTGCAGCAAATGGTTAGTAGACAACAAACTATCATTACACCTCGGGAAAATTGAAGCCATTCTCTTTGGCACGAAACAAACTGAGAAGCATAAATAATTTTAATGCTCAGTGTAATGGGGAGCCCATCACTTTGGTTTCTTCAGTAAAATATCTGGGAATCCCCTTTGACCCATGCATGTCAGGAGAATTGATAGGGAATAGTGTAGTAAAGAAAGCGAATGCCAGACTGAAGTTCCTGTACAGACAAGCACAGTGTCTACCTACTGAGGCTTGCAGGACCCTATGTCTAGCCCTTATACAATGCCACATGGATTACGCTTGCTCTTCATGGTACTCTGCCTTGACAAAAAAACTGATAGATAGACTGCAAATCACCCAGAACAAAATTGTAAGATTCATCCTGGGGCTGGGACCAAGAGAACGTAGGCCAGGATGAATTACAGCAGTTGGATATGCTGAATGTTGAAGACAGTAAAACAACTGAAGCTAAATCATGTTTATAAAATTGCTCACAAACATTGTCCAGAATATCTTGCTGTCAATTTTGTCAGGGTTGGGAACCAAAGCAATCATAGTACTAGGGGGAGAGAGCACAACTTTGTAGTACCCACAGTCATTGGCCAGGCTTCAAACACCTTTTATTGTACAGCAATAAAGGAATGGAACAGACTACCCGCACATGTCAAAACCAGTCATAGCATGAACCAGTTCAAGAAGAGTGCCAAAAGGTGTCTGATGAATGTAGCTACAGAAAGGGAGGGGAATGATTTTCTATTTTTTAGCTAACATACGTGTAAATTTTACCTTATTCCTAGTAATGACCCTCGTATTGTAGATAGTCTTAATGACCCTCGTGTAGTAGATAGTCTTTTTAGTATAATAATATGTTATCTTCATTATAGAATAACAAGAAAATATTATAACCTTTATATTATAATAATAAGGTAAAAGGACCCCAATGGAAATAAGTCACTCTGTCTGACTTTTTTGGGTTATCCTAGGTTCCCTACACATGTGCTGCTATGTATGATAATTCTATGTAACTGTATTTGTGTATACCTGAATAAACTTACTTACTTACTTATTGTGTACAAACTGTCTGCAAAGTGGTACAGTAGAATAAAAAAAGACCAACACTTCCATTCTCATGTAATTTTTAGAAGGAATAATGCTCTGACAAATTATTATTTCTTTCTTTCAACACGCCGGCCGTATCCCACCAAGGCAGGGTGGCCCAAAAAGAAAAACGAAAGTTTCTCTTAAATTTAGTAATTTATACTGGAGAAGGGGTTACTAGCCCCTTGCTCCCGGCATTTTAGTCGCCTCTTACAACACGCATGGCTTACGGAGGAAGAATTCTGTTCCACTTCCCCATGGAGATAAGAGGAAATAAACAAGAACAAGAACTAGAAAGAAAATAGCAGAATACCTAGAGGGGTGTGTATTTATATGCTTGTACATGTATGTGTAGTGTGACCTAAGTGCAAGTAGAAGTAACAAGACATACCTGAAATCTTGCATGTTTATGAGACAGACAAAAGACACCAGCAATCCTACCATCATGTAAAACAATTACAGGTTAAAACAATTACAGGTACAAATTATTATTATTATTACAATTTTTTTTTTTTCAACAAGTTGGCTGTCTCCCACTGAGGCAGGGTGACCCAAAAAAGAAAGAAAATCCCCAAAAAGAAAATACTTTCATCATCATTCAACACTTTCACCTCACTCACACAAAATCACTGTTTTTGCAGAGGTGCTCAGAACACGAACAGTTTAGAAGCATATATGTATAAAGATACACAACATATCCCTCCAAACCGCTAATATCCCGAAACCCCTCCTTTAGAGTGCAGGCACTGTACTTCCCATTTCCAGGACTCAAGTCTGGCTATATAAAAATAACCGGTTTCCCTGAATCCCTTCACTAAATATTACCCTGCTCAAACTCCAACAGATCGTCAGGTCCCAAATACCATTCGTCTCCATTCACTCCTATCGAACACGTTCATGCACGCCTGCTGGAAGTCCAAGCCCCTCGCCCATAAAACCTCCCTTACCCCTTCCTTTCAACCTTTTCGAGGACGACCCCTACTCTATCTTCCTTCTACAGATTTAAATGCTCTCCATGTCATTCTACTTTGATCCATTCTCTCTAAATGACCAAACCATCTCAACATAACCCCTCTTCAGTCCCTCTTCACTAATATCTGTTATTATCTCACACCTTCTAATTTCCCCTCTGAATTTTCTGCATAAATTACACCACACATTGCCCTTAGACAGGAATCTCCACTGCCTCCAACTGTCTCCTTGCTGCTGCATTCACAACCCAAGCTTCCAAACACCCTTGTAAGAGTGTTTTACTACTATCCTCATACATTCCCTTCTTTGCCTCCATAGATTAACCTCTTTTTTGACATCCCCATAATACCTCAACCCGGCACCAGACTGCCTTTTTTCCCTCATCAATTTATGAATTAACCTTCAATCCATTCATAAATCCATCCAGCCAGACACGTAACTCCCAGATATCTGAAAACATTCACTTCTTCCATACTCCTCCTTCCAATTTGATATCCAATTTTTCTTTATCTAAATCATTTGATACCCTCATCACCTTACTCTTTTCTATATTCACTTTCAACTTTCTACCTTTACACACACTCCCAAACTCATCCACTAACCTTTGCAATTTTTCTTTAGAAACTCCCATAAGCACAGTATCATCAGCAAAAAGTAACTCTGTCAATTCCCATTTTGTATTTGATTCCCCATAATTTAATCCCACCCCTCTCCCGAACACCCTAGCATTTACTTCTTTTACAACCCCATCTATAAATATATTAGACAACCATGGTGACATTACACATCCCTGTCTAAGACCTACTTTTACTGGGAAGTAGTCTCCCTCTCTTTCTACACACCTAACCTGAGCCTCACTAGCCTCATAAAAACTCTTTACAGCATTTAATAACTTACCACCTATTCCATATACTTGCAACATCTGCCACATTGCTCCCCTATCCACTCTATCATATGCCTTTTCTAAATCCATAAATGCAATAAAAACTTCCCTACCTTATCTAAATACTGTTCACATATATGCTTCAATGTAAACACTTGATCTACACATCCCCTGCCCACTCTGAAACCTCCTTGCTCATCTGCAATCCTACATTCTGTCTTACCTCTAATTCTTTCAATAACAACCCAACTGCACACTTTTCCTGGTATACTCAGTTTTCTCTATAATTTTTACAATCTCTTTTGTCCCCCTTTCCTTTATATAAAGGGACTATACACACTCTCTGCCAATCCCTAGGTACCTTCCCCTCTTTCATACATTTATTAAACAAAAATACCAACCACTCCAACACTATGTCCCCCTCTGCTTTTAACATTTCTGTCATGATCCCATCAGTTCCAGCTGCTTTACCCCCTTTTATTCTACGTAATGCCTCACGCACCTCCCCCACACTCACATCCTGCTCTTGTTCACTCCTAAAAGATGGTATACCTCCCTGGCCAGTGCATGAAATTACTGCCTCCCTTTCTAGAAATATATACAAAGTATTTATAGGTTTCAGCAATGTTTTAGACATGCTGGAGTATATATGAAACTTCATGAAGCATAGTGTTTATGACGATTGTCACTAAACTGCTGACAGGGTAAGCAGTGGGGTGACACTTGATGACTGTTACACACAAACATGTATGTCTGTCTGTCTAGCTCTGCTTATCTGTCTTTCTGTGTGTGTGTGTGTGTGTCAGTCAGACAGACAGAGAGACAGACACACACACAGACACACAGACACACACACACACAGTGTGTGTGTGTGTGTGTGTGTCTGTGTATGTGTGTGTGTGTGTGTGTGTCTGTGTGTGTGTGTGTGTGTGTCTGTGTGTGTGTGTCTGTGTGTGTGTGTCTGTGTGTGTGTGTGTCTGTGTGTGTGTGTCTGTGTGTGTGTGTCTGTGTGTGTGTGTCTGTGTGTGTGTGTCTGTGTGTGTGTGTCTGTGTGTGTGTGTCTGTGTGTGTGTGTCTGTGTGGTGTGTGTGTGTGTGTGTGTGTGTGTGTGTGTGTGTGTCTGTGTGTGTGTGTCTGTGTACTCACCTATTTGTACTCACCTATTTGTGGTTGCAGGGGTCGAGTCCTAGCTCCTGGCCCCGCCTCTTCACCGGTTGCTACTAGACCCTCTCTCTCCCCGCTCCATGAGCTTTATCAAACCTCGTCTTAAAACTGTGTATGGTTCCTGCCTCCACTACGTCATTTTCTAGGCTATTCCACTGCCTTACAACTCTATGACTGAAGAAATACTTCCTACTATCTCTCTGACTCATTTGTGTTTTCAACTTCCAATTGTGTGTGTGTGTGTGTGTGTGTGTGTGTGTGTGTGTGTGTGTGTGTGTGTGTGTGTGTGTGTGTGTGTGTGTGGCTGTTTTGACGTGTGTGTGTAGGTGGGCTTTTGAGTGTGTTGTGTGTGTTGTGTGTGTCGTTTTGGGTTTGTTTGTGTGTGGTGTTGTGTGTGTTGCTGTTTCTGATTTGTGTGGGGGGAAGTTTGGTGGGTGTGTATTAAGCTGTAACGAGACTAGGATTCCCTCTTTTTCCTATAAACAACAACGTTTATTTTGCTTTAAAAATTTTCAGACCACACAGCTGCTTCCCCTTTTATTTACGGTATGCTAGCCCCCCCACACGTTTAGTAAGATGGATAGGATCCCGGGCAGTGAGAATTACTGTCTCTGAATAGATTCATTTTTATTTAGGTTTAAATCATAATGAATTATAAGTAACTTTTATACGTACGTCATAACACTGTATGACAGGGTCCTTCTTTGACGTTATAATACATGTCTGTCTATCTGTACTGTATCTGTTAGCTCTGCTTACTGTCTTTCGAGTGTTGTGTGTGTGTGTGTGTAGTCAACAGACATACAGAACAAACACCAGTGTGTGTGGTGGTGATTGTGTGGTGTGTGTGTGTGTGTGATGATGTTGTGTGTGTGTCTTGTTGTCGTGTGTGATCTGTGTGTGTCTGTCTGTGTGTGTCAAATGCTGTGTCTGTGTGATGTGTTGTGTGTGTGTGTGTGTGAAGGTGTGTGTGTGTGTGTCTGTGATGTGTGTTTCTACTGTGTCAGTAGTGTGGTTCTGTACTGTGTCTGTGTGTGTGTGTGTGTGTAGTGCTGTGTGTCTGTGTGTGTGATGTTCGTGTGTGCTGTGTGTGGTCAATAGTGAGTGTGTCTGTGTGTGTGTGTGTCTAGTGTGGTGGTGTGTCTGTTGTGTCTGTGTGTGTGTGTGTTAACGTGTTGTGGTCGATACTGTGTGTGTCTAGTCTGTGTTGTGTGTCTGCTGTCGTGTGTGTGTGTGTGTCTGTGTCTGTCTGTGTGATAGTGTCGTGTTGTAGAAGCTTTGTCCGTGTGTGTGTCTGTGGTGTGTCTGTGTGTGTGTGTTGTCTGTGTGTGTGTGTGTCTGTGTGTGTGTGTCTGTGTGTGTGTGTGTGTGTGTGTGTGTGTGTGTGTGTGTGTGTGTGTGTGTTGTGTGTGTGTGTGTGTGTGTGTGTGTGTGTGTGTGGTGTGTCTGTGTTGTGTTCTTTCTGTCTGCCTGCCTGCCTGCCTGCCTGTGTGTCTGCCGCCTGCTGCTGTGTGCTCCTGCCTGCCTTCCTGTGTGTCTGCCCTGCCTGTGGTCTGCTGCTGCTGTGGTCTGCCTGCCTGCTGTGTGTCTGCCTGCTGCCTGCCTGTGTCTGTCTGCCTGCCTGCCTGTGTGTGTCTGTCTGCCTGCCTGCTTGCCTGTGTCTGTCTGCCTGCTTGTCTGCTGCCTGCCTGCCTGTGTCTGTCTGTCTGTCTGTCCTGCTGCCTGTGTGTCTGTCGTCTGTCTGTCTGCCTGCCTGCTGTGTTTTGGTCTGTCTGTCGGCCTGTGTGTGTCTGTGTTTCTGTCTGCCTGTGTGTGTCGGTGTTTCTGTCTGCCTGTGTGTGTCGGTGTTTCTGTCTGCCTGTGTGTGTCGGTGTTTCTGTCTGCCTGTGTCGGTGTTTCTGTCTGCCTGTGTGTGTCGGTGTTTCTGTCTGCCTGTGAGTCTCGGTCTTTTTGTCTGCCTGTGTGTCTCTCAGTCTTAGAGAGCAGCTCATAAACCAACAGGTATTACACACGATGCAGTAGTCACGTCTGATTCCTGATGAAGTGAAAATGCGTATTACTTGCCACTGAGTTGCCAGTCATGCTTATAATGTCTTATACCTACAAGCACTTTGCCTTGAATTTTTGGGTTATCCTAGGTAATTTACACCATGTATAATAACTATGTATAATAACGTTATCCATGGAGGCAAAGAAGGGAATGTAGGAAAATATAGTGATACAGTCCCCATCCTTTTATCTGAAATTTTGAAATTTGAAAAGTTCCGAAAACCGAAGTTTTTTTCGTGGAGGTGTATAAATGGAAAACAGGAATTAACCCTTAAACTGTCCAAACGTATATCTACGTCCATGTGCGGGGGGGCCTCCAAACGTCGATCTACGTTTCTTTTACACGCTTTCAAATGGGGAAAATCAAGGTCGGAGCGCTACGCACGTGAACGTAGATCTATGTTTGTCCAGTTGAAGGGTTAATAAAGGGGATGTTAAGTAGCTCCTTCCTTGGTTGAATGAACATGTTAGGTTGGATAAACACATGAGTGAGAGGGGTTGGATTTCAGTGGGACTTGCACATGAGTAACTAGAATTATCAAAGCTTATTGCTTGGGTCGCATTGAAAATTGGGTTGGGCAAATATTCTGTTAGTGGGATGGATTGTGAAGGACCTGCCTAGTATGGGCCAACAGGCCTGCTGCAGTGTTCCTCCTTTCTTATGTTCTTATTGCTTAGACAGAAACCTATGTTAACAAGACAGATGACACTTGAAGTCTTTAAAAATGCGGTCAATCAATCGTCTTAAGAATCATATTCCTGGTCTAGTTTTCCCATTATTTCATTTATTAATATATTACTCTATAAATAAACCGTGGTAGTATTTGTAGTCTTTATTTATCCCAGTTAGTGTGAGTATTCATATGTTTTTGCTGAAGTGTTAATGTTCGATTATAGGGTGCTGCTGTAGACCCCCACCATTCTGAAATTCAAAAAATTCTGAATTTTGAAACACTGCTGGCCCCAAGGGTTTCAAAGAAAGGGATGGGGACTGTACCGACACTCTTATATGGGTGTGAAGCTTGGGTTGCAAATGCTGCAGCAAGGAGGCGGCTGGAGGCAGTGGAGATATCCTGTCTAAGGGCAATGTGTGGTGTAAATACCATTATGCAGGGTATTCGGAGTGTAGAAATTAGGAGGAAGTGTGGAGTACTAAAAGTATTAGTCAGAGGGCTGAAGTGGGGTTGTTGAGGTGGTTTGGCCATTTAGAGAATGGATCAAAGTAGAATGACTTGGAGAACGTATAAATCTGTAGGGGCAGGAAGGTGGGGTAGGGGTCGTCCTCGAAAAGGTTGGAGGGAGGGGGGTAAAGGAGGTTTTGTGGGCGAGGGGCTTGGACTTCCAGTAAGCATGTATGAGCATGTTAGATAGGAGTGAATGGAAACGAATAGTTTTTGGTACCTGTGAGCTCTTGGAGTGTGAGTAGGGTAATGTTTTGTGAAGGGATTCAGAGAAACTGGATAGCTGGACTCGAGTCCTGGAAATGGGAAGTACAATGCCTGCATTATAAAGGAGGGGTTTGGGATATTGGCAGTTTGGAGGGACTTCTGAACTGTTGTATCTAAGTGCCTCTGCAAAGACAGTGATTACGTATGAGTAAGGTGAAAGTGTTGAATAATGATGAAAGTATTTTCTTTTTGGAGATTTTTTCTTTTTGGGTCACCCTGCCTCAGTGGGAGATGACCGGTGTTAAAAAAAAAATAACTACTTATGTGTACATGTGAAAGAGAGAGAGAGAGAGACAGAGATACAGAGATATATAGACAGAGAGAGACAGACATATACAGATATATAAACAAACAGATACAGACAGACACAGAGCCAGTGGTATAAAAAATCAAAGGATGTTGCACAAATGTTACACATGGGTTATTATCAAGGTTTTTGATAATTCCTCGACCACTTGTGGCCACATCCATCACTTTCCATTTGAAAGAGGACTGTTAATACATTACATCAGTGAATCCCTGGTGTATGCCATGCTATTTGCTCTAGCTGGTGCTCAATTGAACTGGTGCTCCCACAAGGTACTAAGTGATCCTAGATTTTTTTAATACTACACACACCGAGTGTTAAGACCCATTCTATACTGACCAGGCATTTCAGGCCAATCATGCCAAATTTGGAGGCAGGAAAAATAAAACATAGATCTACGTTTGGAGCACTAGCGGTACAAACATAGTCTATGTTTGGACAGTTTAAGGGTTAATATTCACCCTTGATCCACACATCCTCTTCCCTAATCTGATATATCATATTACAGTACTGTAGTATGTATGGTAGTCACACAAAACTCAACATGATTACATTGTTGAACAATCTGTATACTTTTTTTTTTTTTTCAACAAGTCGGCCGTCTCCCACTGAGGCAGGGTGACCCAAAAAGAAAGAAAATCCCCAAAAAGAAAATACTTTCATCATCATTCAACACTTTCACCTCACTCACAGAGGTGCAGAGGTGCTCAGAACACAACAGTTTAGAAGCATATACGTATAAAGATACACAACATATCTGTATACACAAACATTAAATAGAAGTGCTCCTTGCTTTATGATGGTTTGACACGATATTTTGATTTTGCGATGGTGCAATAGTGATGCACATTCAGTATTATTATAATCATGGGGGAGTGCTAAACCTGTAGGCATTATACAGTGCCTGCAGGAGGGGGGAAGGGGATGGAAGGTATTCAGGCTCAATTCAGGGAACTGAAGCACAGATCCAATTCCCTAGATCAAGAGCCCTTCACCAGCATCAAGGAACCTCCCTTGAGGGGGCACATTCAATAATCAAACTTATTTTCTGTGTTTAACCAAATTTTCAGCCCATTATGTCTACTAAATGCCCAAATGTTTCTCCTGCTTCTGGTGTTTAGTCTGGTATTTAGTTACAGTAATTATGTATTTGTTTATTTACTTATTCAGTGGCAGTAATTGTTTATCATATATTTGACTTATGATGGGTTCTTCAGAAAGTAACCCCATTGTAAGACAAGGAGCACCTGTATAACCAAAGATAATTTCAACGTACAAAGTGACTACAATATCCTGTGATGGTCCACGGACATCCTTCTTCTCGACTAGAGCTAGTACATTGAACCCAAACTTTTCAATAACATCCCGGTTACGTAAAGCCTGGAAGTCCCAATCAACCTGGCCATCTTCCTCTGCAATGTGTAGGGCATATCGTTCGACACCACCCCTGTAATATTACATGTATAAGCATACCATTGAAAGAACATCAATGATTACTTAAAATAAATATATACTAGTAGAAGTCTTCATGGAAGCAAATTCTTTATTCTGTTTTAGCAATATATGTGAAGCTATCCTCTCAACCTTATCGATATACAGTATGCATATCATTACTATTCCAGGTGAATGTAATTTTGAGACGACCAAAATAGCCGAATTGCAATTTTGTGCTTAATTAAATAAAGATGTTCTTTTCCGAAGTCGATATAAATTTCACATTATTGTCAAGATCTAGCATTCCCCTGCATTTCACTACAAGACTAAATACAAGTACCATCCGACTTACGACCCAACATGGTTTTGATTAACCGGTCATACGTCAAAATGGATGCAAGCCAAACCTTAGAAAATTGCCAACATACTGGGTAGAGCATAATGTCAAACCTTTGCTTCTTGCCTTCTTGTCACAAGCTTTAGTGCAAGATTCAGATTTCCTCTTAGGGGCCATGGTGAAATTTACTGTCCAGGTACATATATACAGTACAGTACAGTTAATACAGTATGATGCTGCTGATAAGGCAGGGTAACTCAAAGCAATGGGAGAACTCTGAGATGGTACACTGCTGCGAGTAGTGGTCAACTGTCGTATGGCGATATGCATAGGCCCGCCCAACCCTGCTGCCAGATTTACAGTCATAAGTATGAGTGGTCGTATGTCGAGCAGGTCGTAAGTCAGATGGTATTTGTATACACTGTCATACAAGGTTGTTTAGCGACTCTGTAATACGTGAGGTGTTGTGTGGCAGAAAAGATAAGCATTAAATTCAAACCATAGAGAAAAGAACAGGCATGGGGAGACCACAGGTATGAAGCTCAAGTTACCACACTTCATTACAGGACTCTGGGCCTAACTTGCAGATGCATAAGACAATACCTACACATTCCCACAGGTGAAACATTAAGGAATCACTTTGTTTACTAATGCAGATTTTGGCTGTGGTACTGCTTCTTTTTTGCCATGCAACACCTCATATACAGGCATACTTCGTTAATACAGGGACCTGCTTTAGAGCGCTTCACTCATACGGCGCTTTCAATTATATTTATGTTTATTATTTTCGGCGTATCCATTGCTCTTAGGATGGTTTTCAGCAATTTTCAAAAAACAAAACTTTTGCATCTCTTTTTTTTTTTAGGTCTAATGTTACTGCGCACTTAATAAATGATAGTACTAACATGTTTTTAGGCCTTCATATGCACAGCAAGTGAAAAAAAGCGAGAGATTCACTTTTGATGGCGATCTGGAACCTACCTGTTGTATTAGTGAGGTATGCCTGTACTTATTTTCATTGTTTTAGCCTAAATGTAAAATTTAAGTTTTGCTTAAAATTTACCAAATACTCTTCAAATGCCACTTTGTTGGGCTGTCAAAATATTTAAGAAAAAACTGAGAATTAAAACCATTGTTCTTTTGTATGGCTTCCTTTACCTCAGAGGTGGTTGTCTATTTTCTTTGGTATACAGCCAGCAAATGAGGCCAATGAGATCAATTACCCGTGCTTGATGGCAATTAACAACAGACACAACCATAGGGTAACTGGGTACAGGATTGTCCCCAAGCAGCAAAAAAATCCTGATGCGACGGGCCTGAACGTTTGTGTGAGTCTGCAAAGTATGAACATTATAATTAATTATATTATCTATAAAATAATAAAGCTTTTATATTTGGTATTTTGATTTAATTGGCAATTAAACAAAATGATGAACATTATAATTTAATGTATGTATTTTTATTTATAGAGTAAGATTTTTTTTTTATAGTTTATACATTTTACTTTAATTGTCAATTCCCCCCCCCCCCCAAAAAAAAAAAAAAAAATCAATGACGGGAAAAAAAAAAAATTCTTTTCTTGTTTGTTTTTTTATTAGTAATTACAGCATTTCAGTTACATTTTTACAACACCCTTGATTATGATGGAAGAAGTCTAACCTACTTCACGATGGGAATTTTATTTTATATGGTAACATCCTACCTAAGTTTCAATGTATGCACTCAAGTTCCCACATGCAAATTTCAATCCAGATAGTTAGTTCCCCTTGAATCCCAGCAAACCTATTATCATACGCACAATTTGACAACACCTCAAATCTTAAAGAACTTTAACTTTCCAGTGTTTATAACACACAAACACATCTTTTAATATAATACTTATATGAATTTTCTTAAAATTAAAGTTAATCAACATAAACAAGAATAGCAACTAACCGTGCCATCAAACTTTGCATATTCAATGAATGGGTTATTAAGACCATCAGGATATTGTTGCACAAGACGGGAGAGGAGAGAGACTGGTGTTGGCCGAGGGGAAGAGCTGAGGGCACTGTCAGGAGTTATCACAGCTTTACGGGAGAACAGCTCATTCAGCTCAGCTTCTGGGAATGAATTGAAAAACACACTAAAATGAAAATAAATTGAAATAAAACATATAATACACGTACAGTATTTTTCTACACACAGTAGACCCCCGAATTACGATGTCCTCAACCTACGTTAAAACTGACTTACGATGCTTGTCAGCATAAAAATTTGACCCTGACATATGATGAAAAACTCAACTTACATCATTTGTACCACGGTCAGGCTGCTGCTGCACCAAGGTCAACTGTACTACTCGAAGATGTGGACTGTTATTAGTGTGGCTTATCGAGAATACCGAGAAACAATTAACCCCACAGGGTTAGCCACCCAGGATAACCCAAGAAAGTCAGTGTGTCACCGAGGACTGTCTAACTAATTTCCATTGGGGTCTTTAATCTTGTCCCCCAGGACGCGACCCACACCAGTCGACTAACATCCTGGTGAACAGGAAAAAATGCCTGGAACTAGTGCCTGTATTGGTGAATTTAAGGCCAGCAAAGGTTGGTTTGAGAGATTTAAGAATCATAGTGCATACACAGTGTGATAAGACCTGTTCTGGAAGAAAATGCCAAACAGGACCTACATTACTCAGGAGGAAAAGGCACTCCCAGGACACAGTGTCTCATCACTACATCTTCAATAAAGTTAAGTGTCATTTACTTTTCATTTAGTACACTAGTACATGCACAATATATATTGTGCATATATCCTTCTTTTTGTGTATAGGAAAATGTATATTTCATGTGGTAAATTTTTTTTTTCATACTTTTCAGTGTCTTGAACGGATTAATTTGATTTCCATTATTTCTTATGAGGAAAATTAATTCGACTTGCGATAATCTTGTCTTACGATGTGCTCCCAGGAACGGATTAATATCGTAAGTCAGGGGTCCACTGTACTGTATATTGTATACATACCTCTGAGATACAAAACACAAGCAAAGTATCCAATTACCGAACACAAATTTCAAAATCCTAGACAGCAACCACCCAGGGAGATACTGTACTACCATTCTGCTAAGTGAGCGTAAGGCGTAATTGTTTACATGATGGCATGACTGCTGGTGTCTTTTTTCTGTCTCTTAAACATGCAAGATTTCAGGTATGTCTTTCTACTTCTACTTAGGTCACACTACACATGCATGTACATGTACAAGCATACATATACACAACCCCCTCTGGGTTTTCGTCTATTTTCTTACTAGTTCTTGTTCTTGTTTATTTCCTCTCATCTCCATGGGAAAGTGAAACAGAATTCTTCCGTAAGCCATGAGTGTTGTAAGAGGTGACTAAAATGCCGGAAGTGGGGGGCTAGTAACCCCTTCTCCTATATCTATTACTAAAGTTAAAAAGAGAAACTTTCGTTTTTCTTTTTGGGGGCACCTTGCCTCGGTTAGATAAAGCCAGTTTGATGAAAGAAGAAATTTTGAAATAGTACAGCCTCTCCTCAGTTAGCGACATACTCGTTTACCGATGACTCAGACATAAAACGGGCTCTCTGACTAGTATGCATACCTAAATAATGTATATTAGAGCTGATTTCCTCTATTCTGTTTATTACAATATGTACAGTATACTACTGCATAAACATTTAAAAATATACTAAAAATGTTATAAATGGTGCAAAGGTGACATTAAAACAATATCAAAGATGGTTGATACAAACCCAGCGATGAATTTGTTCACCGACATGGTCTTAGGAACGGAACTCCGTCGTTAAGTGAGGAGAGGCTGTATACCAGTTTCAATACAGGGTCCAGAATAAACAATGCAGGCATTCTTCTAACTAAAACAACATTTCCTCTGTTAATCAAATATGTTCCCAGGCCTCTTATGTTACACCTGATTTCCATTTCGATTTTTTATTCACACAGAACTTTTTTTTTTTTTTTCAACAAGTCGGCCGTCTCCCACCGAGGCAGGGTGACCCAAAAAGAAAGAAAATCCCCAAAAAGAAAATACAGTGGACCCCCGGTTAACGATATTTTTTCACTCCAGAAGTATGTTCAGGTGCCAGTACTGACCGAATTTGTTCCCATAAGAAATATTGTGAAGTAGATTAGTCCATTTCAGACCCCCAAACATACACATACAAACGCACTTACTTAAATACACTTACATAATTGGTCGCATTCGGAGGTAATCGTTATGCGGGGGTCCACTGTACTTTCATCATCATTCAACACTTTCACCTCACCCACACACAATCACTGCTTTTGCAGAGGTGCCCAGAATACAACAGTTTAGAAGTATATACGCATAAAAGTACACATTATATCCCTCCAAACTGCCAATATCTCAAACCCCTCCTTTAGAGTGCAGGCATTGTACTTCCCATTTCCAGGACTCAAGTCCGGTTATATAAAATGACCGGTTTCCCTGAATCCCTTCACTAAATATTACCCTGTTCACACTCCAACAGCTCGTCAGGTCCCAAATACCATTTGTCTCCATTCACTCCTATCTAACACGCTCACGCACGCTTGCTGGAAGTCCAAACCCCTCGCCCATAACACCTCCTTTACCCCCTCCCTCCAACCTTTTCGAGGACGACCCCTACCCTGCCTTCCTTCCCTTACAGATTTATATGCTCTCCATGTCATTCTACTTTGATCCATTCTCTCTAAAATGACCAAACCACCTCAACACAGAACTTATTCACACAAAAATAGAAGATTTACTGTTATACATTATTGTAATAATTGTATAAATAATGTCAGCGAATTTGTAAATGCATACTAGACCGATTAATAGTTGGATGTGTATTGGACACGCGACGTGATTTGTTTACTCTGGAATATCAGCAAAAATTTAATATTTCCGCTACTTTGAAATCAATTTTAAGCTACTTCCAGACCTGAAACCAATCAAAATCATCTCTACTCCATTCTATGAAATGATACCAAAAAACTGAGAATAAAACCATAAAAACCACAAGAAAATACACCACAAATTCACTATTTTAACCCTTTGAGGGTTGACAGGCCCTCTCCGAGACTTGTTCTCAAGGTCGGCAAATTTAAAAAAAAAAATTATTTTTTCTTCTTTTGAAAAGATAGAGAATCTTTTCCCGATCATAATGACACCAAAAGTATGCAATTTGATGGAAAACTTACGGAATTATGCTCTCGCGAAGTTAGCAGTCTTGACGATGCTTACGCACTGGCGACTTTGCCCACTTTGAGCCCTATTTTCGGCCAATTCCAGTGTACTAGTCAACAAAAATCATAACTATTTCTCTAGAACTCCATTTTTTCTATTGAATGAGTACAAGAAACCACCTATTTACTGATTTCAACTATCCAATACAGTGGTCAGAATTTAGTAATTTTGCCATTATTATTATTATAATCAAAAAGAAGCGCTAAGCCACAAGGGCTAAGTAATTTTGCCAATTTCACACAAATTTCAAAAGATGCCAATTTCCAAATAGGGTCCAGAATAAACAAGAAAGACATTCCTGGCACTAAAATAACATTTCCTCTGTTCGTTAGTCACATCCCCAGGCCCCTCTTATATTTCTTTGGCTTTCCACTTTCAATTTTTATTCTTACAAAAAAAAAAAATAGAAGATTTACTGTTGTGCAGACTGCTGCATTAGTGTAGAAATGGTATAAATACCAGCGCACTTGTGAAAGAATATTAGACTCACCAGTTGACGGGTATTGGATGCCTGGCATGATTTGTCTACTTTTGAACTTTGGTAAAAATCAAATCATTTCTGCTATTTTGAGCTCAATTTCAAGGTATTTTTCATTGTAAAACCAGTCAAAATCATCTCAATTTCTGTAATATGTCTTCCATTCTATAAAATGAGACCAAGAAAACTAGAATACAACAATAAATACCATACAAAAATACAGTGCAAAGTTGCTGTTTTATTCCAAAAACAGTCAGTTTTTTTTTTCTCATTATGCACTGTGTGCTGCAGGATTTTTTTTATACCGCACACACTGACCACATAGACCCATTCTTTCATATGTATGCCTACCAGCTTTCTCCCACTAGATTTGAGGGCGCTAGAATCTAAGCGTACTAGTACGTCAAAAACCCTGGGTCGTAAGCCGTACTTGTACGGCCGAAACCCTCAAAGGGTTACACCAAAAACCTGGTCCCAGTTTTTTCCCCATCATGCAATGATGGGGCAGGACTTTTTTTACATGGTGCATGCTCACCACACAGACCCATTCACTCATACCTAGGCCAAAAATTTACCCCTCACAGCTTGTGCGTGTTAGCTGAGCTCACGACGTAGTTCTATGGCAATGCTGAGTTCAAAACTGTAGAACTACAGCAGTGACCCTCAAGGGGTTAAAAACCTGGACTGGTGTGGGTCGCATCCTGGGAACAAAATTAACCTAATTTGCCTAAAATGCTCTGCATAAAAAGGGGCTTTCTATTTAGTAATGTCACTGATGTCAGCTAAACCTGTATACCTTGTGCGTACGCATCCCGGACGAACTACTATTCGCGAGTCAACCTATGAAAAGCGAGTCCATGTTTATACGAAAATACCCCTATGATTGGCGAAATTTACGATTGCCGAGAACTATGAAAAGCGAGGGACCACTGTACTTATAAAGATTAAAAAATAAACAGTACCGAGCTGACACTGATTTCAAATAATCCTTCTTGCTGTAAGTGTATTTATAAGAGTAACTTTATTCAGAGCCAAAATCAAAGTAATCATAAATACATTACCACCAATTAAGATAAAATTATCATCTTTTAAAAGACTTGAAAGTATGTACCATCAATAGGAGCTGGATTATGTCTCCAAATAACTCTTTTGACTTTAGAAGCATTCTTCTTTTCTTTCTGCATTATCTCTAACCTCTGGGCAGTGTAAGACCTCTGTCGATGGCCCACAAAATCCATATCTGAAAACACAAACAAATATTGGAATCAACTTGCTAGAATAAAACATACACAAGGTTTGTAATGGACTAATAAGGAGTGTCTGTTAAATCAGAATAACATTAAAAAATAGCACTAAAGTATTCTACTGCATACCTAATATAATACTATATACACAATTTAGATATACTGCAATAAACATTGAAAATTAAGTAAAAATTACAATTTACCCTGTGATTTACATGTCTATCATAATGAACCCAATTAATCTTAAACATGTGCTGATAAGCTATGCAATAAACTCTATGATTTAGTATACAATATGTCATTACATGGTGAGCAATCTCTCTCTCAATGCTGGAAAGGATATGAAAGTCAACAAAAGCCTTGATACATACCAGTACATTATATGAGGCTGGGTAAGTCACTTTTGTCAGTGGAAAGTACCCGGGGCTCACAGAAAAAAAAAATGTAGAGAAAAATTAGACCTAATCTTAAATATGTTTCACCTTCATGAGGTCTTATCAAAAACTTGATAAAACCTCTTGTATGTGAAACATTGTACAGTATTCATTAAAGGTCTATTTTTGCCAAGTATGTTCTTTTCCAGCGTTTGTTGGCACACTGCTGATACCGTTTCATAAGCGCAGCAATTTGCAAAATCAAGTAATGCCCATCAGTATGATACATTATAAATAATTATCCATCCATCAGTTGACAGATGTGAAGGTTGGACTCCTTTTATATAAACCAACCTTAAAGTTACACTTATATCCAACTCTTGACACTGATGATACAACACAAAGAGCTACTTAACATATAAAGCTACCTATTCAAAAAGAATTCATAAAAATAAATATAAAACACCTAGGTAGTAGGTTGGTAGACAGCAACCACCCAGGGAGGTACTACCGTCCTGCCAAGTGAGTGTAAAACGGAAGCCTGTAATTGTTTTACATGATGGTAGGATTGTTGGTGTCCTTTTTTCTGTCTCATAAACATGCAAGATTTCAGGTACATTTTGCTACTTCTACTTACACTTAGGTCACACTACACATACATGTACAAGCATATATATACTTACATACCCCTCTGGGTTTTCTTCTATTTTCTTTCTAGTTCTTGTTCTTGTTTATTTCCTCTTATCTCCATGGGGAAGTGGAACAGAATTCTTCCTCCGTAAGCCAAGTGTGTCGTAAGAGGCGACTAAAATGCCGGGAGCAAGGGGCTAGTAACCCCTTCTCCTGTATATATTACTAAATGTAAAAGGAGAAACTTTCGTTTTTCCTTTTGGGCCACCCCGCCTCGGTGGGATATGGCCGGTGTGTTGAAAGAAAAAATATAAAACATTCATTACATAGACGGTCGTAAATTTTAACATTTATTATTATTATTATTACTACTGTACAAAAATAAAATGCCAAATCTGAGTGAGTCGTCCATCACAAGTGGTGGAGCTACAAACCTGAGGCTATGTCAAGAGAGTGAGGTGGTGGCTCTTCCTGGTTATATGGTGGAGAGTCAGTGTCAGCAAGGCATGGAAACTCCACCACTGGTGCTGCTGCTGGCTCCACCTGCACCACCACTTCACATACTCCTGCAAAACAGACAGGTAAGTGCATTCAGGTTGTTACACATTTACAACTAACTTACACAGTAATGTACATAAATTATCTAAGATAATCCCCCCCAAAAAATCAAACAGTAAGTCATTTCCATCGAGGTCCTTGACCCCTAAAAAAAACATAACTTGACAAAAATCAAGAAATGTGATACAGTATGGAAATAAGATTGACCTGAGTTATTAGTACATTATTACAAAACTTTAAAATTATTAATGTTATTAGTCTATTTCACATCCTTCAGCTGTGAGCAAAAGGTACTACCACTTGAGTCGAGCCCCACAAAATAAGCTTTATTTGGGAAAGTTATAGCCAAGATATTTTTACAAACAGTAGTATAAATTTTTACAATGTTTGTAAAGGCCTGTAAATACTGTAAGCACACATCAGTGATAAATTATATAGCTATAATCTAGGATAACCCAATAAATTTGCAAATGGCTTATTTACATTGGGTGATAAGATTTGTTCAGATTTTTAACCTGGGGAAGGGTTAGCCACATAGTATAACCCAAGAAAGTCAGTGCACCCCACTGAGGTCGTTCAATCTTGTCCCCCAGGATGCAACTCACACCAGTCAACTAACACCCAGGTACCTATTTACTGCTAGGTGAACAGGGACAGCAGGGGTAAGGAACATGCCCAACGGAACACATCAAAGGTATATCAAAGGTAAAGGTAACGTTTTCAGCCATGGCAGGGACTGAACTACAGACACTCAGTGTGAGGCAAGAACATTGCTCTGCAACTGGTCAAAAATGCAGATCATAGTGGAGAAATGGCACCCTGATATTGCTCTGGTGAGCCACATCAATCAATTCCTTCAGTGATAAATGGTTGGACACTTTAGGAAGATTATGAAGGGTGGGCAGACACAGACCATATCACAGACCACATTGGACAGAGTCCTTTTAAAACAAAACAAAAAACAAAAAACGAATGCACCTTCCAGTTCTGAGTCCCCACAATCCTCCAGTGTTAGTGCAGACAGAAACGAGACCACATTACTTCAGAGGTGGAGTTACAGGATGTTTTTATGGAAGGTGACTCTCCCTCCAAACAGCAGCCTCCTTCCTTTGCAACTTCCACCTGTGCCAGTCAACTCAAGTCAATAAAGGTAAAGTTCTAGTTTCTCAGTTCATTTATTTTATTAACAGGCATTATATTAATTACACAAGTGTTTTTATAGCATAAAAAATGGTTACATTATATTGTGGACTGTTTTTGGGGGTAACTTTTTGTGACCCAGAACCAATTACATTTACATGTACTTCAATGGGAAATACTGATTCGGACATTTGATTCTTCGCAGTTCAAGCACCACCTAGGAACCAATAAAGTTCAAACACCGGGGTTCCAGTGTATATTAAAATTTTATTTGTTGGTATAAGTTGTCTTTTTAATAAAATTACATGGGTCTAGATCTTGGTGTCAGGGTACTGTGGTTAATAAGACAGAGACTGACAGGTTTTCTTATATTCTTGGGAAAGCACTAAATGCATATACATGCCTGACAAATCTAAGATTGGTCTTTCAAGAATCTCAAAAGGTATTTCTGGGCACTTTTATACAACATATGCCAGGCTCCTCTAGGGGTACACGGAACCAGTATAGAATGTATACTTAAGGAAGCATGCAAAGAAACTGGATAACGTGTAGAAGTATGCAACAAGGCTTATTCCTGAGTCATGGGGCATGAACTATGAGAAGCTAATGGAACTGAATACATCATTGGAGGATAGAAGAACCAAGGGAGATATGATAACAAAATACTCAGGAACTTGACAGGGTAGACAGGAACAAGTTGCCTGAGAAGTGAGAAATGAGAACCTGAGGACACAGCTGCAAGTTAAAGACACAGACAAGCCACAGGGATGTCAAGTAGTATTTCTTCAGTCTCAGGGTGGTTAAGAAAGGGGAATGAGCTTGGTGAAGAAGTGGTGGAGGCAAGCTCCATACAGGTATGATAAGACCCATGAAGCAAGAAGGGCATGAATCAGGCAAGCCAAGCAGCAAGTTGAGAGGCAGGGCCAGGAGCTGAGTTATAACCCCTGGAGCCACTCCTCCACCACCTGTAGGAATGGGATGTAACAAGGTTAGTAAGTATATAAGTTTATTCAGGTACAGGTACACATAAATAGTTACATAAATTAGATAAGGGAAGGGTAATTCCAATTCCCTGGACCAAAGGCCTTTCACTAGCATCAAAGAAACCCTTTTTCCCTTGAGGGGTGACTTGAGAGGGTGCCCCTGAGGGCAAAGACCATGGTCACCAAGCATGACCACACCTCACCACAGGTCACCAAGCATGACCACCTCACCACACGCCATCAACCACAGGTCCACCATCACGCATGACCACCTCACCACAGGTCACACCAGTGGTCACCAAGCATGACCACCTCACCACAGGTCACACCAGTGGTCACCAAGCATGACCACCTCACCACAGGTCACACCAGTGGTCACCAAGCATGACCACCTCACCACAGGTCACACCAGTGGTCACCAGCATGACCACCTCACCACAGGTCACACCAGTGGTCACCAAGCATGACCACCTACCACAGGTCACACCAGTGGTCACCAAGCATGACCACCTCACCACAGGTCACACCAGTGGTCACCAAGCATAACCACCTCACCACCACTCACACGGGGCCACACCAGCAAGCCTCACCAACCTGTGTCATCGCTGGTCACATAAGAGTTCTGTATATGAGAGACAATCCATTGTCTGTCGTCATAAGTTGCCATTTCTGAGCTATGAGAGAGTGTGAGGGAGGGACGGTCATGCGGCCGCCGCCGCCACAACACACGCCATCATTGTTAACTTTTACTCTGGACAGTCTGCACTTCACTACCTCCACTCAATACACTCATCTACACTCACAATGTCTTTCTACATATCTTTTCCTTCTTTCTAAGATTAAATCTATTAATTAGAGCTATATTTTTGTTTAATTAAGGCACTCAGTTTTAAAATATAGTTCAATTTGCATGTGTTGTGTGCTGTTATTAAATTATCCAAAGTAAAAAAAGAACATAAGACGATCACCTGTTATTCAGTATTTTGAAAAGTTATATATGATTATTTTGGCCAATCTATAATAACTAAGTATAAGTGTGTGTATGCCCCTCGTACTACATTTCTATATCTCCCTCTTAAGTATCAGTATCTTTGCCTCTGAAGATTTCAAAGTGTGACTACCAGTTGGTGTTGCCCGAGACGAGCTCTAATTCTTGGACCAGTCAATTGAAAAATAATAATAATAATTTTTATTTGAACATTATACATAGTTGTGCAAGGGATTATATGTGCAAGGAATTACGTGGGTGTACATGCCAAAAGCCCCTTGTATACAGAGTATTCTGGGCTAAAGCTCCCGCTTCACACACGGAGGGCCCGGGTTCGATTCCCGGCGGGTGGAAACATTTCGACACGTTTCCTTACATCTGTTGTCCTGTTCACCTAGCAGCAAATAGGTACCTGGGTGTTAGTCGACTGGTGTGGGTCGCATCCTGGGGGACAAGATTAAGGACCCCAATGGAAATAAGTTAGACAGTCCTCGATGACGCACTGACTTTCTTGGTATCCTGGGTGGCTAACCCTCCGGGATTAAAAATCCGAACGAAATCTTATCTTATCTTATCTTATCTTAACTAAGCATTGATATATTCAGTGGTAAAAATAAAAGTAGACAAATTACAACATGAAGTATAAATGAGTATTTTAAACAATGAAATTTGAACATTTCAATTAAGAAGCATTATAGTCTAACAAATCTGTAGCATAATAATGTTTAGTATAACAAAATAATCAATTTACTAAATGAAGTCATATAATTTATTAATTCGATCAAATCGAATAAAATCAATGATTTGGAGTGCAGAAACAAGTCATATGGTCATTAGATGAGTAACTGTACATTCATAAGAACATAAGAACATAAGAAAGGAGGAACACTGCAGCAGGCCTGTTGGCCCATACTAGCAGGTCCTTACAATTCATCCCACTAACAAAACATTTGCCCAACCCAATTTTCAATGCCACCCAAGAAACAAGCTCCGATGTGAAAGTCCCACTCAAATCCAACCCCTCCCACTCATGTACTTATCTAACCTAAATTTGAAACTACCCAAAGTCCCAGCCTCAATAACCCAACTAGGTAGACTGTTCCGCTCATCAACTATCCTATTTCCAAACCAATACTTTCCTATGTCCTTTCTAAATCTAAACTTATCTAATTTAAATCCATTACTGCGGGTTCTCTCTTGGAGAGACATCCTTAAGACCTTATTAATATCCCCTTTATTAATACCTATCTTCCACTTATACACTTCGATCAGGTCTCCCCTCATTCTTCGTCTAACAAGTGAATGTAACTTAAGAGTCTTCAATCTTTCTTCATAAGGAAGATTTCTAATGCTATGTATTAATTTAGTCATCCTACGCTGAATGTTTTCTAACGAATTTATGTCCATTCTGTAATATGGAGACCAGAACTGAGCTGCATAATCTAGGTGAGGCCTTACTAATGATGTATAAAGCTACAGTATGACCTCTGGACTTCTTGAGAATGAAGTATTTTATTAGGTAATGTAATTAAAAAACATAATTTGATAGGGTCACAGGTCATACATTCATGAGATACAGTTATTCAATATTTATCTAGTTGTGGGTGAGTAAGTGATTTTTATGAAGAGCGTTGAATTGATAAACAGTATTTCTTTTATATTCACAGGTAATGAATTCCAGATTCTTGGGCCTTTTATGTTTGCCTGGAGTTTACCTGGAGAGAGTCCCGGGGGTCAACGCCCCCGCGGCCCGGTTTGTGACCAGGCCTCCTGGTGGATCAGAGCCTGATCAGCCAGGCTGTTACTGCTGGCTGCACGCAAACCAACGTACGGGCCACAGCCCGGCTGTGGCTCGTGAGATGGACACGAGGAACATCAAAAAGTGATCTGTGCCTTGTGCTATGGTCATGTGTTCTGTTGAGGTTGGTAAGGAGAAGTTTGAGGGGAGGGTTTATATCCGAGTTTAGTGTTCTATGTATGTAGTAGGTACAATAATAAGTATAAATGTCTTGTATGGTGAGTAGGTTTAGAATTCTGAATAATGATGGAGTATGTTGCCTGGAGTGGGAATTTATCATTCTTACTGCAGCCTTTTGTTGAGTAATTAATGGTCTGAGATGATTCATTGTTGTTGAGCCCCATGCACAGATTCTATAGGTGAGATAGGGGTAAATGAGTGAGTGATATAGGGCCAGGAGAGCTGAATGTGGAATATAGTACCGTATCTTCGATAGTATACCTACGGTCTCGGAGATTTTTTTGGAAATTTATTGTACATATGTTTTAAATTTGAGTCTATTATCAAGGTGGATTCCTAAGAATTTTCTCTCTGTGAGCTTTATGATAGGTGATCCGTTTATCATTATGTTAAGAGGAACATCTGTAGTTCTGTTCCCAAACTGAATGAAGTAGGTTTTGTCAATATTGAGAGTAAGTTTGTTAATCATCATCCAGGTAGATATTTTCTGTAATTCAGTATTTACAGTATTGGCTAGCATGATTGGGCTTGGATGAGAGAAGACGTATTGTGGAAACTTATTTGGTCCCTAAAGTTCCACAGGACAGATCCAGCATGGCCGTAATGGAACGGCTGAGCTGGGTGGCCTTTATACCCCACCCAAAACAAAGCATTCTCTTGAGTTGGCGTGGATTGTTGGTAAGCTTATTTAATTTATAGATTTACCCTTCAGGGAAGGAGTAGGTAGTTTTACTGTTAGTATATTAATATTAGGTTTACTAAGGCAACTGTAGATTATAATAATGTAGACCTAAGACATTAACATAGGTAGTAATAGGCCGATAATGTAGGCAAACACTAGGATAAGTTAGCTAGGGAGAACTGGCAGCCCTAGTTTGAACGAAGAGACGAGGGTCTGGAAGAGAGACCAGCTCGTTCTTCTTAAGACAGACACCAACTGGACAAGACGTGCTGTGATCAGCTGACGGCGCCCCCACGTGTCTTCACATTTGAGACCTAGGGAAATCTGGTAGAGGCACCTCGATGTACCGTAGATGACCTCCGTCAGGCCCATACAGTAAGACAAGACCTCTACTTTATCTCGTAGATTTCTGGCCAGTGTCTGGGGAGATTGTGAGTGAGTTTGATCTGTGGGCCTGTGTTGCAGCTGGCAGTGCATGCCCAGTAAGTACCAGTGTCTCTCAAGTCTGGAAGCTAGTGTCCGTGTCTGCATAGTTATACTAGGGGATACATACCCTCTTGGATATAGGAATTTCTGAGGTGCAGGCAGGTCACTAATAACGACTGAATATTGCAGGAACTCAGGCTCCCGGTTGCACGTGGTTTCTGAGGGGAAGTCCAAAGGGGCTAAGGCTAAGCTTAGGGAAGTTGAAGATCAGGATATATGCTGCAACACCAAGTAAGTTAGTCCTTTATACGTGCATGCAGGCGAGTTTCTTGCAACATCAATCATTTGTGAAAATCTGTCCTATAAGCCACTTGTGAGGCTGAGGTACCCACCTCAGAGCTCGGTGTCAACAGAGTTTGCCAGGGTAGGCGACTCACTTGGAGGCAGTCCACACAAATTTTCACACGTATGTAGTGTCATCTACGAATAGTGTGGGTTTGAGTAGTTGCGATGCATTTGGTAGATTGTTTATGTAAATGAGAAAGAGAAGAGGGCCAAGGACACTTCCCTGTGGGACGCCAACTGTAATTGGTTGTGTAGAAGAGTTTGCTCCATTTGTGTACACATATTGGCTTCTGTTGCTGGGACTTCTTTTTTCTCAAGTGTAGTGTATATTTGTTCTAGCATGTGTATAATAGCATCATTCGTATTATTATTAGGCCTGAACCCAAACTGACAGGGGTTGAGTATGTTGTGGGAGAGGAATAGATTCGCTTATGAATTAATTTTTCAAAGATTTTAGAGAGAAGGGGTAAGTTGGATATTGGCCTATGATTGATATTACAAGGACCCCAATGGAAATAACAAAAAAAAAGGCACAATACCGTGACTGGAACGATACACAAATAACCCGCACATAGAAGAGAGGAGCTTACGACGTTTCGGTCTGACTTGGACTATTTATTGTGTACAAAGTCACACTAACGAAAAGGAGAACAGGAGGGTATATATAGGCAGGAGGTAGTAGTAGTAGTGGAGGGAAGGAAATAGTAGTGGGGATGTAGTAAGAGTAGGAGGGGCCAGTCAAATACTAATACACAACTTTCCTTGTATGAATCTTAGTCCTGGCTTCGTCTCTGTAGATGCCTTCCTCTCCCACTACATTGTAAAATGCTCCAAACTTCAGAACACTAGTGATCTAACCTGATTCCTCCTTTTTTTCTTCTCCACCTTCCCCTTTCCTTTTTCTCCTTTGGTGGCCTGGTGGCTAAAGCTCCCGCTTCACACACGGAGGGCCCGGGTTCGATTCCCGGCGGGTGGAAACATTTCGACACGTTTCCTTACACCTATTGTCCTGTTCACCTAGCAGCAAATAGGTACCTGGGTGTTAGTCGACTGGTGTGGGTCGCATCCTGGGGGACAAGATTAAGGACCCCAATGGAAATAAGTTAGACAGTCCTCGATGACGCACTGACTTTCTTGGGTTATCCTGGGTGGCTAACCCTCCGGGGTTAAAAATCCGAACGAAATCTTATCTTATCTTATCTTATCTTCTTCTGCCCTGCGTATTTGTTCCTTCTTTATTTATTTGTTCCCTCTGTGGGCACCAGCTCCCTTGCAGTGCTCCTCTTTCTTAGTATTTGACTGGCTCCTCCTACTCTTGCTACCTCCCCACTACTACTTCCTTCCCTCAACTACTACTACTACTGTAAAGTAAAAGGACACAAGTGCAACTAATGTGACATTTATTGTGGCAACGTTTCGCTCTCCAGGAGCTTTATCAAGCCATTACAAACAATACATGGACACAGAGGGTATATAAAGGCTCAGAGTGAGGTGAATACTAGTGAGGTACCATTTCGATGTTCACTAGTGGAAGTAGTAGTAGTAGTAGTAGTAGTAGTGGTAGTGACAAAAGTAATACAATATGGTAGAGCAATTAATTCGTACATGAGTAAAAGGATATAAAAGCTATTACTTGGGTAACATAAAAATAGGTTGGACAAATATAGACTGGAATGAGGCAGGTTGTTTCAGTGTTCACTCTCTGTGCTTTGTGTAGTATAACAGGAGAGACTATGTGATGGCAGGGTTTACTGTTTTCAGGAGGATTCTTGCTAAGACTTCGGAGATGGTGAAGCTGCCGTTGTTTTGTTTAATTGTATTCGAAACAGCGATCAGTGCTGATTCAAGGCACTTGCGTGTGCGGAAATTAGTTTCTTTTATCACTAATTGGGCGTCTCTGAATTTCATAAGATGATTGGTGGAATTTCGGTGTTGTACACAGGCGTTGTTTAAGTTGTCGTTCCTACATGCGTATATGTAGGAACGACAACTTAAACAACGCCTGTGTACAACACCGAAATTCCACCAATCATCTTATGAAATTCAGAGACGCCCAATTAGTGATAAAAGAAACTAATTTCCGCACACGCAAGTGCCTTGAATCAGCACTGATCGCTGTTTCGAATACAATTAAACAAAACAACGGCAGCTTCACCATCTCCGAAGTCTTAGCAAGAATCCTCCTGAAAACAGTAAACCCTGCCATCACATAGTCTCTCCTGTTATACTACACAAAGCACAGAGAGTGAACACTGAAACAACCTGCCTCATTCCAGTCTATATTTGTCCAACCTATTTTTATGTTACCCAAGTAATAGCTTTTATATCCTTTTACTCATGTACGAATTAATTGCTCTACCATATTGTATTACTTTTGTCACTACCACTACTACTACTACTACTACTACTACTTCCACTAGTGAACATCGAAATGGTACCTCACTAGTATTCACCTCACTCTGAGCCTTTATATACCCTCTGTGTCCATGTATTGTTTGTAATGGCTTGATAAAGCTCCTGGAGAGCGAAACGTTGCCACAATAATGTCACATTAGTTGCACTTGTGTCCTTTTACTTTACATATTGTCGGTAATTCTACCAACTTTATTACAGTCGCCATTCTGTTTGAATTTGGATTAGAAACGTTGGTGTAATGGTAAGAATTTTTCGTGCTCTAGAGGTTAAAATTAGGATGACACCTCTCAAATAGGAGACGAAATTGTTGGATGTGCATTCCTGCATAACTTGAGATATCAGGCGACTGGACAAGACAGCTCCAGGAACCTCAGATAAGTCTTATGTAGTAACCTGGCCAGTGTTATTTTCATAGATAGACAGTGAGGTTTTCTGAGTATGATACACATTAATCTCCAGTCAAATTGGTGAGTGTTATGATTAAGATATATTCTCCTTCTGTTATATAAATGTGTGTATATACTATAATCCTTTTTTAATTTTAATATACAGTCCACAAATTTATATGTTTACCAGCATTCCTGGTGATGTATATTTCATTTAATTAATAGGTCCAGAGCAACTTGTGCATATGACAGTGGTAGGTATCGAAGGGGGACATTTTTTTGCGACCTAGGTGTCCCAAATTCCTACTTGTCTAACTGATAAATAATAATTATCAATGTTCATTTACTGTTATGTATATAATGATACATTCAGATAAATGCAATTTTCCACACTGCCTATATATACCCATCCTGCTCTCCTTTTCGTTAGTGTGAATTTTAAATGGTCCAAGTTGGGCCAAAACGTCTTGTCGTAAGCTCATCTCTTTTATGTGCGGGTTATTTGTGGACCTCAATAGAAATAAGTCACTTTGACTTTTTTGGGGGTTATCCTATGTAATCTAAACATATGTCACTATGTATGATAATTGTACGTATGTGAACCTGTACTTAAATAAGTTTACTTATTTACATGTTTATTTTTTAACCCGTGTGTCAAGTCATATTTGATTACTGTGGCATTGTCTACCTCAGTCCACTTCTTTAATTATTGTTTTCACACTGACGACAACTTTCTTGCTATCTCCTTGATTCAGGTGTGTTTGAAGTTTTCCAATCATGTCCTATAATATAAGTTCCATTACTTGTTTACCTTATCTATGTCTCAGGGTATTGTATATGTCGTGACCATGTCTTTGTCCTTACTTCCTCCGAAGATACATATAAATCTTGCAGTCTACCTTTATAATTCATTCCCTAGTACAGTATCAGTCTGGATGTATTCCTTGTACTTTCTCGAATTATGTTTTAAATAGGAATAGAAAGGTAATATATTAGGCTAATAATGGCCAATGCTAGGCAGGACCTACTCACTCCTAGCCATTCCCACTATTTTTAAATATACAAAAAGTATTTTCTTCAGTGGCAGTACTGACTAGTTTGTTACACTCAGCCACATCTCTGTTGTAGTGCTTTCTTATATCAGTACTAAATTAATTTATCATATGGCCTATTTTAGTGTCATCAGCAAATTTATATCACTGCTTATTCACCCTATCTATGTCGTTTATGTAGATTGTGAACAACAATGGTCTCAGTACTGACCCCCAGTGGCACGCCACTTCATCACACCATTTCATCAGTCACCTGTGTGAAACTATCAAAGGCCTTACTGAAATCCGTATACACTATATCGTATTCTTTATCTTCGTCTACAGAGTTGAATACTTCAGAGAAAAGGTTAGTAAATTCGTGAGGCAAGAACGTCCCTTTGTTAAACCATTTTGAGATTCATTGATCAAATTATATCTTTCAAGGTGGTTTCAAATTGCATACACTGTTATTAATACTATTAACTTACCTACAATTGAGGTTAGGCTATTTGGTTCATAATATAAAGCTAAGGACCTATTTTTGTCTTGAAATGGGTACCACATCTGTCATTTTCCACTTACCTGGTCCGACACCTGTTTGTAATGATCTGTCGAAGAGACTAGGATAATGGTTTGCTAATTTCCTCTTTGCTTTCATTTAGAACCCTTGAAAATAGCTCGTCAGAGCCCAGTGACCTGTTTGGTTTCAAGGTGGTCCATAGTTCGATTGATATCACACTCGGTACACACACACTTAGGTCTGTGGTTCGATCTCCGGTACGTGTGGAAACATTAGGACGTGTTTCCATAAGACACCTGCTGTCCCTGTTCACCCTTCAGTTTAAAATGGGTATCTGGGTGTTAGTGGACTGGTGTGGGTCGCATCCTGGGACAAAACTGACCTAATATGCCCGAAATGCTCTGCATAACAAGGGACTTTCTATATAGTAGTATGTCACTGATGTCAGTTATGGTCTGTATACCTTGTACATGTAGTAAATCAAGATATTATTATTATATATTTCCCGACAATAGGACGCAGTTCACTAGATGGAGTAATGGACATAGTGGAAACTTTAGATAAACTGAGTGAAGGGATGACAACTTGAAATACACAACATGCTAGTGGCTTTCTTTTGCGTTTAACAATATATTATTACAAGTAAACTACATTTTGTATACTGCAGAAAGAAATAAAGTTGCCGGTTTGTTTGTTTACTGAGTTTTCCTGGATTACTAGGCGCTTGTGTAACTAACAAGAAGCGCAGTAACCAGGGACATTTTTGTAGTAACCAGAGTTGTGTAGCAGCCAGAGGCTACTGTGGAAAATTGCATTTACTTGGATGTATAATTATATACATAACAGTAAATGAACAATGATAACTATTATTTATCAGTTAGACAGGTAGGAATTTGGGACACTTAGGTCGCAAAAAAATGTCCCCCTTCGATACCTACCACTGTCATATCCACAAGTTGCTCTGGACCTATTAATTAAATGAAATATACATACACCAGGAATGCTGGTAAATATATAAATTTGTGGACTGTATATTAAAAATAAATGGTTATATATATACACAATTACATAACAGAAGGAAAATATATCTTAATATCACTCACCAATTTGACTGGAGATTAATGTGTATCATACTCAGAAAACCTCACTCTAACTAAATCTATGAAAATAATGCTGGCCAGAATTACACACAAATCTAGAGAGCTTATCTGAGGTTCCTGGAAATAAATTAATCCATGTTAAGCGCTAAACCCAAGTGAGTCATTCAGCGCAAGACGTGTTGGAGGCTCGATCCTCCATCTGGTGAGCGCCACACACTTCTACTGAACACTCTAACACTATATTTAAATCTACCCCATACTTCTTCAACCTCATTGCCTATACTTTCCTGGAGAGGTCTTGTCCAGTCGCCTGATATCTCAAGTTATGCAGGAATGCATATCCACCAATTTTTCCTCCTATTTGAGAGGTGTCAGCACAATTTTAACCTCTAGAGCACGAAAAATTCTTCCCCATTCACCAACGTTTCTAATACAAATTCAAAACCAAGATGGCGAGTGTCTCTACTTTTTTTCGATAACACTTCTTTTAAAAATACAATATAGGCCATCTATTTACCTATAAATTACCGTATTTCCGGAAAATATATACAGTATTTTCCACAGCTACTATGTACCAGCCAGAGGCTACTATATAGCAGTCAGAGGCTATGTAAGAGCCAGAGGCTACTATGTACCAGCCAGAGGCTACTATGTACCAGCCAGAGGCTACTATGTACCAGCCAGAGGCTACTATGTACCAGCCAGAGGCTACTATGTACCAGCCAGAGGCTACTATGTACCAGCCAGAGCTACTATGTACCAGCCAGAGGCTACTATGTACCAGCCAGAGGCTACTATGTACCAGCCAGAGGCTACTATGTACCAGCCAGAGGCTACTATGTACCAGCCAGAGGCTACTATGTACCAGCCAGAGGCTACTATGTACCAGCCAGAGGCTACTATGTACCAGCCAGAGGCTACTATGTACCAGCCAGAGGCTACTATGTACCAGCCAGAGGCTACTATGTGCCAGCCAGAGGCTACTATGTACCAGCCAGAGGCTACTATGTACCAGCCAGAGGCTACTATGTACCAGCCAGAGGCTACTATGTACCAGCCAGAGGCTACTATGTACCAGCCAGAGGCTACTATGTACCAGCCAGAGGCTACTATGTACCAGCCAGAGGCTACTATGTACCAGCCAGAGGCTACTATGTACCAGCCAGAGGCTACTATGTACCAGCCAGAGGCTACTATGTACCAGCCAAGAGGCTACTATGTACCAGCCAGAGGCTGCTATGTACCAGCCAGAGGCTACTATGTACCAGCCAGAGGCTACTATGTACCAGCCAGAGGCTACTATGTACCAGCCAGAGGCTACTATGTACCAGCCAGAGGCTACTATGTACCAGCCAGAGGCTACTATGTACCAGCCAGAGGCTACTATATACCAGCCAGAGGCCACTATGTAACAGCTAGAGGCTACTATGTACCAGCCAGAGGCTACTATATAACAGCTAGAGGCTACTATGTAACATCTAGAGGCGATGCGTAGGATTTCTGAGTGCTGGCGCCTGATGCCACAAGGTCGACCCCTGCGTTGATAAGTGATATTAACCACACAACTCCACAAGAGCTCAGTTGTCTGTTGACTACGGCAGTGGGTGGAGTGCTGCAGCTCTTGTAGTTTCACAGCAACGAGGCTAATTCTCTGTTATATATAAGAAAGAAGGAAGGTATGTATAGATGAATTATTTACTAATAGAAATATAGCCTATCGATTTGGGTTATCCTAGGTAAACTACACATGTGCTGATATGTATGATAATTTATATAATTATATATGTACCTATATCTGAATAAACTTACTAGCCATTAATATTGTAAATATTCATTAGCTTTAGATTCCTTGATGTTCGTAAGACATTTAAGATTAGTTAAGTTTAATGTCTTTATTATTCACCCGTTACCAATGGTGTGGGTGGAAGTCACCACATACTCATGCTGTGGGTGGAAGTCACCACATACTCATGCTGTGGGTGGAAGTCACCACATATGCTGTGGGTGGAAGTCACCACATACTCATGCTGTGGGTGGTAGTCACCACATACTCATGCTGTGGGTGGAAGTCACCACATACTCATGCTGTGGGTGGTAGTCACCACATACTCATGCTGTGGGTGGTAGTCACCACATACTCATACTGTGGGTGGTAGTCACCACATACTCATGCTGTGGGTGGTAGTCACCACATACTCATGCTGTGGGTGGTAGTCACCACATACTCATGTTGTGGGTGGTAGTCACCATACTCATGCTGTGGGTGGTAGTCACCACATACTCATGTGGGTGGTAGTCACCACATACTCATGTTGTGGGTGGTAGTCACCACATACTCATGTGGGTGGTAGTCACCACATACTCATGTTGTGGGTGGTAGTCACCACATACTCATGTGGGTGGTAGTCACCACATACTCATGTGGGTGGTAGTCACCACATACTCATGTGGGTGGTAGTCACCACATACTCATGTGGGTGGTAGTCACCACATACTCATGTGGGTGGTAGTCACCACATACTCATGTGGGTGGTAGTCACCACATACTCATGTTGTGGGTGGTAGTCACAAGATAGAGGTACAAAATGGGTCCAGGAACTGGGACACAACATTGCTAGCTGAGCAAGTTACAGTAGCAGTAAACTACTGTATTCACAAATGTATTAAATCAGAATCAATATTAATGATTTCTTTACATAATAAATTTAGTGACAAAAACTTGACAGTGAAGCATTATTTAACGTTACATAAATTATGCTGACGTAAGTCCAGTTATAGTGAACGACAGAGAGAGTAATGAAACTTTTCCTTCTAATGCAACCTCCTCCTCCTCTGGCAGTGCTAGTTTGTTACTACTGCTTGTACAGCTACTACTAGTACTGCTACTACTAGTACTGCTACTACTAGTACTGCTGCTACTAGTACTGCTACTACTAGTACTGCTATTACTAGTACTGCTACTACTAGTACTGCTACTACTAGTACTGCTACTACTAGTACTGCTACTACTAGTACTGCAACTACTAGTACTGCTACTACTAGTACTGCTACTACTAGTACTGCAACTACTAGTACTGCTACTACTAGTACTGCTACTACTAGTACTGCTACTACTACTGCTGCTACTACTTCCACTACTACTACTACTACTACTACTACTACTACTACTACTACTACTAATAATAATAATAATAATAATAATAATAATAATAATAATCCCAGCAGCCTAGTCTCAGCTTATTACATAATTTATTTTCTAGTAATCCTGTACTAAGATTACACATGAGATTAATTTCATATACTCAGTCATATTCTTCGTGTAATGTTACTTTAAAATGTAAAAAAGGTGAGTGGAGCAGTGTGGACGCTAAGGCGGAATACCAAAACTAGCACATTTTTACTGGAAACTTTAATAGGTTCCCGGGATCTTGGTTACTTCGCGTGTACATTTGCAGTTGAAGGGTTTATCTACTGATATCTTTTAATTCTTAACTTGGCGGATGGGGTATGCCAGTGGAAGGTCTTGGTCACATGACCAAGAACTGTACAAGCTTAACCTAACCTAACATACTATTCATAAGTGATCCTTAATTATTTACAGAGATATTTTAGAATGTGGTCCCACTACAACTATTGTGTCATCAGTACTCTACTCGTTGCTGTTCGCCTCGTCCTGGCCACCCACATCTTTCCTGAAGGTGAGTAAAAAACAAAACTGGAGGGTCATCGTCCCCACAGCCCTGTCCATGACCAGGTCGCGGGGCCCCTGAAGATATGCCAGGAAATTACTAGTCAACCAAACCCGGCAGGCTGAAGATGTGATAGAAATTTACTTAAGTATTGATAGCACTGTTCCTGGAGGATCATGCACGACCTGTAAATCTATATTATTATTATAATAAAAAAGAAGCGCTAAACCCACTAGGGTCATACAGCCTGTAAATCTAGAAATCTGGTCTCTGTTCTAGCCTGAAGAAGGACCATATAGGACAACTGGGTCAAGGGAAGTTATCATATACAGTAAGGGAGCTCCTTGGAAAATCTGTGAAGTGAGAGCCATAATTTTTACCTATGATCACTAACATTTGTGAATGACTTAATTGCTCCTAGTTTACCTGGAGTTTACCTGGAGAGAGTTCCGGGGGTCAACGCCCCCGCGGCCCGGTCTGTGACCAGGCCTCCTTAGGTCAGTGTCCCAGGATGCGACCCACACCAGTCGACTAACACCCAGGTACCCATTTTACTGATGGGGAACATAGACAACAAGTGGAAAGAAACACGTCCAATGTTTCTACTCTGGCTGGGAATCGAACCCAGGCCCTCACCGTGTGAAGCGAGAGCGTGTCCAATTGCTGGTGTCCAATTGCAGATTTCCCTGTAATGTCTGGGTGTTTATTACATTGTAAGTTGTTTTATCTGGGTATATTTCATATGCCCCTTGAGCTATGTATATAGCGTCCTTGTGCAATTAAATTGTGAAATTTATATATAGTGACTTAACCTTTTTCTGGAGAGTCAAGCCCCTGATAAGGTGCCTACTGCTAAGTTTTCAGACCAAGCTACCGTAAGAGTCAGTACTTATCAGAACCAATACTTTGTTTTAACTATCTCGAATTATTTCCCATTGAGTTTTTCCCGCTATAACAGCCTATTGGAATAGAGACAATATGGGATGGGCTGGTACTCTGTCGACCCTTAGGGTGGGACTGGGGCAGTACCTGTTTCACAAAACCATGTCATAGTGGTCCTGTAGTTGAGAGAAGCTGGAGCGACCCGTTCTAAACCCATGCTGGCCTGGGTTGTGCAACTGATTGGAATTCAAGTGGGTGATCTTGCTTCTTAGAACCCTTTCAAATATTTTATGACGGGACGTTAGTGCTATCGATCTGTAATTCTTTGCAATTGATTTACTGCCTACTTTGTGAAGTGGGGCTAAATCAGTTGTTTTTAGTGGCTGTGGGACGACCCCTATGTCTATGCTCCCTTTCTACAGAATATTTAAGGCACGTGAAGGGCTTCTTGCAGTTCTTGATGAACACGGAGTTCCACGAGTCTGGGACTGGGGCAGAGTGCATGGGCATGTCGTTTATTGCTTTTTCAAAATCCTGTGGCGTTAAGATTATATCAGAAATTTTTTAATTAACCATATTTTGAGTCTCAGTCATAAAAAATAATTTAGATTGTCGACCCTTAGATTAACGGCTCATTAAACGCAGAGTCATATTGAGACTTCAGTATCTCACTCATTTCTTTGCTGTCATTTGTATAATCCCCTCTCGTTTAAGCAAAGGCCGAGCACTGGATGTAGTTTTTGCTCTAAATTTAGCAAAAGAATTTTTTTTTCTAATTTCATTTATGGCTTTAAGGTCTTCCTGTGTTTCTTTGCTCCAGTATAATTCCTTAACCCATAGGAGAGCGTGAATATTATTTTATTTTTACATAGCCAGTAACAGGCTCAGCGTTCCTAATAACACGCAATTATTATTATTATTATAACCAAAAAGAAGCGCTAAGCCACAAGGGCTATACAGCAATAACATGCAAGAGAAAGAGAACACACGAGAAAAATGGCAGAGGACTTGGAAGTCCACGTCGAGGATATCCCGTGAGAACTATCTACTTTTGTTTAGATTAAGGACTATCTTGAATTAACTGGATATATGAGCCAAGGATAGGAAAGCAGAATGCTCATTCTTTTCGTCAGTCCTTAATCTAGGTAGGAGGGATGGAGAGAGAGGGAGAGAGAGAGAGCGAGAGAAAGAGAGAGAGAGAGAGAGAGAGAGAGAGAGAGAGAGAGAGTAAATGAAAGAGTATTAGATTAACAAAATTACATCTGTTGCTGCTATTAATAAAAAAAAAAACAATCGCTTCTTAACAGACGAAACGAAGGAATGAGGATGAGGCTTCCTGTCTTTTATGATTGCACGAACACAGATGCACACGTCTACATTTCCAGAGGTTCCATTTAGCAACGAATTTATTTTGTTTGAGAGTTGCATTATGCACCCCATACTCATCCTTTGGGCGACATTTTAGAAATATTTCAGAAAAAATGGGTCCAGCAGCTGGGCCCCGATACAAGTTGCAAATTCGTACAATCTGGCTGTACGGTTAATTACGAAGTCTGAATGTGTGTCATGTTTAGAAAATTTATGTAAGGAAATTTTAAAACGCGAGAGGTATAAAAATTATTAGAAAATTCCACTGCATTGCATCCAAGAACAAAGACGGATCACTGGTGCAATCTCAGTGGCAAAGCAAAAGTTGGTTCACTTGTCTGAGAACGCAGTCAGAACGGTTGATAACATTAGATACACGAAGCTTGATAGATTTTTTTTGGTTCACACTCAAATTCAGTCACGGGCAGGGCGAGACGTACTGACAGGTGCCCTAATATTGTAACCAGATATAAACATGATAATAGTTAATACATAAATAACCCGCACGTAGCTGAGAGAGAGGCTGACGACGACGTCTCGGTCCAACTCAGACCGAAACGTCGTCGTAAGCTTCTCCCTTTTGTGTGCGGGTTATTTATGTATTGTTCCAGTAATTTGTTACCAGTGTAACTTGTTTACATGCCAAAACTCGGCGGTCCGGTGCCTGGATCCATTATGTGCCTCGATGATCTTTTTACTCCCGCCCACGGGAAGGGCATGGGGTACATAATAAAGAAATTAAACCAGCCTGTAGCCCTTGTTCACCTATCAGCAGATACACAAGTAGGAATTAGTTGGGTGTTGTGAACCACGTTGAACGGAAAGGCATCAGACCCTCATCTGAAATAAGCCACATTGCTTGGCTTGCCTGGGTTATACTGGGTTTAATTTGCTCTTCAGGGTTAATATTCCGTATAAAGCTTTCCCCTCGTTTCTCCCTCATTTCCTACAGTTTCTGCTTGTTGCAGTTGCATCTTGCACAGTGGAGGGGCGCTGTGTTTTTTGAAGAAAATTCTCTTATCTTTTTTATATTATTGACAAAATAATGCACGTACAGTGGGACAGTAGCTAAGACTGTATCCCTGAAGACTGTATCCCTGAAGACTGTATCCCTGAAGACTGTATCCCTGAAGACTGTATCACTGAAGACTGTATCTCTGAAGACTGTATCCCTGAAGACTGTATCGTGAAGATTTTATCCTGAAGACTATATCCTGAAGACTATTCTGAAGACTCTATCCTGAAGACTATTCAGAAGACCGCATCCAAAACTGCTTATACCTGAAGAAATGGTCATCACATAACACTCTTTGCACACACTCTCGCAAATTATTTACGCTGATGGTTCTGTTCACCAATCCACTGGTGCAGCTGGTAGTGCTGCTGTTGTCGTACAGAGTGATGGCTCTCTTAAAGAAATTGGAGCACGCATTAATAATTGGGCCTCTACCCTTCAGACAGAACTGTTTGCCATACTCCTTGCACTGAAATGCATCTATGTATCAAAGATTGACAGTTTAATTGTAACTGATTCTCTGTCATCCATGAATGCTCTCAACTCATTAAGCATAAATTGTGGCATGCTTGTGTCAGAAGCCAGACACAGGTATGGTAGGATTGTGGACAGTGGAGTCAGAGTGCACATGCTGTGGATTCCACCTCACATTGGTCTTCAGATGCATGATAGAACTGATAAATTGGCTAAGCTGTATGCTTTCAAAGAGGGAGTAGATTACAATCTTGGCTTGTCAGGTAGTAGTTTGAGAACAATAATACGAAAAGAACTTCAACTGAATTTTATGGACTTAAGACTCAGGGAGATTGACACCAGTGAGTCCATCTATCATCATTCTATCATGCAGGAGGAGCCACATGTCTATGGTGCATCCAACAAAATAAGCAGACTCTTGGATGTCACTACCGCCCGGCTCCGGCTGGGTTGCAAGTATCTTGGCAGGTTAATCACCACCACCAGATGTAGACCAAACGAAAATGTAAACTTTGCCAGATGAGCTATTAGTACAATCCTGCTGTCATATGTATGTAGTGCGAACAAATCAATGAATTTAAGAAATTTATGGTACTAAGAATAGGAGATTTACACCAGTGGTACTATTATCATCTTCATGCAGGAGAGCCCTGACTATTGCTCCCTAAATAAAGCAGACTCATGTTGCCGGGTCGTGGTTGATTTTTGGCAGGTTCCCCACCAGAAGTTCCAAGAATGTATTTGCAGAGGCTTTGTATGGTAATTTGTGACTGTGTAGTTCGAAATTAATGAATTTCACAACTCACTCAGATGTTCAAAGGCAGCTTTATAATCCCCGGGTTTACAGCCATCGATCCCCTTGATTGTATTAAAAAATTAATGTGTTGTGTGTGTGTTTGTGTGGTTTTGTGTTGGTGTGGGTTTGTTGGGTTGTGTGTAGTGATGCTGTGCACTCACCCTAGTTGTATAATTCCGGTGGTCCTGATCTAAATCTATGTGTGTGTGTGTGTGTTTGTGTGTGTGTGTGTTGTGTATGATGTGTGTGTCCTGTTGAGTGTGGTGTGTGTGTGTGTGTGTGTGTGTGTGTGTGTGTGTGTGTGGTGTGTGTGTGTGTGTGTGTGTGTGTGTGTGTGTGTGTGTGTGCGTGTGTATGAGTGTGTGTATGAGTGTGTGTGTGTGTGACTCGACAATCAATATTTGCACCAATAACTCACTACAGTTGTGACCGGGTGTGGAAGTGTGAATTACTCATTACTCTAAAATTTGTTCATGATTGTAGCCATGTATAAACGCAAGTAACCATTCTTACAGTATTCATTACCTTTGTAACTTGTGAGTTCATTACCTTGTGCCTAGTTCAGCCATCAAAACTTTGGAGCCCGGTCCCTGGACCCATTATGTACCTCTGTAATCTGTAAATACCTTTGTAACTTGTCATGATTTTGACTAGACCTACCTGGAGTTCATTACCTTTGTAAATTGTGAGTTCATTACCTTTGTAAATTGTGAATTCATTACCTCTGTAACTTGCTCAGCTATCAAAACTTTGAGGCCCAGTCCCTGGACCCATTATGTACCTCTGTAATCTTTTGACTACCGCCCACAGGATGGGTATGGGGTGCATAATAAACATATTAAACTAAAACTAACTAACTCCATACTCCAAAACACTTGGAAAAGTTCATTACCGCTCCACAAGATTTTGACATATAGGAAATTATTTTAAAAACCTTGATGCGTGGTGAAACTTGTCCTAATACCTTGAAAAAATGCCTTTACCTAGAACACACTTAAAATGGAACACACATGAACCTAGTAGCGACCAGCGAAGAGACGGGGACCAGGAGCTGTGAATCGACCACTGCAATCACAGTACAAATAGGCGAGTACACACACTTCTTGAGTGTGTTCAAAAACTCATGGCTGGATAGTTCAAGTTTATCTTAAGATAGAAGTCTTTTACGACTTATCTCCCATTTACCCAGTAACTGCTTGATCCCTAAGGGTTTAGCGCTCCCACCCATGAGTAATAGTGTTATTTTTTATGATTCTGGATCTCAAGAGCTCAGGATACAGCATTCATATAATCTTAGGAAGAGGGCATATGCCAGTTCTCTGAAATATAACTGAGGCATGTATACGATAAAGTTTTTTTTCCCTTTCCGTCATCACCGCGTCCTGTTTTACGACACAACACAGGAAGGATATGGTCTGGCCCTGAGTATGCGCGCTAGGGGTGCAGGGCACCAGGAGTGCGGCCCCTAGAGGCGTGCACGGGAGAAGGTGCAACGCATCAGGGGGCCCCTGACTGAAAAAATCCCTAAATGCCAACAAATAGGAGGCCCCTTAGTCCCAAACTGAGAGCCTGGAACGCGACCTTCAAATATTTACAGACTGAAATAATAATAATAATAATAATGATACTACTACTTATAATTATAATAATGATGATGATAACAACAATAATAATAATGATACTACTACTACTACTACTACTACTAATAATAATAATAAATGTTTGACAGGACCAGAGTCTTGCGTGAGAAATATCAGTGTGGAACAGTTTAATATTAGCGTCAGGTATGAGATTCACCTGGATCAGCAGTGCTCTCTAGGTAAGTTACACTCGCTAATTAGCCCTTCATTTGCATATACATCTTTGTTATACTTCTCTCACTTAAATATGTATCATAGTCTTTCGAAGATGTATCATATCCTCTTGAAGATGTATCATATCCTCTTGAAGATGTATCATATCCTCTTGAAGATGTATCATATCCTCTGAAGATGTATCATATCTTGAAGATGTATCATATCCTCTTGAAGATGTATCATATCTTGAAGATGTATCATATCCTCTTGAGAGTGTATCATATCCTCTTGAAGATGTATCATATCCTCTTGAAGATGTATCATATCTTGAAGATGTATCACATCCTCTTGAAGATGTATCATATCCTCTTGAAGATGTATCATATCCTCTTGAAGATGTATCATATCCTCTTGAAGATGTATCATATCCTCTTGAAGATGTATCATATCCTCTTGAAGATGTATCATATCCTCTTGAAGATGTATCATATCTTGAAGATGTATCATATCCTCTTGAAGATGTATCATATCTTGAAGATGTATCATATCCTCTTGAAGATGTATCATATCCTCTTGAAGATGTATCATATCCTCTTGAAGATGTATCATATCTTGAAGATGTATCACATCCTCTTGAAGATGTATCATATCCTCTTGAAGATGTATCATATCCTCTTGAAGATGTATCATATCCTCTTGAAGATGTATCATATCCTCTTGAAGATGTATCATATCCTGAAGATGACTCTCTTGTTCGTTCATTGAAAGACATGTCTAATTCTGCTCACAGGCACCTCACACTTATGGACATTTCACGTCGTCAGCTGCGACACTGATGAGAAACTCTTAGAGGTGTATAGCACCACGGAGGTAATATGGTTTCTTTCATGTCCTCTCCTACCTTCACTGGGCTTAGTAACCCCCGCAGGCTTGATAAAACAAGAAAACCAGAGGCAGTGTCAGTAATAACGGTAGAATTACCCATAAAATGTCAAGTAATTGGACACGGATGTAACTAGTGTGACGTTTTTATTGTGGCAACGTTTCGCTGTCCAGGAGCTTTGTCAAGAGCAGTGTTACTCAGATCCAGGAAAATTAAGTCAGGAAAAGTCACAGAAAATAAGTCACTATTTTGGCTAGGGGGGGAAAATGCCACTGGAAAAAAGGGTCACATTTTATTTAAATGCTATAAACAATTAATGAAACAAAAAATTACAACAATTTATTTTTTTACATATACGTAAAAAAATCACCTTTTATTCATTTTCTTAAGCAAAGTAAAGCAATAAAACAAAAACATGCAGGTTAGGTTACTCTGTGGCCTTTTTTTTATGACCTTTTTTTATGTGACCTAGTTTGTCCCTCCTCGCCCCGGGATTTTACCCCAGGTTCTTTAGGTTGTGAGCCGCAGGTTCTACAACTCTGCTACGAGAGAAGAAAAAGAGGACAGAGCACAGCTGTTTAGAGGTGTTTTGTTTACGAAAAAAAAAAACTAGCCGCGGTTACGTATATACGTAAACTCACATCTTAAGACTGTATTATTAAGATAAACTTGCTAATAATTGAAACACTTTCGCAACATTTTTGGAATCTTTATTCTGGAAACGTTTCACCAGCCAGGGACTGATTACTTCAAACCCCCTCATCTTCCACCGTTTTTCCTGTATTGGAACTGACGTCTACAAATGAAGATACCCAGATGTTGCACCTGTGTTTAATACTTTAGGGCTAGAATTGTGTGTGTTATATATATATATATATATATATATATATATATATATATATATATATATATATATATATATATATATATATATATATATAATATAATATTAATATATATATGTATATATATATATATATATATATATAAATATTATATATATATATATAGATAAATATATATATACATATATATATATATATATATATATATATATATATATATATATATATATATATAATATTATATATATATATATATAATATATATATATATAATATTATATGCAAAACAACCACTGTGAAAGAGTAGTGAAATTCCAAGCGCTTTCGTGACTACTCCTTGACAATGTGAGTAGTCACGAAAGCGCTTGGAATTTCACTACTCTTTCACAGTGGTTGTTTTGCATATTTTAAAATCACCTGTTTACTGTGATCTTATTGCATATATTATATATATATATATATATAATATATATATATATATATATATATATATATATATATATATATATATTATAATATATAATGTATATATATATATATTTATATATATATATATATATTTTATATATATATATATATAATATATATATATATGTGTGTGTGTGTGTGTTGTGTGTGTGTGTGTGTGTGTGTGTGTGTGTGTGTGTGTGTGTGTGTGTGTGTGTGTGCGTGCGTGTGTGCGTGTGTGTGTTTGTGTATTGTTCCAGTCACGACATTATGCCTTTTTTGTTCTTTACGTCCTTACAGCGGGTGGATTTGATGTGCCCCCTTTAATGTGGTTGTAAAAGCTCCAGCTGGGAATGCCCTCTCACCACCTTTCAAACCTCGGAAAAAAACCCAAGTCAAATTATTTCTAACGTTCAAGTAGGGGGGTTTCCCCTTTTCTTTTTTTGCTCTGAGTTGCCCCATTGTTCCATCTGCATGTATTGTGTTTTTTTTTTCGTTTGGTGTGTTTTTGTTTTTGTGGTTTTAGTATTTTTGTTTGTATTTTTTTTGGTTTTGTTTGGTTTTTTGTAGGTTTTTTTTTTTTTTTTGTTTTGTTTTTATTTGTTGTGTGTTTTTTATATAATAATATATTAAAGTTATCATAATGTTGCAAAGGGGTCTCTTGATCTAAAAAATGAGGTCCCCTCTTCCCCCCTGGACGAACTTGTTCCTTAAATTTTTTTGTGAAGGGCACCTGACCCGGGTGCCCCTGAGGCTTCTCATTTTCCCTTTATACATAGCATATTCTAGCCTCTTTTTTTTTCTGTATTACTGACAATTTTATTTAGTTATATGGTAAAATTTTTTTTTTAAAAAACCCTTCCCTATTGATTTCATTATTTTGAATTATGTGAGAAAATTGGGGGGGGGGGGCTGTATAATGCAAAATACTACTTTGATTCACATTTTTTTAATCAGCCACAAATCTTTGGAGATGAGAATCACGTCGGAGCCATGGGTGAAGACTTGGACCTTGACAGTCATCCGCTGTCAGCCTAAAGCCACTTGGCCATCAGACGAATGTCCTAGTTACATTGTGGATAACGTTGGTAATTCCACGCACTTGGGCCACCAAGGGCACTTCGACCTCAACTGCTGCTACTTCTTTCGGGTTAGTGTGTTGGGTGGGCAGTAGGCTTCAGTAGAAGTATTTCATAGGCTTTTAGGAATTCTTATACTGTATTTCAGTGGTATTCATTACCGACAAGATGATGAATTAAGACATTTGTGTAACACCTGGGTATGTTTACTTGTAGATGTTTCGCCATCCAGTGGCTTTATTAATTCATTACATGGATATAACGTGAAAATTGTAGAAAAAATATATATAACAGACAGTGGAAGATCAGGTAATCACTCCCTCATCTAGGCTGAAGGACGCACCACTAACAACCACTCACCACTAACATTCACCAACAATCATTCACTACTAACATTCACCAACAATCGTTCACTACTAACAACCACTCACCACTAACAACCACTCACCCTCACCCCTCTCCTCTCTTATCACAGCTACAACCTGTGAGCAGCATACCACAGTGTACATTGCAAGTAAGTGACATGCACTTCCCCAGCGAGTGTTACACGCCATCACCAACACCATCAACAACACCACTGCCGCCACCTGAAGGGTCAGTTATCCCACAAGAGAAGTTACCTCTTGTGAAGTTTTTTCTGTACTTCTTGGTCTTTGAACGATAACTTAAGAATGCCTCTTCTTATCAGCTTCAAACTTCCATCATTTGCATGCCCTGCTGAGAGGAAGGTTCCGGTTATCACAGATCTGTGTTGGCGCTAATTTTACTATTATATTATACACCATTGCTGGTGTATCTTACCAACCTGCTGGGTGTTCCGGGGTCAACGCCCCTGCGGTCCGGTCCGTGTCCAGGCTTCCTTGTTTCCGTGTTTCCATAAGACTCCTGCTGTCCCTGTTCACCCATCAGTGTAAAATGGGTATCTGGGTGTTAGTGGACTGGTGTGGGTCGCATCCTGGGACAAAACTGACCTAATTTGCCCGAAATGCTCAGCATAACAAGCAGCTTTCTGTATAGTAGTATGTCATTGATGTCAGCTAGGACTGTATGTCATGTACATGTACTTGTAGTAAATAAAGATATTATTATTATTATTATTATTATTATTATTATTATTATTATTATTATTATTATTATTTCAACACACCGGCCGTATCCCACCGAGGCGGGGTGGCCCAAAAGGAAAAACAAAAGTTTCTCCTTTTACATTTAGTAATATATACAGGAGAAGGGGTTATTAGCCCCTTGCTCTCGGCATTTTAGTCACCTCTTACAACACCCATGGCTTACGGAGGAAGAATTCCGTTCCACTTTCCCATGGAGGTAAGAGGAAATAAACAAGAACAAGAACTAGAAAGAAAATAGAAGAAAACCCATAGGGATGTATATATATGCTTGTACATGTATGTGTAGTGTGACCTAAGTGTAAGTAGAAGTAGCAAGACGTACCTGAAATCTTGCAGGTGTATGAGACAGAAAAAAAAGATACCAGCAATCCTACCATCGTGTAAAACAATTACAGGCTTCCGTTTTACACTCATTTGGCAGGACGGTAGTACCTTCCTGGGTGGTTGCTGTCTACCAACCTACTACCTAGAATTATTATTATTATTATCATCATCATTAGTGTTCAGAACAGGATATAAATACTCAGGTGCTCTGCTGGCGTTGTTTATAATGTGTTGAGTAACATTTAACGTGAGAAGTGTGCAGGCAATCTACAGGATATTCACTGAAACACGGGGATTCCCATTGACCTATTGTACTTCTACAGGTTTTCTTGGATATACTGGGCGGTCGTGGTTGCAGTGGGCCTGGCAGCAATACAGGGCGTGTTGTTAGCAGCTTGGTACCTCAGGTACAAGGCAACACCATCTAGTACCAGTAAGTTGAAACTTTGTATGGTGCTCAGGAGATTCAGCCAGTGATCTCTGGCGAGAACTGCTACTTTGACCAGATTTAGATTTTGCCACCGAAGTGGCTAGTTTATTGTGCACCCCATATCCATCCTGTGGACGGTAGCGCGAGAGCATATGGATACACAAAAGGCCTAGGAACTAGGCCCCAAAGGGTTAACAGGAATACATATGGATTTATATCTACATATCTATAGTTCACTTATCTGTTACAAGCAAATTTAGGAAATTTGCTTAGTATATCTGGTATCTTATTTTCATTAATAAGATATCTTGACATGTCACATAGGTTATTATACTGTCTGTCTCTGTATTCCTCAATAAGTGGACAATTAAGCACATAGTGTTCAAGAGAGTGACCATATGCCTGATCACATAATTTACATTTAGTTTGATCATCATCTGTGTGTCTCCCAAACTGCCAGAAGTACTTGTAACCAAGCCTAAGCCTGGCCACTACAACATCAGTCAGTCTGTTCACATTGCAAGTTGCTCCATAAACACTCAGGCTTCTAACTGCATTCCTATAACAATCATTTTCATTATTTACTTCTCTCCTAATATTATTCCTAATGCTAGACACAGTTATACCAAAGTTATATTCTACATTCTCCTTCTCGATACTCTTCTTGGCTAACATATCAACTTTATCATGAAGGAGTAATCCAATGTGTGATGGGATCCATAGCAATTGTACATTAATTCCTTTGTCCCTAATTTTTGAGTATCTATACCTGGCTTCCCCAATGAGCATGTTGTTGGAGTCATTATATGAGTCAAGAGCCTTCAGTGATGACATAGAATCAGTAATGATGATAGAGTCAAGCTCAGTGTCATAGGTTAGCTTTAGCGCCATTAGGATTGCAAACAATTCAGTTTGCAGTGTAGATGCCCAGTTGTTAATTCTTATGCCTAACTCAACAAATTTATTATCGTTCTTAACTAGGGAGGTGGCAACAAGAGCAGATGCAGCCCTTCCAGAAGACTCCTGTTTAGATCCATCAGTGTATATAACTTGTGATAACTTGTTACTACCAGCTAGGTGAGAAATTTCTTCTTGAGCAGTTGCTCTAACAAGAGATTTAAGGAAGGGATTACTAGCAATGAGCTTCTTGGGAGGGACTTGTAGGTATGTGATATTAAATGAACACATCTTCCATGGAGGGGTGAAATGCTCTTGTTGCCTACAGTGATACAGTTCATGTAGGTTATAAAACTTAATGCAATTGCACGTTTTCACAATCCCCTTCCTAAAGAACACAGCGCAGGAAATTCGCAGTGGTAATTTGTATATCAGAAGGACTGCACATGACCTAAAGACTTGATTAAATCAAGTCAGGTGAGGTCAGGAATGGGGTTTTCAAAGTAGTTTAAGCATTTCAAATAAATAAATATTGATTGTACCCAGAAACTAAATTCCTGGACTTGTGCACAGGTTGCAGTCAATACTGAATATTATGCAGCATGACTCAATATTTTTTGTAAAACCATTGATTTGTACGTAACATTTTTCTTGTTTTATGCCAAGTCATTAGAATCATTAATATCTCTTTTACGAGTAAATAAATACGATATTATACTCGTGTTGTTTCAACCCATAATTTTATTGTTTTTTTCGTAGCATTTTCCATGAACTTGATAATATTTCGTACAAGGGATCTTAATACCAACTTCTTTCCATCAGAACCTTGTCATCAGTGGGAAGAAAAGAAACAGTCGATGGAGCACCACCTGCAGCTGGTGGTGCAGCAACTACCTGTAATGTTGGTGTATGCCCATGATGTCTCCGACCTCCAACTGACACTTCTTACCACCTGGCTCACTGACCACCTGAGATGTCAGGTAGGTTCCTCCACCTGTAAGTAAGTAAGTAAGTAAGTTTATTCAGGTATACACAAATACAGTTACATAGAATTATCATACATAGCAGCATATGTGTAGAGAACCTAGGATAACCTGTAGCACTAGGTAGGCTCCCTCACACCACCTGTAGCACCAGGTAGGCTCCCTCACCACCTGTAACACCAGGTAGGCTCCGTCACACCACCTGTAGCACCAGGTAGGTTCCCTCACCACCTGTAACACCAGGTAGGTTCCCTCACCACCTGTAACACCAAGTAGGTTTCCCTGTCACCTGGTTAGCTGTACCTCATACGTAATACCATTGCGTCATTAGCCAAGCCGCTCAAAATTTCGTGTGCAACCAGTGGTGAACCTACATTTTTGGGGCCCTGAAGCTTGAACTGCTATAGGTGCCCCTTCACAACCCCTTCTCATGCAGTAGTCCCAAATTTTTAAGTAGTGTGGACTAAAGTTGTTTCTGGGAGCCCCTCCGGGATTAGGGTTTCTGAAGCTTAAGTTTCATTAGTTTCACAGTGTGCAACATAAACATTAAATCATATAAAGGCAGCAGCTTCTCTAGCAAACAGTGGAAATTACGTAATGCAAATGCGATGGATTTGTAAACAAATTAATTAACATTACACTAGCATGATTTATAATAATAATAATAATAATAATAATAATAATAATAATAATAATAATAATAATAATAATCTTCATTTATACAAGTACTGTATATGATGCAACTTATACAGAACATAACTGGCGTCAATAAAATACTATCATATGGAAAACCCCTTGTTATGCAGAGAATTTCGGACACATAAGGTCAGTTTTGTCCCCAGGGTGCGACCCACACTAGTCGACTAACACCCAGGTACCTATCTACTGCTAGGTGAACAGTGACAGTAAGTGTCTTAAAGAAACACGTACCAATGTTTCCACCCATACCGGGGATTGAACCACTGTTCAACTGTTCAACTGCCTCCCAGCATACATAAGGGGGATTACCAATAGACCCCTGGCTGTCTTCAAGCAGGCACTGGACAAGCACCTAATGTCGGTATCTGAACAGCCGGGCTGTGGCTCGTACGTTGGATTGCGTGCAGCCAGCAGTAACAGCCTGGTTGATCAGGCCCTGATCCACCATGAGGCTTGGTCACAGACCGGGCCGCGGGGGCGTTGACCCCCTGAAGTCTCTCCAGGTAAACGGACCTCAGTGTATGAGCTGAGTGTGCTAGCAATCGAGCTACGGGACACCGATACGTTGATACTGCATACACCTGACCACTGAGAACCAGGCCGGGTCTCGTAGCAGGAATGGTACACAGTGACCCGTAGCTCGGTCGCTAGCGCACTCAGCTCATACACTGTGGTCCGGGGGTCGATATCCCGGTATGGCTGGAAAACATTAGGACGTGTTTCTATAAGTCACCTGCTGTCCAGTGTTCACCCATCAGTAAAACTAGGTACCTGGGTGTTAGTCGACTGGTGTGGGTCACATTCTGGGGACAAAATTAACTTAATTTGTCCGAAATGCTCTGCATAACAGGGGCTTTCTATACAGTAATCCTCTCAAGGAGGTTCCTTGACGCTGGTGAGGGGCTCTTGATCTAGGGAATCGGATCTGTGCTCCAGTTTCCTGAATTAAGCCTGAATACCTTCCATCCCTCCCCCTACAGGTGCTGTATAATCCCTACGGGTTTAGCACTCCCTCATGATTATAATAATAATGATCTATATAGTATTATGTTATTGATGTCAGCTCTAGTCTGTATACATTGTACATGTACTTGTAGAAATAAATATTATTATTATTATTATTATTATTATTATTATTATTATTATTAAAAATAGCTTATTTTGAAGAACATTGTTGATTGTGTCAGTCGTACATGAACTAATATTTCCTTTCAGAAATTCTCTCAGTTTAAGCCCCTGGGCTGCTTGGTCACCTTGCTCTGGTGGGGAGGTTATAACCGCCCAAGTACCTTACTAAAAACCCAGCAACCCAATTTCTGGATAAATGGTGGGGAGAGTTGCCCCTTTGTCAAAAATTTGCTGTCATTGTCAAAGACATGAAATATATTGTTGCTATAATTTGTGCTGCAACTAATGGGTTTAGATTCTTTTAACTATATTATGATTGCTATCTGTACTACTACTACTACTACAGCTAGAACTAGTAATAATATTAGTACTACTAGTACTGCTAATAAAATAATAGTAATAATTAAGAGAAAGCTGAAGGTAACAAATTTGAGCAGTATAAATATTATTTTTATCAAACACATAGTTTCTTGCAGGTTCACAACTTGTATAATACCAACGAGACGGTGGAGCGAACAGTGGACCCGTATCAGTGGCTGCTGACGATGCTGTCCAGCAGCAGCGTCTCCGTCAGGGTGGTACTGGTGATGTCTCCTGCCCTCAACACTATCCAGAAGGCTGTGGTTGAGGGCCGTGGAGACCAAGGTATATTGGGTCTTGGACTGAAGAAGCCACTGACTGGCGAAACGTTTCCAGGGCAAGGCGGACGCAAGTCCCCCCTAACATTTACTGTCCCCCCTGTTTGTCTAACAATGAAACGATTACTAGAAGCTAGTTGTATGTTGTAGGTTGTTTCTAGACGTGTGTCTTGGTCATATGATGACCCACCACTGGAACTTTTGGTCATCTAACCGAGGCCTTCCACTGGCTTACACTTTTGCCCCTTTAAATATTAAAATTAGTGTACCTGGAGAAGGACATTAGGATTTCAGTAGCAGTAAGGCACACTGCTGGCCTTCCTGGGGCTGTCTGGGGTTTTTAATGCTCTGAGATTAATAATTCGAATATTTTTTGTTTTAGGTATACTATTATTTAACTACTAAGGAGTTAGCTACGAGTGTGTCTTGATTAGAATTCAGAGGATTTGTAGCCCTAAGTGTAGAGTTCCAAGGATCTATATCCCTGAGTATGGAGCTCAGAGGATTGCAGCGCTGAGTATGGAGCTCAGAGGATTGCAGCGCTGAGTATATATGAATAATTTGAGAAAGAGATTGCATGCAAATACATATTTTTTAATTATAAAGCCGCGAAAACTGATTCAGAACACAGAAGTGAAGACAAAACGTTGCAGCACCAGCTGTAACAGCTGGTGCTGCAACCAGCATTTACAACTGGTTCTGCTTTATTGCCTTCAGACTTTTTCCCAGTGGGCATTGGGTGTAAAATAAAAATACTAAACTAGCTAACCCTCTAGTTGGAACGTTCCTCATATTGACAATGTTTTCAGTGGTGGACGGAGTTCCTCCAGGCGATAGATTCCACACCAGTTTATTGACAGCGACTCTGAAGCGACTACAGCAGCAAGACCTTGTCAGGAACTACCGTCGTGTGTTCATCGTCAGGTGAATACTGCTTGTAGTATTAAAATAATAATAGCAGAATCAGCTGTTGCTTCTTCTCTTCCAGGTTTATGTAGGAGGAACTTGGTGGTAACAATGGTTGGAACATGGGGCTGGGGGACTAGTCTTGAAACAATATTATTATAACTATTACTATTTATATTGTTAGGGCTGATGGAATTTCAGGTTCCGTTGACACCGCCCTCGAGAAGAAAAATATCTATTCTGACTAGTCAAAACCCGAGAAAACCAAGCAATATGGATTATTCCCATTGGGGTCCTCAGGGCGTTCTTCTGCTGTGACCCACAACAGTCGACTCTCTCACAGGTACCTATTTTTTGCTAGGTAAACGTGGGAAGCTGTTCTGAGACTTATCGATATATAATACCTCGCCTAGGACTGAACGTGGGTCCTAAGATGCATCTGCCGTTGGTGTGGGTAGCTGTTCTTAGTAGGAATTACAGTCGTTGCTTATGTGTATGCAGCCCTTGCATTCATAGGCATTCCTACAATGCACATACACACCTTTATTATTATTAGTAGTAGTAGTAGTGTAATAGTAACAATAGTATTGGTGTAATGGTAGCAGTAGTTGTAGTGTAATAGTATTAGTGTAATTGCAGTAGTAGTAGTGGTATTATTATTATTATTATTATTATTATTATTATTCAGGGGACAATGCTCATTTGGCAGGGACTAGGAGGTAATAAGTTTGATCCAAGAAAAAGGAGGGAGCTCCAGTTCCTCGAATCAAGAGTTTGTTTTTGACCCAGATCAACGCACCCCCCCCCCTTAAAATTGACAAATATGTTAACATTCTAATAAATCTTGTGGACAGCTTGGACGAGACGGAGATGGTTGCCATGCAGTTCGAGAATCCACAGATGGTGAATCCACAGTTGAAGAATCCACAGATGGTAAATCCACAGGAAGGTTATGCAGAGTCACAGATGGAGAGTGAACTAGATGGCAACATGGACCTGTTGGTGGAACACATGCGTTACTGTTTTCCCCGGCACCAGCAGCAGCTGGCAGCTGCTCTCTTGCAACACTAGGATCTGGATCCTCGTAGTGCCAACAACACCTCCCAACAGCCTCCATAAACAAATTCTTATTTGGTAACTATACACCCGGAATAGATTAAAAAAAATTGAACAATTTTTTACTGCATTAGCGTGTATAGTTTCCAGAATGATAGATATGTACAACACTAGGGTATCAGAATGATGAATAATGATGAATAGTGTTATAGTGTATCCCACAGTGGCACTGTAGTATATAGATAATAAATGCTAAAGTGTCATTTAAAACAGGTGTAACTGTAACTGAAGTGATAGGCTTAAAGAGGCAGGTGCCAGCAGTCGCCAGAAACCTACCACACAGGTCAGCTGTTTTAATAATCTTCCTGGCCTGCTAGTGTACCTCGCACGTAATCTTCCTAGCCTGCTAGTGTACCTCGCATATAATCTTCCTAGCCTGCTAGTGTACCTCGCACGTAATCTTCCTAGCCTGCTAGTGTACCTCGCATATAATCTTCCTAGCCTGCTAGTGTACCTCGCACGTAATCTTCCTAGCCTGCTAGTGTACCTCGCATATAATCTTCCTAGCCTGCTAGTATACCTCGCATATAATCTTCCTAGCCTGCTAGTGTACCTCGCACGTAATCTTCCTAGCCTGCTAGTGTACCTCGCATATAATCTTCCTAGCCTGCTAGTGTACCTCGCACATAATCTTCCTAGCCTGCTAGTGTACCTCGCATATAATCTTCCTAGCCTGCTAGTGTACCTCGCACATAATCTTCCTAGCCTGCTAGTGTACCTCGCATATAATCTTCCTAGCCTGCTAGTATACCTCGCATATAATCTTCCTAGCCTGCTAGTGTACCTCGCATATACTTAGTGATACCAGTGGGGGAAATTTTCCTTTTAAATTACGTTAAGTTGCAAAATCTTGAGGAAATACGAAAAGTGAACAGTTTTGTAAAAATACGATATTAGTGAAGGTTTACAACAATAAGACCATTTATCCTCCAGAAACCTTTCCACAGTGTTGTAGTAGCAAATAACCAGTAATATAATGGTACTTACTGGAGTGGAGTGACCATCATTAGTTTTTTCTTCATTTTTGAAATATTAGACGTATACAGTGGAAATTCATATAACCTGTAGTTAGCAGCGGTCGCAATATACACAACGAAAAGCAAATATTACTCCAGCAAAATCGACTTTCCTCCAGTAATCTTCACCAGCCAACTATAGTGATAACATAGCATTTGTTGTGGTGGAGACGGAAAAATTCTAGAAAAGCTAAATACAGTGATCTATAAACCTTCAGGCTGTAAATAAGGGTTGAGGTCTGACCGTTCGTCACTGTAGGAGCTGCCAGCAATATTTGATGTTATCCTGACGCCAAATGACTTCGAACAGGCGATAAATGACATGCCCATGCACTCTGCCCCAGGGCCAGACTCATGGAACTCCGTGTTCATCAAGAACTGCAAAAAGCCCCTATCACGTGCTTTTAACATCCTCTGGAGAGGGAGTATGGACACTGGGGTCGTCCCACAGTTGCTAAAAACAACAGACATAGCCCCACTCCACAAAAGTGGCAGTAAAGCAATAGCAAAAAACTACAGACCGATAGCGCTAACATCCCATATCATAAAAATCTTTGAAAGGGTCCTAAGAAGCAAGGTCGCCACCCATCTTGATACCCATCAATTACACAACACAGGGCAACAAGGGTTTAAAGCAGGTCGCTCCTGTCTATCCCAACTTCTGGATCACTATGACAAGGTCCTACATACACTAGAAGACATAAAGAATGCAGATGTAATATATACAGACTGCAAAAGCCTTCGACAAGTGTGACCATGGCGTAATAGCGCACAAAATGCGTGCTAAAGGAATAACAGGAAAAGTTGGTAGATGGATCTGTAATTACCTCACAAACAGAACACAAAGAGTAGTAGTCAACAGAGTAAAGTCTGAGGCGGCTACTGTGAAAAGCTCTGTTCCACAAGGCACAGTACTCGCTCCCATCTTGTTTCTCATCCTCATATCTGACAGACAAGGATGTCAGCCACAGCACCGTGTCTTCCTTTGCAGATGACACCCGAATCTGCATGACAGTGTCTTCCATTGCAGACACTGCAAGGCTCCAGGCGGACATCAACCAAATCTTTCAATGGGCTGCAGAAAACAATATGAAGTTCAACGATGAGAAACTTCAATTACTCCAATATGGTAAACATGAGGAAATTAAAACTTCATCAGAGTATAAAACAAATTCCAGCCACACAACAGAGCGAGAAACTAACGTCAAAGACCTGGGAGTGATCATGTCGGAGGATCTCACCTTCAAGGACCATAACATTGTATCAATCGCGTCTGTTAGAAAAATGACAGGATGGATAATGAGAACCTTCAAAACTAGGGGTGCCAAACCCATGATGACACTCTTCAGGTTGCTTGTTCTATCTAGGCTGGAATATTGCTGCACACTAACAGCACCTTTCAAGGCAGGTGAAATTGCTGACCTAGAAAATGTCCAGAGAACCTTCACGGCGCGCATAACGGAGATAAAACACCTCAATTACTGGGAGCACTTGAAGTTCCTAAAACTGTCCCCTCAAGGAAGGTTCCTTGATGTTGGCGAGGGGCTCTTGATTTAGGGAATTGGATCTGTGCTCCAGTTCCCCGAATTAAGCCTGAATGCCTTCCACATCGCCCCCCAGGCGCTGTATAATCCTCCGGGTTTAGCGCTTCCCCCTTGATTATAATAATAATAATCCTAAAACTGTACTCCCTGGAACGCAGGCGGGAGAGATACACGATTATATACACCTGGAAAATCTTAGAGGGACTAGTACCAAATTTGCACACGAAAATCACTCTCTACGAAAGCAAAAGACTCGGCAGACGATGCAACATCCCCCCAATGAAAAGCAGGGGTGTCACTAGCACGTTAAGAGACAACACAATAAGATTGTCAGGGGCCCAAGACTGTTCAAATGCCTCCCAACATACATAAGGGGGATTACCAATAGACTCCTGGCTGTCTTCAAGCTGGCACTGGACAAGCACCTAATGTCGGTACCTGACCAGCCGGGCTGTGGCTCGTACGTTGGATTGCGTGCAGCCAGCAGTAACAGCCTAGTTGATCAGGCCCTGATCCACCATGAGGCCTGGTCACAGACCGGGCGGCGGGGGCGTTGACCTCCGGAACTCTCTCGAGGTAAACTCCAGACTAAATACTCAATACTCAATATTTAACATTAGCAATAAATCTACCAATTACCCAAATCTTAAAACTTCAAGAGTAGTCGATCAAGTTCATATATTGACAAATTACCACATAGAAGTATACATACCTACCAAAAGCAGTATTAGCCTTCACCAAATTGTAGCAGTCTCATTCTGTAAACTACTGTTAACTACTGTTAACTACTGGAAACTACTCTTGAATAATGTTTCATAAAAAGCATTTTTGAACATATGAATATATCCTTGTTTTTATATATTAGATTCACTTATAATTTACAGAACTTCTGTACAACTACGATAAATTTCTTTAGTGTTAAGTAGTCAGTAAGCCATTAAATTAAGTCGGCCCATAATGCCTAGGCATAATAGAGGCTCTTTGCACTGCAACCCATTATTGTAAAAACATAATCTCGATGTACTACCTGCAAAAAATAAATAAATTTTAATTTGAATTAGAATTAGTTTGCCTTAATACTGGTGAGGGGCTCTTGAACCAAGGAACGGGAGTTATTGTCCCCTTGCTTGGATCGACTTTGAATGCCTCCCATTAAACAGGCGCTATATTACCCTTATGGGTTTAGCGCTTTCCTCTGGTTAAAATATAACAATTGTGAAATGTATCAGTCTTCAATGGCTGATGCATCGTATGAAATGGAACATTTCATGGGTTTAGGCTGTGCAGGCACAAATTTTGTTTAATTTTATGCAACTAGAAAATGCATCTTCTGGTCAGCTTTAAGAGAACTGACTGACGACATTGGAGGACAGGAGAGATAGGGGGGACTTGATAACAACGTATAAAATACTTAGAGGAATTGACATGGTGGACAGGGCCAGAATGTTTCAGAGATGGGACACATGAACAAGGGGGACACAACTGGAAGTTGGAAATTCTGAGAGAGCCATAGGGATATTAGGAAGTATTTCTTCAGCCTTAGAGTTGTCGGGAAATGAAATAATCTGGAGACTGATGTAGTGGAGATACGATAAAGCTCTTGGAGCAGGGAGAGAGAGTGGACCTAGTATCGACCAGAAGCTATGACTCGATCCTTGCAAGTACATGTAGGTGAGTACATATAAGGATCGTGATTCAAGCCGGTGAGCCTACCTCTGTATGTCTCATTGTGAGTTTATCATTTACGCATGAATATAGCAATAATAATTAATAATAATAATAATCCTAAAGATCACAACAAAATAGTTTCAGTTCATTCATTAACTAAAATAGTTCAACTGTGAAGAAAAGGCAAATTAATTAGATTTATTTCAGATTTTATTTCAGATTTCCACATTTTATGTCCAGGAGATATATTAGGAGTTTCCATCATTACTTTCAACAGTTGGAAGGTTGCGGTATAATTTATTGCTTCACTGCTTCCTTGGGATGTATAAATTGAAAATGATAATACTTGAACTCACTTTCACCAATGAAAACATAGTCATGATCACCAGCTAGAGCAACCAAATTATAGCCTCGCTTTTTCATAATTGCAATGAAATCGTGGTCAGTTTTCTTGGTGACGTTTTCAACCACCATCAGCCTGACCCTCACTGTGTTCCAGGGGAAGGTTTCCAGCACTTGCTTCTCACTTCCCTGGATGTCCAGAGACAGGAAATCAACTTTCGTTACATTGAGGGCTAGTAAATATGTGACGAGAGGAAAGCACTGAACTAGAGAGTAAGATTCCTGTGCATTCCCCGTAATTGTTGTACCCAAGTTGTAGGTGAGTTCGTAGCTGCTCCCACGGAAGTCCCAAGGGTGAAGTTGATTCAAAGACTTGCGCCGAAGGGATACCAAGATGATCTCCTTAGGGAAGGGTTGAGATGAAAAGCAGGTGTTTGAGGTCCAGGCTTTGCGGTGCTTGAGGGTGAGGACTTGGTAGTTATGTAGATCTGGCTCGACCAGCAGACCTGTCCAGCCCAGCTGCTGCTCCAACCACAGAGTATTGGAGAGGTACTCTCCGTCCAGAGCTCCTGCCTCGATAAAGAATCCTTCCCGCTGTCCCGTGAATAATTTCTCTACAAACTGGTGGATGAACATCCAACTCGAGCCACTGCTCCCTTCTTGGTAGTTAAAGTAACCGGATAAATTGTAGGGCAGAGTTGAAGGAGGGTTGAGGAAGGAGTCCCTCAATATC
>NC_069431.1:11394959-11408150 GCF_026875155.1 Cherax quadricarinatus
GATTATTATTATAATCAAGGGGGAAGCGCTAAACCCGGAGGATTATACAGCTGTGGGGGGGGGGGATGGAAGGTATTCAGGCTTAATTCAGGGAACTGGAGCACAGATCCAATTCCCTAGATCAAGAGCCCCTCACCAATGTCAAGGAACTTCCCTTGAGGGGATAATTGATCAGAGGTCACCTGCATGTACCTAGTAACAATACACCAATGCTGAAAAAATTAAGCCAATTAAGTGAGGCATTTTCAGGTTATAAATGAAAACTCTGAAGAAAAAAAATGGAAATACACCTAATGAGTATTATTATAATAAAAAAGAAGCGCTAAGCCACAAGGGCTATACAGCACCTAGTGAGTAGTTTCCATATTATTATTATTATTATTATAATCAAAGGGGAAGCGCTAAACCCGTAGGATTATACAGCGCCCATGGGGGGGGGGATGTGGAAGGCATTCAGGCTTAATTCGGGGAACTGGAGCACAGTTCCAAGTCCCTAAATCAAGAGCCCCTCACCAACATCAAGGAACCTCCCATGAGGGGTTCCATATTATTATTACAATCAGAACTAAGTACTAAACCCACAAGGGTCATGCAGTGCTGGCATTTTCCATATAACTATTTATAGGGAAGCACTAACCTTGTAGGGGGTCATTCAGTGCCTGGAAGGATTGAAGAAAATCAGGTTTGATCCAATTCTTTGGATCAAGCGCCCATTTGAAGGGCTCTGCCCTTTACAAATGTTTGGAGGACACAACAGTGACAAGAGTATTTTAACAAGGGGCACGATTTTAATGCAGTTATACTGCAAAGTGAGATGTACAAGATTATAAACAAAACTAAGCACTAAACCCACGAGGGTCATACAGCTCTGTATGAGGTGGGGTAGGGGTTGTTCTCAAAAGGGTTGAATGAAGGGGGTAAAGGTTTTGTGGGTTAGGGTCTTGGACTTACAGCAAGTGTGCGTGAGCATGTTAGATAGAAGTGAAGGGTGACGAATGGTTTTTGGGACCTGGTGAGCTGTTGGAGTGTAAGCAGGGTAATATTTTGTGAAGGGATACAAGGAAACTGGTTAGCCAAACTTGAGTCCTGGAAATGGGAAGTACAATGCCTGCACTTTAAAGAAGGGGTTTGGGATATTGAGTTTGGAGGGACATCTAAACTGTCGTATCTGAGAGCTTCTGCAAAGACAGTGATTATGTATGAGTGATGGTGAAAGTGTTGAATGATGATGAAAGTATTTTTTCTTTTTGGGTCACCCTGCCTTGGTGGGAAACAGCCGTGTTAAAAAAAAAGGCATCCATGAAGAGGCCCATTAAACCTACAGGGGGAATGGGAAGGAACAAGGTTCAATCCAAGGAAGGGGAGATCAGATTCAACACCTTTGATAAACAGCCCTTCAACATCAGGACCTCCATTGAGGGGTGAACAGCTTTTTACTAATTTGTACTGTTTTTGTTAGATTTTTTTCTTATTTTACATTAGAACATTTGTAGTTGATTATTCTGTATAGCCCTTGTGGCTTAGCATTCTTTTGATTTGTAGTTGATTACTGAGTGTTTTTGTGGTAGTGTACATCACATTTTCTGAAGTAGTGATCAATGATCACTGGGTCTCACTGCTTGACAAATCACAATTTTTTTCTTCTTAACAGCAGTAAATTAGTAAGCAGATTCTCTGAACAAAAAGAGGAAGATGGGCAAAACAAAAGCTGAATTCTAGGTGCCTCAGAGGAGCCGTGCTAAGTTTTTGGGGTGCAAGATGAAAAGCATTTGATTCTGCATACTATAATAATAAAACAAACACTGAACCCACATGAGTCACACAGTGCTGCAATAGATTGTGCACAACTTTCAGAATTAGAATACTAGCAGGCCTGGCTGCCCTGGCAGATCATTATGCACTATAGTCAAAACTGCATCAAAGGGTAGAGGATAGCTATTAACAGGGAAAAAAGGTCTTTTGGGAGAGGTACATAAATTCATAACAGCTTTCCATCCCCCACCACCACAGAGGCACTGACCCAGCAGTTAATGGTAAGGTTGGTAAGGTAAATGCAAGGTACCATTAGAGGACTTCCTAGTAACTACAGGTTACTATGAGGTCCTAGGCCAGTCATTTGCAGCTGAAGCCATATATGTGGCTGGCTGATTCAGTGAGGACAGTACTAAGCCTTTTCCTTCATCCACGTACCAAAGATGCATGTTGCCTGATATGTCAGAGCTCTAAAGAAAGGCTAGACATTAAGGTAAGCATAGCCAAGCCCACTCTTGGCTCTGAAAGCATTAGTCAGTGTGACCTGAGGCATCAACAGACTGTAATCTCCCACCGTGCAAAGGTACCTGCCCTCGGTGGAAACTAAGCCTATGAAGCTTCTCTTGAAAAATTAAATTACACACAAGTTTTTTCCAAAAAAAAAATGGCTCTGCATATTTTTGAATGGTGCAATTTCTTTACATAAGTTAATACGAATTGATACCAAAGTATAAACCCAATTTTTGTTTTCTTTTTTTTAATGTTTATTTTCACTTTCTCATTCAAAAATTTCATATAAACTAGTTACCACAAACATAAGAAATTAAACAAAACTTGTTATATTTGTTTTCTCAAGTGATTTACAAGTCTGATTACCACATTTAAATTTTTTACTTTAAATGGAATTACACTAAAAAAATTTACATCTTTTTTATACAGACATTAATATAAAATTACATGAAGCTTTCAAATTTTTTTTTTCTTAAATTAAAATTTTCAATGTAATAACTCATAATAACCTACTTCAGTGAAGCTTTTTATTGGGTTCAAAACTGAAAATTTTTTTTAAATATTACTTAGTTTCAGGCACTCAACACTACTTTTAGAATTTTCCATGTACATGAATTACAGTTAGGGTCAATAAAAACCAAAAAAATGAAAATTTAACCAAGTTTAGTTGACGGCACATATTATAACACCAGAGCTATCTGTGTATTGAAATTAAAAGGCAAGTTAGAAAAGCTTCAAAAAATTACTAATAATAAATAACACGACCCCTACTAAATACATGAGACATTAATAACACCAATGCTACACTTTTTTTTCCTGGTCATAAAAATGGCTGCAGTTGGACAAGAGAAAACTGAAGTAAAGCATTTGTTTATTGACCGAGTCTGACTCTTAAACCCCATACGAATAATTTTATTAAAAAAAATTTTCTTTAAATAATGTTTTAAAAATCCTATATTAACAACTGGGATGAATTGTGCTGCTTTTACGGGTATTAAAAAAAAAAAAAAAAACTCACTAAAAGTTTTTTTTAATAAAAGAGACCATCCAAATTTAATGCCTGCTCACAGATAACTTGGGGGGCACGAACATCTATGGAAAATTGAAGTATTGGTGGTGCAAACCCAGACACTATAGAGTACACAGGTAGAAACAGGGTAGTAATGAGCACTAACTATTCAAATTTTTTAAAACAAACTTTTTAAATTACCACTGGGGAATTTAAGAAGTTTTCCCAAATTTAAAAGTTTCTTTCACCATTCACAATGAAATTATTTTATCAATAAGCCCGGGCACTCTCTGTAACATTTTTAAAAAATTAAAAATCCCCAAAAATAAGAACCAAACTTGGGGCCCAAAAGGAAGGAAGGAAGGAAAAGGGGGGAAAAGGAGAAGAGAGAAATTTTTATTATTTTATTATAATCAAAAAGAAGCGAAACCCAAAAGGGCCCATACAGCGCTGCGGGGGTGGGAAGGAAGAAAGGGAATTGGATGGCAGAAGGGGGGGGGGATGATCAGCAGGTTACAGAAAACAGGGGGGCGGGGGATAGTACGGGTGTGGGGGGGGAAGAATACAAGTAGAAAGGGCTAAACGTATAAAAATTTGTGGAGTAATCGTCGTTGTCAAAAAGTCAATGAAGAGTCCGGATAAAAAGGGGGTTCCTTCACGAGAAGGGAAGGAAAAGAGAGAGCAGGGGGGCAAAAGGACGAAACAGAGGTAAATTCTGGGCTCGTTGATAAAGTGGGCAGCCCAAAACAAAATTTGTGGCTGACTGATAAGGAGTTTGGGCAATTCCACAAAGGAGGGGGCAAGCCGCCTCTCCTTTGAGATACCATGATAAGACGATAGGGCCAATGCAAAGGGCGGGAGAAAAGTTTTCCCCCAAAACCCGAAACTGGTGATAAGAAGGGGCCAGTAACCTATACTCGGTTTAATAGACTGAAGTTTGTTGCCGGAAATAGTAGCCCAAAACTTTGTTCCCAAAAGGGGGGGTGTAAAGGGTGGGAAGATTTTAAACAGAAAATAGCCCGGACATGGAAACCTCTAAAAAAAACTGGTGGGGCCCATGTAGCTGACGCGCGAAAGTGCCCCTGCCGGGTTCTTTTCCCCCGGGTTGTCAACAGACCGGGGAACCCAACAAAAAACAATATTTTTTAATGCTTAGTAAATTTTTTTTTTGCGGCGTAGCCAAAGTTGGATAGGGGGGACTAAGGGGTGGGGTGTAAAAATTTTTTGTATAGCCTGTAAAGCCTAAGGGAGTCTGAGACAACCACAAATGAGGGACACAGGCATAGATAAAATACGGAAAAGTGCTGTAAGGGGAATATAATTCACCCGTAAAAAAAAAACTAGCAAAGATATAATCCCTTTGTACGACGCGTCCGGAAACACGGGCTGCAATCCTACCCCGGCAGAAACTTAGAGCCACGTGTCCCACAGCAATGGCATGAGAAGGGGAGATTTGAAAGGGGGCAAAAAAAGAGACGGAAGCGCCCGTAGAAAATTTGGGGGTTTTCGAGCAAGGGGGGAAAAAAAGAACAGACCGAACAGCTGGAATTTCCCCGGGGGGGTGGGGGAAAAGTTGATGTACTTTACATGAAAGGGGGGTGGGTTGAAAGAAGACAAGAGCGAATAAAGGGCGAAGAGAGAAGGGACGGAGAAGAAAGGGGGCGGCGAAAAAATAAAGAATGTCTACTAAATCAGTGCCCCTTTCTATAAAGGGAAGGTTTGGGGAGATCAGAGAGGGGACATAGTAGCGCGGGGCAATGGGCATCACGGGGGGATCGGATAAGGATGGAACTTCGCTTCTGCATGGGGCCCTTTCGCCAGGGGAAGAGCGAAAAAGCCCCAAAGGGCAAAAAACTAACCCTTTGGGTGAAAAGGGGTTTTAAAGGCAAGGATAGCAGGAGATGCCGCTAAATTAATCGGGTCCCAAAAATCAAGTTTCGATAAAATAAGGGTGGAATTGGGTAAAGGGGGGTTGGACGTTCACTCCCCACAAAAAAGATAGAAAGGGGTTTTTAAAAAGGGTTTTCAGGGGCTGTGACAAGTTGCCTTCAAGAGGTAAGTGGGGGTTTTTCCAGGATAACCACGTCAAAGAGGGGGCCCCAGAAATTTGACTGTTTTCACTTCAGGGTTTCCGTGAGCCATAGGGGTTTAAAAGGGATGATCAGAGTAAAGAGCGTCTAGTGAAAGTGATTTGGTGGTTTTAGTGCGGGAAAAATTTTTTAAAACCCATGTTGGGGGCCCAAAAATTTGGGAAACACGGTGGGACGCATGCTGGAGGGGAAACTGAAAGGGAGGTGGGGGGCGGGCCCCTGCACAGGCAATAGCGAAGTCATCAAATGGGTTTGATAAAAAAAATATTTGAGGGAAAGGGGACTAGAGGCCAAATCATTAATAGCAAGGAAAAAAATTTGTTTTTGCCAGAAAACACCCCCGGGGGGGAAAACCTTTTCGTTTGGATAAAGCCCGGGGGAGACACATTATTAACCCAAACACAAAAATTCCCTTCTTTTTAAAAAAAGTTCAAAGGGAAGGGAGGGTAGATTGCCCCCGAAGGCCAAGGGGGGGCTTGGGCTAAAATTTTATCCCCCAAAATTTTGTGTCATATCCCTTTCTAAGATAAAAAAATTTTGGAAAAATAACTGGGGGTTTTCGCAACCCATTACGAACTTGGTACCCCAAGGCAGAAAGGGGGGTTAGGGTAAAAGGGCCCTTTTACAAAAGCCATATTGAGGGAGGGGAGGGGACGTTGGGTTCTCAAAATACCACACAAAAACGCCCTTTTTTACTAAGGGTTCCTTTACTTTGAAACTGCACTGGAAAGAGCAATGGGCGATAGTGGGGGGTTTTCATGCCCCGAGTGCCTGGTTTGGGGGAAAGGGGAGAAAAAATGGCGGATTTCCCCCAGCTGGGGAAAACTCCTTGTGACCAAAAAAAGATTGAAAAGGGGCTAATGGGACGAAAGGGCAAAATGAGGGAAATGTTTTTAGATACGAATAGGAATGTCGTGGGGCCCAGCTGCCGATGACCCGAAAAGGGCGGGAGAGTGTTGCCTCCAGTTTTGAATTTTAAAAGGCACATTTCCTGTTTTTCTCTGAGAGAAAAAAGCCCAAAGGGGTGCTAACTCCCGGGCGACTTTGAGGAAAAAATGAGGGGGCAAGATGGATCCCTGGGGGAAAAATGGGACCAGATGATTCCCAAATTTCCTTTGGGAAAACATCTAGGGGGTTTTGCTATACAACCCCGGGAAAACCCCGCGAACGGGGGCCGGGTCAGGAAAAATATTTACCACTCAGTTTTCGATTTTTTTCCCAGACTGCACTCAAAAGGGGAAAGGGCAGAGGGGATGGTGGGAAACATAATCTCGCCAGCAAGTGCGTTTAAACGTCCCCGGTGACACGGCGAGCGATCGCACGCTTTTTTTTTTAAAACCCAAAGGGAAATCGCCTGTGGGGTTTTATTTTTACCCGGGACCTGCCCCATGCAGGGGTTTCAAAAGTACTGCACGACCAAGCAGGAAACCACCAAAGGGAAAGCATTTTGAGAATGCCTCTCGAATTTGGGGTATAGAATGAGAACTGCGGGGAAAAACAGGATGAGAAGAGGTGGGAAAAACTCATCGATGGAGGACGAAGAAGGAAACCCCTTTAAAAACAGTCAGGGGGTGAGTTTAAAGGGGCCAATTTGCCCGATTAAATTTCCAGCGTGGGGTTTAAAGGTGGGGGAATATGAAAGGGGGAAATAAGAAAATTGGGAAATGGAATTTATGTCAGTAAGTCCGGGGGGAAAAGACCAAATAAAGTCCCAATGCGGCGGAGGGAAAAGCAAATGAAGGGTCGATGCAAGAGGGGGGGGTATGAGTCCGAGGATCCCAAAAAGGGGGGTGAGTACCTGTATTTAAAAAAAGGGGGGTGGGTGCAAAAAAGCCTCTAACTGAATTCCACGGGGAAACAAGTGAGACCCTCCCCCGAGGAAAAAGGTGGGCATTAAAAACACCAATAACAGAATTGGGCGGTTTAAGACGAAACCCAAAGGAAAAAAAATCCCGGGAAAAGATAAAGCCCGAAAGGAAAAAGATATAAAGAAAAAGAGGTTACCCCCCTATGTAAGTGGAAAACGGGCTGCTTTTGGGAAAGGGAGCGAAGTAAGGGGCAAATAGCTGAGGGCGGAATATCAGTGCGGAGAAAAGGGCCTTTCTTAAAAAGGGCCCCCTCAGGAAAAAAATCTGAAGAATACAATAAATTATAGCCCGGGGATGTGAGAAAAAAACAGCAGAGTGTAATTTTGGTTCCTGTAAACAAACACCAACAGGGGGAAAATGGGAGAGTAACATCTGAAGCTCACCCCCATTTCCCCTGACCACGTTTTTCCAAATGGGAAAAAGGCCATGAATGGCAATGATTTAAAAATATTGAAATCCGCCCGGTAAGGGGTTTCCCACGGGCTAGGAGGGGTTTGAAAAATCCACTGCGGAAAAGGGGGGGAAATTTCAAACAGGGGAAGGGAAAGGGCGCTGGAAAAAGGGGTTCGCGATGGGCAGAGGGGAGAGAAAGGGGCGGGAAGGGGATCAAATGTCCATTGTGGTTTGGTCTCGCAATATATTCAGAGATTGCTTCAAGTGGTTTTAGGGAAAAAAGGATTTTTAGGGAGAAAATATTTGGGGGGGGTAAGGGGGGGGATGATTTAAAAATTTGGAAAATGTATTTGGGCGTACCAAAGGGAGGGGGGGGGGAAAGGGTGGGGGGAATGGGGAAAACGTGGCAGGGGGCAGAAAGACCCGGGAAAGGGAGGGAGCAGAAGAGGAAGAAAATTTGGGGGGGAACAGGGGGGGAAGGTACCTTAACGAGGAGGAGGGTGAACCTCTGCACTTTAAATGAGCCGTGAAAAGGGGAAGAAAAAAAAGGGACAGAGGGCAGGGAGGGAAAATGAGGAGGGGGGAAGATGGGGAGGAGGTGTTACCGGCCCCCTTTTTTTCCCTTTTTAGAAGTAGGAAAGGGGCGATTGGGGGAAAAGGGGTCCCTACAGGTCTCGTCGATACTGGGGGTTGTTAAAAGAGAACCCGAAGAAGCGAATTAGGGCTGAGGGGTTGAAGTAGGGACGTCTAGCCAGGACGCAAAAGGAATTAATACGGGGTGATTATTTTAAAGGTAAACCCAGAGGGGGGGAGAAGATGGGGTACCAGAAGTGGGGGGATTTTGGGAAAAAACGGGGAAAAAGAAACACGGGAGCTCCCTTGGGGGCGGAATGGGGAAAAATGCCATGGCATAAGGGGGACCCCTTTTGTCTCTTTTAGGTAACGGTTTCCCGCCCTTTTAAAAAGACCGGGCAACGGGGAAGTACGAAGGGGGGAGCCCATGAAGTTTTAAAGGGAAGGGGAGTTTGGGGTTGGGAAAAACGTAATTTAAAAGGTCATCGGCACCAAACGGGGATTCCGATAATCGCAATATTTTCCCGGATGGCCAAATCCCAGAATTTCTACACTGTTGTGGTGTAGGGAACCCCCTTTTTGAACTTTTAACCCCATGTCCTGCTATATAAACTGAGGGGGGGAGTTCTCGGTGTCAAAAGTTAAACGGGGCCCATTGCAGGGATCGTCTCCGCCCACGGGGAGGAAAAAAAAAAAGGAAGTGTCTACCTTTTGGGGTTGGGGGGATCTTGGGGGTTCCAGCGTTCTAGAATGTCGGTTTCCACAAGTCTGGGAAAATTTTTCTGAACTATGGATGGGGCAGAATAACGGGACCCCTACAAGAATTGAGGGGAATTTATGTTTTTCAAGGGGGACAGGAAAATATCTATATGGGGGAAAACGAGAGGCTCACGAGCCTGGGTACATTCTGACGGGAAGATGCCTAACCCCTCTTAAAAGCATAAAAAAAATATTTTTTACCAAAGGCGTAAAGGGGTGCCCTTGCCAATACTATGGTCAGAAAGATGGCATAGAGGGAAATTTGGGGTAAAAATGAAGAAATTTTGTCCACGTTCAGTCCCGAAAATGAGCGTGGGGAAAAGGAGTGAAGGAGTGTGATCTTTTCTGAGAAACGAGAAGGGGGAAGTGGAGAATAACATAAACAAAGGGAATTTTCGTTTACGGTTTTGGCGTGGGGCCAGAGTTGGTTCCCAAGTGGAACGGGGCCCGGGGATTTGAAAATTGCCGCACCGTAGAGGGAGGGCCGGAAAACATAGTCAGAGGGGAGCGAAGGGGCTGGTAAATCGAAGGAGGGCTCGGGGGCCTCAGTACCTGAAGAGGTTTAGGGAAAAAGCACCCGGGAATAGGTACAGAGGGATGAAAGGGAAAGTCTGAAGAGTGGGTCCCAAAAACGAGGGGGGGTTTTGAACGGGGTGCGGTATCAAAAGGGGCCCGGGGGGACCAGGTTTATGGACTAGGGCTGCCCTGGTTTTGGTTTCTTTTTCTTTTTGTTTTTTAAAAAAAAAAAAGAAAGAAGAAAAGAAAATAAAAATAAAAAAAAGAAAAAAAAAAGGGGGGCCGGGGGGATAGTTCCTAGGAGGGAAAGAAAGGGGCCCGAAATCTCCCTCCGCCCAAGAGGGCCGACAAACCCCTAGAGCGGAAAGCAGCATGGAACCCTCCATACCCACCCTTCATGCCGTAAAAAAAGAATCTGGGGTAGCAACCTCCCCATCTCCGAGCTAAACCCCGGGACAAAAGAAGGGGGGCCGGGTATCCGCCAAAAAAAGCTACCCCTTCGCCACCAAAACCCGGAAACCGAAAAGGGGGTTCCAGAGATACACCCGTCGCCCCAAAAACAAACCCCAAAAAACTACTCCGGGATTAAAACCCGGGGAGGGATCGGGGCATCCCTAGGCAAACCAGATTCCACGGCAAAATACGCCCCGCCAAGAAACCCCCAACGGGAAAGGGAAACGACCCCGGGGTCCTTTCCTCTACCCGGAAATAGCGTGCCTTTTGGAGAAATCCCAAAAGGAAAAAAGAGGAAAAGGGGAAAAAGGGGGGAGTTTGGGGGGGGGAGGAGGAAAAGGAAAAAAAGGGGGGGAGGGGAGGAGGGGGTAGGGGAGGGGAATTGGGGGGGAATTAGGTTCGGGCATGGGGAAAAAGACCGTAGGGCCCAATTCCCCAACCCAAAAGCCTCTTCACCCCCGCCCCCCAAAGGGCCCCCCTTGAAAAAGGAGAGAGATATAAGATAGAGATAGAGAGAGAAAAGAGAGAAAATTTTAAATTTTAAAGTAATGATTTCATATTGTATTTTTTTTAAATTTAAAGAATCCAAGGGCGTGTACACAAAAAACCCCCATTTCAAAATTTATCCTTAAAACACTAGGGATAGCCCAAATTTGCTTTTATTTTTTATATTCATATAAAAATTAAATATTTTCTTGCTTAACTCGTAAATGGTCCAAACGTTTATATACGTTTTTTCAACATTTGAAAGTATGTAAAAAAGTAATCTTTTTTTTTTTACATTTGAAAATGTGTAAAAAAACTTTGATTTTTTTTTTGTTATATTTGAAAATACGTAAAAAAACGTAGATCTACTTTTGGAGCACTACACATGTGAATGTAGATCTGCTTGGACTGTTTACGGGTTAATGAGTTTCTTATTGAAGAGATTGCATGTCACATGACAGCTATCTAAGTCGTACTGCAGATGAACAATAGGATAGCTTCTTCCATTAAATATAGCTCTTACATATTTTGCCTCTAACTCTCTTTATAAGATACCAATGTGAACTAGAATTATGCAAACCTGACAACCAACATGTACTAACATTCTTAAAACACGACATTGATGATTTTGCAGATGACAGATTATCTAAAGGTTGTTATCTGTAATAGGTATAGTATTTTAGATATGAACATTTATGTATATCAAATTTGCTTATGCTTCAACTATGAAGAACTGATTTCAGTTTTTTCAATTATCTTTTAATTTCAAGGAAGATTTCACCTACTTCAATACATAAATGCAATAACATTTAACTACAGCCTCTCCTCACTTAGCGACATACTCATTTACCAATGATTTGGACTTAAGACAGGCTCTCTGACCAGTATGCATACGTAAATAATGTATATCAGAGCTGATTTCCTCTGTTCTGTTTATTACAATATACAGTACTACACTACTGCATAAGCATTTAAAAATACAATAAAATTTTTATAAATGGTGCAAAAGGGACATTAAACCATACCATGGATGGGGATAGAACTCGCGATCAGTCTCAAAACTCCAGACTGTGGTCACAGTGGTGCCTATGCTAACCTTCCTATGGTGTAGAAATATACCTAGTTGGATGAATCTCATTGTGGCTAGCTGGCCCAGTGGCTAACGCGACGGTCTGGAGTTTTGAGACTCTGATCGCGGGTTCTATCCCCGTCCGTGGTATGATTTGTTTGCAATTGTGTCATTATGATTTCGTGAGGCAGGGACATTAAAACAATGCTAAAGATGGTTGACACAAACCCACTATCATTATATTATTATAATCATAGGGGGAGTGCTAAACCCGTAGGATTATACAGCACCTGTGTGTTTGTGTGTGTGTGTGTGTGGGGGGGGGAGGGTGTGATGGAAGATATTCAGGGAACTGGAGCAAAGACCCAATTCCCTAGATCAAGAGCCCATCACCAGCATCAAGGAACCTCCCTTGAGGGGACTATTACAGTATGTTCCTTGCTTAGCGACGAATTTGTTTACCAACGTGGTCTTAGGAATGGAATTCCGTCGTTAAGTGAGGAGAGGCTGTATTGACATTTTTTCTTGATCAGTACAATACTTTTGACGAGTTTTGAGAGTCTTACTACTCAAATTTTTGATACACTTGTTTAGCTAACCTTTTATTTACAGAACAAAACGAATCAGAAGTATGTATAAAATTTTGTTAACCATTCAAACTCTTCTTAAGAAACTTTTCTGACTCTTAACATATCTACGAAATACCGTGACCAGTTTTATGGGCTCCTCTACAGTCACAGCACGACCTAGAGCCAGGCTTCCTCTCTGAGATTCCAAAGTTAACCAGGCTGCTGTTGCTAATGGTTTACAGGCTTACAGAACCATCCTCATAACTAATACAAAGAATTGGTGCAAGACTACCAATAAATACAGTGTTAGAATAACTGGCAAGTATACAATGTCAGGACAGCACCTCTTTTTAAACCATGGTACGGGTAGGGCTATAACCCATGTAAGCGAGTCGTAATGGGTTCTAAACCCACCTGTACTGTGGTTTGTTTGCAATCACATTATTACGATTTCGTGAGTCACCTCTTTTTAATATTGCTTTCTTGTGATACCTGATGAACTTGTAGGACTAATACCACATGAAGAGAAAAGGCACTGGTATACTACCTAGTGAACATAGCGATGCCCTAAAACACTTGCCAAGCATACTTGGTAAATAAACATTGCCATCGCACAGCACAGACGTATGATATCCAGTGAGAAGACAGTGCAAGCATTAAACCTGATGTGTGTCCTGTGCTGGCATGGCATCTATTGAATGAGGGCTAGAAAGTAGACTTGGGCGAGTTTATTTGGTTTATGTTGCAGTCAGAGGATAATATGATTTGTGATGTCAATACCTTCTGGGAAGACAGCAACTGAATGAATGATGATTAGTGTGTTTTATTCCTGGGGTCACCCTGCCTTGGGAGAAGACAACTGTTGAATTAAAAAAAAACTACACACATACATGGATACAGTATGTACATACAAACATAGTGAAATTTCAATTTAATGGACTAATGGGGAGGGAGGGATGCTACCAAACGTGGCGATGTTCAAACAACGGGTGCTTGTAATATGGTACAGTCATTGAAAATAAAGGTCAAATTACTCTGTGTATAGTACAGTAATTCTACTTACCTTCTGTAGTGGATTTTTTTAGATTAAATTATGCCAAGACTTCTAGCAGTGATTTAGAATAACCTTTTTTAAGAGCAGCTG
>NC_069431.1:11408650-11423650 GCF_026875155.1 Cherax quadricarinatus
ACCTCTGCACCCCAAATGGGGGTTTTAAATGGTGGGTACACACACACACACCCCACACACACACACACACACACACACCACCACCACCACACCACACACACACACACACAACACCACACACACCACACAAAACACACACATAAAATAGTCATTCCCTCTGAATTGAAACGCTGGGTTCACATTATCTATTCCAGGGCTTGATCAGCATATTTTACACTCTCAATACTCCCTCAATGCTGCTCAATGCTGCTCAATGCTGCTCTCATGAATACTGCTCTCTAACTGGTGACAAGCTTGCTGCGTTACTCTCTAGTTCCACAGCATAGTACACACTCCCATCCTCTTCCTCAGACATTGACAAGAACATAAACCACATTAACCGTATCATCCTTTGAGGGACGATAATAGAGTTTACATAAGAGTGTTTTTTAAATTTGAGGATACCGTGGGACCTCCAAGAGGATATAAACCAAGTCTTCCAGGGGGGTCGCAGAAAAACAGTATGAAGTTGAACGAGGGCAAATTTCACTTATTCCTTTAAGGAAATGTTGACGAATTAGAAACTAGAACTGGTATAAAATTAGTTCTAACCAGTCAATGGAGGGGACTAACTAGCGTGAGGGACTTGATGTGATCGTGTCACAGGGTTCCAGTTTCATGGATCACAACAGTGTCATCATAACCGCGAGATTAATTGATTGGATGGATAATGTGAACCTTAAAGACAAGGGATGCCGAGCCGTGATGATCCTCTTAAAGTCACTTGTTCTCTCTAGGTTGGAATACTGTTGTACACTAACAGCCGCCATTAAGGCAGGCGAAAACTGCAGATCTAGAGAATGTACAGAAAACTTTCACTGTTCATAGAAGTTCATTCAACCACCTAAATTACTGGAACATTTGAAGCCCCTTGACCTGTACTCCCTGGCATGAAGGCGAGAAGAATACATCATAATTTACCCCTCGAAAATCCTAAGGGATTAAAGCCTCGAATCTGCACACAGAATGACTATATGTGACAGCAAAGGGCTCGGCAAAGGGTTTGCAAAATATTCACAATGAAAATCAGGGCTGCCCTGTGTACAGCGCAAGATAGCGCAATAAGTGAAAGGGGAAAACCAAGATATTCAGCAGCCTCTCTTCAAACAAAAGTGGGATTACCAATACACCACTGGTTGTCTTTAATAGGGAACTAGATAAGTTACTCAAATGTTCCTCACTCACACACACACACACACACACACACACACACACACACACACACACACACAACACCACACACACACACACACACACACACACACACCACACACACCCACACACTCCTTTCTAATCTTTCTTTGAACATAATAATGATTCCTGGAAGCCCTGGGCCAGCGACAGACAAGCTCCCTATCTCTACCAGAGAAGAAGACAGGACACGGAACATTGACTATCGTGAAAAACAAGCGTCATTTCCCAAAAAACGTAAGATATAAACCTGGAGAGAGAGAGATAGAATGACCAGCATGAGAAGCGAGACGGATGACGGATTGACCCCTTCCAACGACACTCTTCACCGTTCATGTTCAACCAATGAGATGGCAGGGGAGAGTAGAACGATGCCAGGGGAGGGGTTAGAACGATGCCAGGGGAGAGTAGAACGATGACAGGGGAGAGTAGAACGATGGCGAGGAGAGTAGAACGATGGCAGGGGAGAGTAGAACGTGGCAGGGGAGAGTATAACGATGGCAGGGGAAGATTTGAACGATGACAGGGGAGAGTTAAACGATGGCAGGGGAGAGTAGAACGATGGCAGGGGAGAGTAGATCGATGGCAGGGGAGAGTGGGAACGATGGCAGAGGAGAGTAGAACGATGGCAGGGGGGGAGTAGAACGATGGCAGAGGAGAGTAGAACGATGGCAGGGGGGGGGGTAGAACGATGGCAGGGGAGAGTAGAACGATCCCAGGGGAGAGTAGAACGATGACAGGGGAGAGTAGAACGATGGCAGAGGAGAGTAGAACGATGGCAGGGGAGAGTAGAACGATGGCAGGGGAGAGTATAACGATGGCAGGGGGGGAGTAGAACGATGACAGGGGAGAGTATAACGTGCAGGGGAGAGTGAACGATGGCAGGGGAGAGTAGAACAAATGGCAGCGGAAAGTAGAACGATGCCAGGGGAGAGTAGAACGATGACAGGGGAGAGTAGAACGATGGCAGAGGAGAGTAGAACGATGGCAGGGGAGAGTAGAACGATGGCAGGGGAGAGTAGAACGTTTGCCAGGGGAGAGTAGATACGATGACAGGGGAGAGTAGAACGATGGCAGAGGAGAGTAGAACGATGGCAGGGGAGAGTAGAACGATGGCAGGGGAGAGTAAAAACGATGGCAGGGGAGAGTAGACGAGACAGGGGGAGTATTTAACGATGGCAGGGGAGAGTAGAACGATGGCAGGGGAGAGTAGATCGATGGAAAGGGAGAGTAGAACGATGGCAGAGGAGAGTAGAACGATGGCAGGGGAGAGTAGAACGATGGCCAGAGGAGAGTAGAACGATGGCAGGGGAGAGTAAAAACGATGCCAGGGGAGAGTAGAACGATGCCAGGGGGGGGTAGAACGATGACGGGGGAGAGTAGAACGATGGCAGAGGAGAGTAGAACGATGGCAGGGGAGAGTAAAAACGATGGCAGGGGGGGAGTATAACGATGGCGGGGGAGAGTAGAACGATGACAGGGGAGAGTAAAACGATGGCAGGGGAGAGTAGAAAACGTGGCAGGGGAGAGTAGATCGATGGCAGGGGAGAGTAGAACGATGGCAGAGGAGAGTAGAACGATGGCAGGGGAGGTAGAACGATGGCAGAGGAGAGTAGAACGATGGCAGGGGAGAGTTATAACGATGGCAGGGGAGAGTAGAACGATGGCAGGGGAGAGTTAACGATGGCAGGGGAGAGTATAAACGATGGCGGGGAGAGTATAACGATGGCGGGGGAGAGTATAACGAGGGCAGGTGAGAGTATAACGATGGCAGGGGAGAGTAGAGCGATGGCAGGGGAGTTTTTAAACCGATGGCAGGGGAGAGTTGAACGATGGCAGGGGAGAGTATTAACGATGGCAGGGGAGAGTATAACGAGGGCAGGGGAGAGTATAACCGATGGCAGGGGGAGTTATAACGATGGCAGGGGAGAGTATAATCGATGGCAGGGGAGGGGTATAACGATGGCAGGGGAGAGTATAAACGATAGAAAGAACTGTGGAAATATTACAGTCCTATAAGTACCTTTTTGGGGTTTGACCATAGTAAGAATTTTTGTCCTTTTGTGTGGGGCGTACCTACGTACAGTCCTTTTTTTCTTTCTTTTGGATATCAGAGTTCTTTTTTTTTTTTTGGGGGGGGGTACTATTTATAAAAACATATACTTTTTTTTGCCATGTGTTTGTATGTGCTTTTGTTGTATTTGTTACAGGATGTAAATGGTGACCAAAAATTCAGAGTGACTAAGTGCTAATTATCCCACACATATGTACGAGTAAGTCAGTAATTCAATAAGTGAGTAAATTAGTAAGTTAATAAATATGTACACGTCACTAGACATAAATATTCAAGATACTCAGCGTACACGAACAGTCTGGCAAACCTGAAAATTGACTTACAGAATCTTTTACAAGGAGGCTGTCAAGTGTGTTTTTGAGTCTGTATGCAAGACCACTTCTCGAGTATACAGCACTTGTGTGTAGCCCACACCCAGCACAGCATATATACAACTATTCCTTGAGGAAGTAGCGCTAGTCAGGTGCTTTACCTGAGCTATCCTCTACTAAATGGGCATTGTTGCTTGTACACTAGCGTCTGGGATCCTTGTTGTTTGGTGGAGGTTGTATATAACTCCTAAAATTTACTGGTATTTTAATAATAATCACAGAAAAAACCCAAAATTAATTTGTTTCCTTAGAACTTATTGCCAACACTGAGTATTCTGAAAATTGATGAGAAAATCACATGTGTATTACTTAGGTATCCTTTATTGATGATATCTAAGTGTAACACATGTGTCTTGCCCAATTTTAGCATATTCATCATAATTCTAGTGTTTCTTATTTAAATTATAACTAGGTAAGTTAAGTAGAGTGTCTAACTTGCAATTTAAGGTACGGAGGATCGAGCTGTCTGGTTTCTGTGAGAGATACTTTTGTTTGGTCTCTGTGAGAGCTATTATTTTCAGAGTGGTCCTCTATTACTCGTCATTAAGTTCGTCGTCTGTTTTGATGGTCTATCGATGTTCCCGTTCACTACCTTACTGTGTGTGTTTGGCAGGCAGGGTATGCTGAGTGGTGGGCAGGCAGGGTATGCTGATGGGGGCAGGCGCGTATGCTGTCTGTCAGCAGGTACACTGTCAGCACGTACACTGTCAGTCAGCAGGTACAGTACCCTCACCAGTACAGTACCAATCAACCAGGTACAGTGCCAATCACCAGGTACAGTGCCAATAACCAGGTTACAGTGCCAATCACACCTGTGCTTCTGACACCAAGTGACGTCACAGCTCATGGGGGTTACGTCACGGGGAGGCGCAGGTATATAAGGGTGGCCCGGGGCCGCAAGAGTCCACTTGGCTCGTTGCCGCCGCGGGGAGGAGGAGACTGTTGATCCACCTGGGTAGGTGCAACAACGCTTGCAAACAAAAGTCCCGTTGCTACCACCCTCCCTTCCCCCATCCCTGTTGTTCGAAACAGCGAGACGGAGAGAACATGGTGAGTTTAAAGAGGGGAAAATTTGTGGAATATTACAGAGAGAGAGATATTAACTTCTCCACTTTTAGAAGCTGGCTTCGTAATATTATATATTATATATATATTATATATATATATATATATATAAAATATATTATTATAATATATATATATATATATTATATATATATTATATATATATTATATATATTATATATATTATATATATATAACCATAAGGTGCATAATGTGCGAAACGATGGTGTTTTCAATCTCATCAGAGGGATCGCTAAACTACAGGCTCGAAACCCCGTTACTCCACTGCTAAATTCGTTTCATTTGTTTACTGCTGTTTTTTCAGCAAAAGGCATTTGTTAATTAGTAACTAAATGCATATACATACATACATACATACATACATACATACATACATACATACATACATACATACATACATACATACATACATACATACATATATATACATCCTGGTCAAGGACGTCAAGAAATTAGAAAGAGTGCAAAGGTTTGCAACAAGACTAGTCCCGGAGCTAAGGGGAATGTCCTACTAGGAGAGGTTAAGGGAAATCGACCTGACGACACTGGAGGACAGGAGGGAGAGATAGGGAGGACATAATAACAACATATAAAATACTGAGAGGAATCGACAAGGTGGATAGGTACAGGATGTTTCAGGAATGTGACACAGCAACACGGGGGTCACAACTGGAAGACTCAGATGAGTCACAGGGATGTTAGGAAGTATTTTTTCAGTCACAGGGTTGTCAGGAAGTGGAATAGTCTGGAGAGTGATATACTGGAGACAGGATCCATACATAGCTTTATGAATAGGTATGATCAAGCTCATGGAGCAGGGAGAGAGAGGAGCTAGTAGTGACCAGTGAAGAGGCAGGGCCAGGAGCTATGACTCGGCTACTCCAACCACAATTAGGTGAGTACATACATACACTCATGCATGCATGTATACATACACACATACATTAATTCATTCATACATACACAGGAGCTGTGAATCGACCCCTGCAACCACAAATAGGTGAGTACATGCATACTTTCATACATACATACATACATACATACTACATAATACATACATACATACATACATACTCATACATACATTCATACATGCATATATTTTTTCCCTTTTCTCTAAATGATTAGTGAATGAATAAAGACGCTTTAATTCTTCTTCTTCTTCTTCTTCTTTTTTCTTTTCTTCTTCTTCTTTTTTCTTTTTCTTCTTCTTCTTCTTCTTCTTCTTCTTCTTATTTTTATTATTATTATTATTATTATTATTATTATTATTATTAAATTTTTATTATTATTATTAATTATTATTATTATTGTTGTTGAAGTAGACACATTTTGCAACTCTTGGGTATCTTTATTGAGGAAACGTTTCGCCACACAGTGGCTTCATCAGTCCATACAAAGGAGAATCTTGAAGAACAGGAGGAGAATGAGGTAATCAGTCCCTCAACCCTTTAGTCGATGTGGTCAGTCCATCAATCTTGAATAGAATACGGCATACGTACGTAACGGCAGTATGCCGTATTCTATTCAAGATTCTCCTTTGTATGGACTGATGAAAACCCTGTGTGGCGAAAAAAGTTTCCTCAATAAAGATACCCAAAAGCTGCACATGTGTCTAATTTATCAACATGTCGGTTATCTGAACCATCCATCTACTAATTATTATTATTATTATTATAACCATTATTATTATTATCATTAATAATTTAATTACTATTATAAACATTATTATTTATTATTAAACAATTATTATTATTATTATTATATTATTATTATTTTTATTATTATTATTATTATTATTATATTATTATTATTAATTTTTTTATTATTATTATTATATTATTATTATTATTATTATTTTTTATTATTATTATTATTAATTTTATTATTATTAAATTTTTATTTATTATTTTTATTATTATTTTTATTTATTTTTATTTATTATTATTATTTTATTTTTATTATCATTATAACGTGAAACACTAAACCCGTGCGGGCCACTTAAGGCACAGAGTGGCAAGCCCTTGACCCTCCGTACAGACCTTGCTTGTACAGACCCTGTTTGTACGACCCTGCTTGTACAGACTCTGCTTGTTCAGACCCTGCTTGTACTGACCCTGCTCGTACAGACCCTGTTTGTACAGACCCTGCTTGTACAGATCCTGCTTGTACAGACCCTGCTTGTACAGACCCTGCTCGTACAGACCTGCTTGTACAGACCCTGTTTGTACAGACCCTGCTTGTACTGACCCTGCTCGTACAGACCCTGCTTGTACAGACCCTGCTTGTACAGATCCTGCTTGTACAGACCATGCTTGTACAGACCCTGCTCGTACAGACCCTGCTTGTACAGACCCTGCTTGTACAGACCCTGCTTGTACAGACCCTGCTTGTACAGGGCCCTGCTTGTCAGGACCCTGCTTGTACTGACTCTGCTCGTACAGACCTGCTTGTACAGACCCTGCTTTTACAGACCCTGCTTGTACGACCCTGCTTGTTTCAGACCCTGCTTGTACAGACCCTGCTTGTGCAGACATTGCTTGTACAGACCCTGCTTGTGCAGACATTGCTTGTACTGACCCTGCTTGTACAGACCCTGCTTGTACAGACCCTGCTCGTACAGACCCTGCTTGCACATACCCTGCTTGTACAGACCCTGCTTGTACAGATCCTGCTTGTACAGACCCTGCTTGTACAGACCCTGCTTGTACAGACCCTGCTTGTACAGACCCTGTTTGTACAGACCCTGTTTGTACAGACCCTGTTTGTACAGACCCTGCTTGTACAGACCCTGCTTGTACAGACCCTGTTTGTATAGACCCTGCTTGTACAGACCTTGTTTGTATAGATCCTGCTTGTACAGACTCTGTTTGTATAGACCCTGCTTGTACAGACCCTGCTTGTACAGACCCTGCTCGTACAGACCTGCTTGCCCCATACCCTGCTTGTACAGACCCGCTGTACAGATCCTGCTTGTACAGGGCCCTGCTTGTACAGACCCTGCTTGTTTCAGACCCTGCTTGTACAGACCCTGTTTGTACAGACCCTGTTTGTACAGACCCTGTTTGTACAGACCCTGCTTGTACAGACCCTGTTTGTATAGACCCTGCTTGTACAGACCCTGCTTGTACAGACCCTACTTGTACAGACCCTGTTTGTATAGACCCTGCTTGTACAGACCCTGCTTGTACAGACCCTACTTGTACAGACCCTGTTTGTATAGACCCTGCTTGTACAGACCCTGCTTGTACAGACCCTACTTGTTTCAGACCCTGTTTGTATAGACCCTGCTTGTACAGGGCCCTGTTTGTATAGACCCTGCTTGTACGACCCTGCTTTTAAGACCCTACTTGTACAGACCCTGCTTGTTTCAGACCCTGCTTGTACAGACCCTGCTTGTTCAGACCCTGTTGTACAGACCTGTTTGTACAGACCCTGCTTGTACAGACCCTGTTTGTACAGACCCTGCTTGTACTGACCCTGCTTGTACAGACCCTGCTTGTACAGACCCTGCTTGTACAGACCCTGCTTGTACAGACCCTGCTTGTACAGACCCTGCTTGTACAGACCCTGCTTGTACAGACCCTGCTTGTACAGACCCTGCTTGTACAGACCATGTTCTTCCCACTAACAAGAACACAAAATATACGCCATGATTAAGCGTAAGAAAATATTAGATATACTCTTTATATAATAGTATACTCATACAAGGTATAAGCTGTGTTTAAGGATATATACACCGGGATATACACACTCCAAATATATGTTATGCTTAAGGATATGTATACCCAATATATAAACTGTGTTTAGGGATTATTGCGCACCATATATACGGTATGTTTAAGGATATTTACATGTCGGATAAAGGTTGAGTACAAGGTGGGGTGAACCAGAAAAGAAGCGCTTTCATTATAATTCCTCCAATCTCTTGTTTAAAGAGTTTTGACACCGCAGTTCAGATGAGCATCTGATCTGTAACATTCCCACCCATACTTCAGAGTACAGGTACTGTATTTCCCACTTCCAGGACTGTAGCATGCTAACCCATCCTTCAGAGTGCAGGTACTGTACTTCCCACCTCCAGCACTGTAACATCCTCACTCATCCTTCAGAGTGCAGGTATTGTACTTCCCACCTCCAGCACTGTAACATCCTCACCCATCCTTCAGAGTGCAGGTACTGTACTTCCCACCTCCAGCACTGTAACATCCTCACCCATCCTTCAGAGTGCAGGTACTGTACTTCCCACCTCCAGGACTGTAACATCCTCACCCATCCTTCAGAGTGCAGGTACTGTACTTCCCACCTCCAGGACTGTAACATCCTCACCCATCCTTCAGAGTGCAGGTACTGTACTTCCCACCTCCAGGACTGTAACATTCTCACCCATCCTTCAGAGTGCAGGTACTGTACTTCCCACCTCCAGCACTGTAACATTCTCACCCATCCTTCAGAGTGCAGGTACTGTACTTCCCACCTCCAGCACTGTAACATTCTCACCCATCCTTCAGAGTGCAGGTACTGTACTTCCCACCTCCAGCACTGTAACATTCTCACCCATCCTTCAGAGTGCAGGTACTGTACTTCCCACCTCCAGGACGTAACATTCTCACCATCCTTCAGAGTGCAGGTACTGTACTTCCCACCTCCAGCAATGTAACATTCTCACTCATCCTTCAGAGTGCAGGTACTGTACTTCCCACCTCCAGCACTGTAACATTCTCACCCATCCTTCAGAGTGCAGGTACTGTACTTCCCACCTCCAGCAATGTAACATTCTCACTCATCCTTCAGAGTGCAGGTACTGTACTTCCCACCTCCAGCAATGTAACATTCTCACCCATCCTTCAGAGTGCAGGTACTGTACTTCCCACCTCCAGCAATGTAACATTCTCACTCATCCTTCAGAGTGCAGGTACTGTACTTCCCACCTCCAGCACTGTAACATCCTCACCCATCCTTCAGAGTGCAGGTACTGTACTTCCCACCTCCAGCACTGTAACATTCTCACCCATCCTTCAGAGTACAGGTACTGTACTTCCCACCTCCAGCACTGTAACATCCTCATCCATCCTTCAGAGTGCAGGCACTGCATAACTCAAGTCTAACTATTCTAATAATTGCTAGGGTTGGTGTGGAATTTGGGAAGATGTTTTAAAAAAATAAATTAAACGTGAACATTGGATAGAGCAAAGTGATGAGGGTAAATGAAAATTTGGTAATGTAAGAATGTATTCAGATATTTGGGAGTGGATTTGGGAGCAGATGGGTATATGAAAGACGAAGTGAACCGTAGATATGACGAGGAGAAAAATGTGATTGATGAATTGAAGTATCTGTGGAGACTAAGAACGTTATCCATGAAGGAAAAAAGAGGAATGTATGATAGTATAATGGTACAAACACTCTTACATGGGTGTGAAGCATGGGTTGTGAATGTTGCAACAAGGAGTAGGTTGGTGGTTGTGGAGATGTGTCTGAGGGCAATGTGTGGTGTGAATATTATACAGAGAATCCGTAGGTTGTGGATTAGAAGGTGTGGGATTTCTAAAAGTATTATTCAGAGGGTAGAAGGAAGGGTTGTTGAGATGGTTCGGACATTTAGAGAGGGTGGAACAAAACTGAATGACTTGGAGGGCATATAAATCTTTAGCGGAGGGAGCTGGAGTAGTGGTCGTCCTAGGAAAGGCTAGAGGGAGGGGGTAAATGAGGCTTTGTGTGCTAGAGGCTTAAATATCCAACAAGAGTGTGTGAACTTATTAGGCAGGAGTGAAGTGAGGCAAGTGCTTTTTATGACTTGACGTGCTGTTGGAGTGTGAGCAAGGTAAGATGTATATCATAAGTTGGCCTGTGATACTCCAATACTGAAACTATGTATAGTGGCAAAACAAAAGCATTCACATTGCTAAACTCACAAACTAGTATTTAGTCACTTAGCCATAATACCAACTTACCTCATAATTTTGTAATATTTTAAACTTAAGATTTAATCTAAGTCTGCCCGAAATGCCTAGTCATGCTAGGTGTTCTAGTGGTACACTCTGTAATTATTATTTTACTACATGTAAACCACACAATAACCAAATTCTGTAAACTCAGCATTGTAATCCTTATAGAGAATAAACTTTGAATTTGAATTTGAAAAAAATTGAAGGGATTCATGGAAACTGGTTAGCCTGACTTGAGTCCTAGAGGCGGGAAGAACAGTGCCTGCACTCTGCAGGAGGGGTGGGGATATATGCAGTTTTTAACTATAGTATCGGCGCCACTCTGGCAAGACAGTGATGGAGTGAATGATGGTGAAAATGTTTCTTCTTTTTTTTTGGTCACCCTGCTTCGATGGGAGACGGCCAATGTCTTAAAAATAATGTCCCCCTATTTTCCCACGTTACATCCAGTTTTCAAGACATTTTGGTACAGATTCATTCCCACCAAGTGTATCTTCGTCATCCTTTCTGAGGAACAATCTCAGGTGTTTTGGAAAATCTGGTTGTATGAGGTCTACCACCCGGGGTTCAGTATATAATGAGCGAGGTTCACTTATTACGGTGTTGGAGCCTCACAAACGCTTCAGGATACTGTTGTGTAAACATCCTCTGGAACTTCTCATACATTATCATACATTTCTCCACGATTTAGTGATACTATTGTCGTTGTTATTGTTCATTGTCGTGTTTTTTTCACAAGTGAAAAGTTTAAGTTCCTAGTTTTTATTCGGAGTTCCTTTTTTTTGCTGTTCTTAACTTTGTTTATTCTTTTCTGCCCTGAGTGGATCTCTGGGGTGGAACACTCTCTCTGTGTTGTGTGTACTCACTGATTTGTACTTAATGAGTTATCTTGGCGGGAGGAGGGGGATCGAGACTCAGTCCTGGTCCCGCTTCCTTGACTAGTTTTTATCTCATCACTGTTTGTGCCTCTTTGACTCGTTTACATACTTTGAAGTGTGTTTTCATGTTTGCCCTCCCCCGCGGGTTCTTTCTACCCATTCCATTTTTCAACCACCAAAAGACATAAAAAAAAAAAAAAAACCACTTCAAAACATCCCTTTGATTCACCTGTGTTTTCCCAGTTCTATCTGTGTCCACTTGACCCGGTTTTTTTAAAATTTGGGGATAGTCTGTCTTCCCTCCCCGGGACAATTCCCCCTTAAATTTTTTTACTTATAGTTATTTTCTCCATTTTTCTAGTTGCTGCCGGGGGTCGTCAGTGTTACTCTTCAGTTTTCCTCACGGTGTTTCCTCTCAGTTCTGGGACTTGTTTTGCTTTTCAGGGTTTTGTACCCTTTTAGATCCTTGTACGTGCTTGACCCGGTGTGAGTTTTTATGCTGGTACTCAATTTACTTTAATTAAAAGGTGGGGTATACGAGGTTTTTTTCATGATTCTTTGTTCACTTTTTGAATTCCCTTTTGAGGTTTTTTTGGGGCTGGCGTTGGCCTGACGTTATGTGGCTTTCGGGGGGCTTCCCCCCCCGGGGGGTATGTTTGGTGTTTTAAATTGGCGTGGGGGATATTGTCCCCTTTTTCTGATTTTTGAGGGGTTTTTCTCAAAACCCCTTTCTGTACTCTGTGTCCGGTCTTTTTTAAAAAATCTCCAATCCCCCAAAACCTTTTAAAAATTTTTTGTATTGAGCAAATTTTAGGCCCTTTTGTGTGTGTGTGTGTGTGTGTGTTGGGGTGTGTGTGTGTGTACTCACCTAGTGCTTGTTTGTGGGCCCCCGGTCTGAATACGTGTGGGGGTCTGAGGGACTTGTGCTTTAAATTTAGTGTTGTTTTTGCTGGTTCTGGTACTTGTGTGGTCTGGAGTATTTTGTTGGGTTGAGTACTTGTTTTGATTGAGTGCTTTTGGGGGGTTTGGTTTTTTTGGTCGAGTTCCTTGTGTTGGTCTGAATGCCCTTTCTTGTGCTGGGCTGAAATATTGGGTGCTTGGATTGTGTGGTCTGAGTGCTTGTTTGTTTTGGGCTGAGTTTCTTGTGGGGGGGTTTTGGGAAAGTTGCTTGTGTGGTTTGAGTACTTGTGCTGGGCTGGTGCTTGTGCTGGTCTGAGACTTGGGGGGTTTGGGCTGAGTACTTTGGGTGGTTGGGCTTGTTCTGGTCTGAGTTTCTTGTTTTGGGTTTTGGGGCCCTTTTGTGGCCTGAAAAGGGTTGGGTGGTCTGAGTACTTTTTCTGGTCTGAGGGCCCTTTTTGCTGGTTTGAGTACTTTTGGTGGTTGAGTGCTTGGGGCTGCTCTGGAGTAATTGTGGTGGTCTGAGTGCTTGTGTGGTCTGAGTATTGTTTCGGTCTGAGTGTTTTTTGCTGGTCTGGTATTTTGCTGGGTTTTAGAGTTTCTTGTGGTGGTTGATTTCTTGGGGGGGTCTGATGCTTGTGCTGGTCTGATTTTTGTTTTGGTCTGAGTACTTGTGGTGGTCTGGTACTTTTGGTGGTTGGGGGCTTTGCTGGGCTGAGGCCCTTTTGGTGGTCTGGTATTTTTGGTGGGTTTTGAGTGTTTGTGCTGGTCTGAGTACTTGTTCGGGTTGAGTATTGTGGTGGTTGAGTATTGTGGTGGTCTGAGTGCTTGTGCTGGGGCCCGGTACTTGTGCTTGGGTTTAGTTTCTTTTGCGGGGCCCGAGCGCTTTGGGTGGGGCTGAGTACTTGTTCTTGGGCTGAGTGTTGTGCTGGTTAGTACTTGTTTCTGGTCTGAGGTTTGTGGGTGGTTTTGAGTACTTGTTTGGTCTGGTTTTCTTGTTTGGGGGTTTTGAAATGCTTGTGTGCTCTGATTTCTTGTGGTGGGGGTTTAGTGCTTGGCTGGTCTGAGGAAATTGGCTGGTCTGAAATGTTTGTGCTGGTTTTAGTACTTGTGCTGGTTTGGTATTGTGTGGTCTGAGTTTTGTTTTTTGCTGGTTTGAAATATTGTATGGTTGAGTTTTTGTGCTAGTCTGAGTTTTTGTTTGTTTCTGGTCCGAGTGCTTTTTGTGGTTTTGGGTTTAGTACTTGTGGGATCGGTAATTGTGTGATTTTGATTTCTTGTGTGGTTGAGTACTTGTTTCTGGTTTTGGTTTCCCTTTTTGTGGTCTGATACTTTTGCTGCTTGAGTACTTTTGGGGGGTCTGAGTGCTTGTGCTGGGTCTGAGTATTGGTGTTGAATGCTTGTGTGGGTTTTTGAGTGTTGTGCGGGGCTGAAATGCTTGTGCTGGTCTGAGTGCTTGTGTGGTTGAGTGCTTTTTGTGGTTGAGTGTTCGTTTTGGTTGAGTGTTGTGTGGGCTGAAATGCCCGTTTCCCGGTCTGAGTACTTATGCTGCTCTTAGTATTGTGCTGCTTTAGTGCTTGTGTGGTCTGAGTTTCTTGGGCTGGTCTGGGGTTTCTTGTGTGGTCTTTATTCCCCGTGCTGGTCTGGTACTTATGCTGTCTGGTACTTGTGCCCGGGCTGAGTGCTTGTGCTGGTCTGAGTTTCCGTTTTGGTCTGAAATACTTATGTGCTCTGAGACTTGTGCCGGGGCTGAGTGCCCCTTTTGCTGGTCTGAGTGCTTGTGCTGGTCTGAAATGGTTTGTGCTGGTCGAGTGTTTGTTTGAAGGCCCCAGCAGTGATCTCCCCCACAGCCTGTGTTTACCCCCTTTATCCCACTTTGCATAAATTTTCCAAAAAAGTGTTTGGGAAAAATTTTCATTTTTTTTTTTAGACCAAATTGGCAGTGGTTTTTTCCCGGGCTATTTTTCTGCCCTTTTTTTTTCTTCTTTTGATTTATCCTTTCTTTTTTTGCCCTCCCCTTGTCCCTTTCCGCCTTCCCCTATCCCTTTTAGCTTTCCCTTACTCCCCTTTTAGCTTTCCTTACTCCCTTTCCCCCTTCCTTACTCCCCCTTTCCCCCTTCCCCCTACTCCCTTTCTGCCTTCCCCTATCCCCTTTTAGCTTTCCCTCTCCCTTTCAGCTTTTTCCCCTTTCTCCCTTTTTTGCCCTTCCCCTATCCCTTTCCGCCTTCCCCTTTCTCCCTTTCTGCCTTCCTTACTCCCTTTCCGCCTTCCGGGACTCCCTTTCTGCCTTCCGCAACCCCCCTTTTTTGCCTTTTCTACTCCCCTTCCCCGGCCCCCTCTTCTTTTCCCCTTTTTTCCCGAGTTTTTCCCTCCCATTCCCTACGCTACTTTTTAAAAAACAATTTATTTACAGAAAGCAAATTAAAGTAAAAAATTTTACGTAAAAATAGGGGTTATTTACAAAAGTTACGTTTCCCGCGCATTTAGTGACGCACAACTGGTCTTTAAGCGTAAAT
>NC_069431.1:11428071-11495571 GCF_026875155.1 Cherax quadricarinatus
GGCCAAAACGGGAAAGTTGGAAATTCTGAAAGAGCCATGGGGAATTTTTGGGGAAGTATTTTTTCATTTTAGAGTTGTGGGGAAATAAAAAAAATTTTTGGAGACTGTTTGTATTTGGAGATCGAAAAACCCCTTTTAAAACCCGGGGAGAGAGGGGGACCTATTTAATCGACCAGAAGCTATTTTTTGATTTGCAAGGAAACATTTGGGTTAAAATCCCCAAAAACGGGAACCCCCGTGAATTAACCCGGTGACCCCTACCTTGAAATGTCTCATTTTTGATTTATTCTTTTCCCGCATGAATATGCAAAAAAAATTTTAATTAAAAATTCCCTAAAACCCCCCAAACAAAAAAAGGGCCATTTAATTCTTTAAAACAAAAAATTTTTCCCCCCCTTTTGAAGAAAAGGCCAAATTAATTAAAGATTTTTTTTCAGATTTTTTTTCGTTTTCCCCAACATTTTATGTCCGGGAAAGTTATTTTGGGAGTTTCCATCTTTAAACTTTAAACCTTTTGGGAAAGGTTGCGGTAAATTTATTGTTTCCCACTGTTTTCCTTGGGAGGTAAAAATTTGAAAATGATAATATTTTGACTAAACTTTCCCCAAAGGGAAAACATATTTAGGGCCCCAGCTTGAGCAACCAAAATTTAGCCTCGCTTTTTCTAATTCCCAATAAAATCGTGGTCATTTTTTCCTTGGTGACTTTTTCAACCACCATCAGCCCCACCCCCCCCCCTTGTGTTCCGGGGGAAGGTTTCCGCACTTGCTTTCCCCTTTTCCCCTGGATGCCCCAGAAAAAGGGAAAATTTTCAATTTTTCGTTACAAGGGGGCTAGTAAATATTGTGCCCGAGAGGAAATCCCCTAACCCCTAGGGGGAAGTTCCTGGCATTCCCCGAATTTTTTTGTCCCCAAGTTTTTAGGTGAGTTCGAAAGCTGCCCCCCGGAAGCCCCAAGGGTGAAGTTGTTTAAAAAGACTTGCGCCAAAGGGGGATCCCAAAGGGATGACCCTCCTTGGGGGGTTGAAATGAAAAGGGCCAGGTGTTTAAAGGTCCAGGCTTTGCGGTGCTTGGGGGGGGGGACTTGGTTTTAAAGTAGATCTGGCTCGCCCAGAGACCTGTCCAGCCCAGTTTGGCCAACCACAGAGTTTTGGGAGAGGTCCTCCGCCCCAATTTTCCCTCCTCCAAAAAAAGAACCCTTTCCCGTGCCCCGTAAATTAATTTCTCTCCCCAACTGGTGGATGAAATCCAACTCGAGCCACTGCTCCCATTTGGTATTTAAAAGCCCCCGGGTTTAAATTTGGGTGGGGCAAGTTGAATAGGGTTAAAGGAAGGAGCCCCCCCAAATATCTTCATTTATTTGAGGCCCGTTCCCCCAAAGGGGGCCCACTTTAGCCGGGATGTGAACTTGATTAACCCCACTATGGTTGGGGTTTGGCTCCCTGACATCTGTGGAAAAACCCTTTCATTGTATTGCTTTGTATTGTCAAAAATGTTTAAAACCCTTTTGGGGCCCAATTGATCATTGGGTGGAGGCTCGCCCCCCGCCCGCTAAATGGGCGGGAAAAAAAATAAATACAATTTTTATTACATGATAATTTGTATACCCGAAATAGGGGACATTTCCCCGAAAATTTTTAAAACTGTTATGCTTTACCTTTTCTGGCTAGAAAGCATTTAAGAACGGACGGGGATTAAAAGTATAGGAAAACAGAAAAATTTAAAAAATGTAAAAGGAGGGGTTGACAAAAACCCAAAATTTAAACCCAGATATAATCAAAAAATTTCTTCAGTTTAAAAAGGGGGATAAAGAAAATAATAAACCTGCACAGGGGACAAAGGGAAGGGAATTTAAACGGGCTTTCAAAAATAGATATAAAAAATGGTGGGGGTCAAAAGGATATTTTTCCAAGTTTTTTTAAAACACGGGTAAGATTGCGGGTTTCATTCAATTCTCCCCCTTATAAACCCTTTTAAAGAAAACAGGTATATTTTTAAACTTTCACTTAATATATAAATATAAAATATAATATAATTATAAAATATATATATATATATATATATATTATATATATATATATATATCCATATTATATTTTTTTTTTAAAAAAGTTGGCCGCTCCCCACCGAGGGGGGGGCCCCCCCAAAAAAAAAAGAAAGAAAACCCCAAAAAAAAGAAAATACTTTCATCATCTTAAACCCACTTTCACCACACTCACAATTATCCCTTTTTTTTGCAGAGGTGCTCAAAATACAACGTTTAGAAGCATACACTATAAAATACACAAATATCCCTCCAAACTGAAAATTTCCCCAAAACCACCCCTTTAAAGTGCAGGCTTTGGAAATTTCCCCAAATTTCCCAGGACTAAAAGCCCGGGACTATATAAAAAAACCCGGTTTTCCCCTGAACCCCTTAAATAAATTTTTTCCCCCTTTTGCCAAAACCCCAACAGATCGTCAGGTCCCAAGTCCCAAATTCCCTCCATTCATTTCCAATCTAACACACCACGCACGTTTGGTTTTTGGAAGGGCCAAAGCCCCTTCCCCAAACAAAACCTCCTTTCCCCCCCTCTCCCCAAACCCTTTCGAGGACGACCCTCCCCCGGCCTTTCCTTCCCCTAAAAATTTATACTTTCCAGTCTTTTCTACTTTGATCCTTTTTTCCCCCCTCAAAATTTAACCAAACCCCCCAAAAACCCCCCCCTCTTTGCCCCCCCTTGACTAATACTTTTTTTAAAACTCCAAAAACCCTTTTTAAAATTTTTCCACACCCCCCGAATTTTTTTGCTTAATATTTACCCAACATTCCCCTTTAAAAAGGGGACATCTTCACTGCCCCCCAAACCATCCCCCTCCGCCTGCTTTTACCCCCCAAGTTCAAAAATCCATATAAGAGTTTTGGGTTACTACTATATTTTCATACTTTCCCCTTCTTTGCCCCCAAAAGAAAAACTTTTTTTGGGACTCCAAAATATACCTCAACGCCCCCACTCCCCTTTTTTTTCCCTCATCAATTTATAAATTAACCTCTCCTTTCAAAATCCATCCCCGACACAATCAACCCCAAAAGTATCGAAAACATTCACTTTTCCCCCATACCCCTCCCCCCCAAATTTTTGATACCCCAAATTTTTTTTTAAACTAAACATTTGAACCCCCCTCTCCCTTCTCTTTTCTATGTTCACTTTCAATTTTTTCCCCTTTACAAAAATTTTCCCAAACTCATCCCCAAACCCTTTTGAAAATTTTTTTTTTTAAAATCCCCCAAAAACCCACAGTATAACAGAAAAAAGTAACTGTGAAAATTCCCTTTTTGAATTTGTTTCCCCCAAAAATTTTAAATTTCCCCCCCCCCTCTCCCAAAACCCCCCCTAGCATTTACTTCTTTTAAACCCCATCTTTTAAATTTTTTTAAAACAACCAGATGAATTCACACCCCCTTCAAAAGGGCCCTACTTTTACGGGAGTATTCTCCCTCTCTTTTACACACCCAAACCCTGACCCTCACTTCCTAAAAAAAAATTTTTAAACACATTTAAAAACTTAAAACCAATTTTCCATATATTGCAACATCTGCCCCTTTGTTCTCTATCCATCTTTTCATATGCCTTTTCTAAACCCAAAAATGCAATAAAAACTTCCCTGCCTTTATCTAAATACTTTACATATAAGTTCAATGTAAACACTTGATCTAAACATCCCCCTACCCACTCTGAACCCTCCTTGCTATCCACAATTTTACATTCTGCCCTTCCCTCTAATTCTTTAAATTATAAATTATAAAATATATATATATATATATATAATATATATAAATATAATAAAAAAATTAATTATATATTATATATATATATAATTATATAAATATAGTAAATTATATATATTTTATATATATATATTAAATATTTTTTATATATAATTTATATATATATATATATATTATAATATATGAAATAAGATCACAGTAAACAGGTGATTCAGAATATCCCCCCAAAACACCACTCGAAAGAATAGAAAAATTTTCCAAGCGCTTTCGGGGATACTCACATTAATCAAGGAAACTATGAAAGAAAAGCTTTCCAAGGAGCTATTTTAGGGGTCTGGCCTGCACCTCACAATCAAACCCCAAACGGTTAAAAAACCTGACGCGCCCCCCGACCCAATTTGGATAGGCCCTTTGGGAAATAGTTTTTTGGGGGTTTTTTGGCAAAGGCCAAACCCAATTTGGGGTTTCCGGGCGGCGTCAGGTGAAAAAAACCTTTTGGTGGGTTTGATGGAGGTGCGGCCAGCCCCCCTTATATAGTTTCCCTTTGGATGTTTTAAACTTTCATACCCCTTGAAATGTGAGCAGTCCCCGAAAGCGTTTGGGAATTTCTCTATTCTTTCAGAGGGGGTTTGTTTTGCATTATATAAAATTTTTTATATAAAATATATTATATATATTTTTAAATATATAAATATATATATATATATATATTTTTTAAAAATATATTATATATATAAATAAATATTTAAAAATATATATATAAAATATATATATCTATATATTATATATATAAAAATTTTATATATTAAATAAATAATATATATATAAATAAATACTATAATTAATACCTGGGTATTGACCGGTTTGGTGTGGGTGGGACCCCTGGGGACGAGTTTAAACCCAAAGTTGCGGGAAATGCTCGGCAAAACCAGGGGTTTTCTTTATAGTACGTAAACCAAATGTCGATATAAGTTGCACCATGAAACCAAAAGGTTTAAAATTACAGAGAAAAGGGTAACCTTGAAATGTTGATGAAAATTCTAACTGTTTTTTGGGCCAGTATAAAGGGTTTCTCCCTTCAGAGTGATGAGGGTGACCACATTTAAAAAAAAAGACATCACTATACTTTATTTGTTTCCTTACCCCGTTTAAAAAACCCTTGCTCTTACTTTTCCCTTTTTCTAAACTTTTTTAGATACAATTGTAACTTCTGTGGAAAAACGCGTCTGTAGCCTTGTTTTGTTTTAAATACAACACTAGTAAGGAAGTTGATCGAAAATTATTTAACCCTGGCTTTTCCCCAAACGGTTTTTTTTTTTGGGGTTTTCCCTTTTTCCTCTTGTTATAGGGGACTAGTGTGTTATTTCCACAGCAGCCAAAAAAAACTTTTCATTATTATTTTTAAATTAAAAATAAAGGGGGAAACCCCGCTAAACCCCGTGGGTTATACAGCGCCTGTGGGGGGATGGAAGGTATTTTAGAGTTAATTCAGAGAACTGCGCCCCAAAATCCAGTTCCCAAGAAACAAGACCCCCCACCATCATCAAAAGGGAAACCTTCCTTGAGGGGAAACCCCCTTTGGGAGAATTTGGGGGATGTCGAACTTTAAAAAAAAAAAGTTGGAGGGAGAAAAATTTTTATGTTTAGGGGAAAACTAAAAACCCCTTTTGGTTTTTTTTAGGTGCCGGGAAAAAAAAGGGAAAAAAAATTCGATTTTAGCGGAAAAAGGGGGGGGAAATCCAGTTCCTTGGGTTAAGAACCCGGGTTTCCAGGCTCAAGGAACCTCGAGACAAAAAGATCGGGTATTTTAATATTTAAAAAATATTTTATATATTTTATAAATAAATATATATATATATATATATATATATATTATATATAATATATTATACCTTATAATTTTTTTTCTTACATATGCTTTCCCTACCATATTTCTTGGACCTTTATGACGGTAAATGGTCCAAAATCGGAAACCCAAAACGTCTTTGTTTTTTGTGTATTGTTCGTCAAAGGTTAAATTTTGCTTTTTAAACTTTTATAAATTTTTGGAATATGAAGGGTATACTTGGAGGGTTTTACCTTGAAAGTGTTCCGGTTTCCCTTCCGGGGGTCTGAAAAGGGAAAACCTATTATTTAAAAAGGGTTTTGGGAGACAATTTTTTTTTTTTAAAAATTACAAACGTTTAGTGGGGGTTATACATGAGGACAAAACCTTTTAGGTTTAAGGGGCTTTCTTTTTTTTTTATAATATACATGTTTTATTTTTATATCAAAAAAAGGGCCCCAAACCACAAGGACAAAACAGCAATATAATATACATGAGAAATCATGCGATTGCGAACCACGAAGCTTACAAAAGGAAAGAAATTTTTCAGAGAGGGCTTTTTGTGGGTGGTCCCGCAAAGAAATGGCACCAAAATGTGACCTACTGGAAGGGGGCCCGGAGATTGGGCTTGACCTCTGCAACCAATACAGATGAGAACACATGTGTAAAAGTCAAACCAATTTCCCAGTCCGTCAACAAACCCTTTAAGCCCCTTCTCTCTCTTCCCTCAAATACTTTTAAACTTTTTCCCCTATCAGCCATTCAGACGGGAATGGCCAAGTAAATTTTACAAACCCACACTATTTTTAAAAAAAACATTGCCAAAATTTTAATTACCCCCATCTTCAAAAAATTTCTATAGTGTTTTAAGTGTGAAGTTGATCGAAGGCTCAAATTATTGACAAAAATGAAAACAGAAAAGGGGTTTACCCTAACTGATCATTTATAATTAAAAGGGGAACAACCCAAACCCTAGGGTTATAAAAGGCCTTTTGGGGGGATTATTTTATAATCAAGGGGGGGAAACGCTAAACCCGGAGGAAATTTACAGCTTTTGGGGGGGGGGATGGAAGGTATTCAGGGTTAATTCAAAGGGGAAAAAGGGGCACATATCCAATTTCCCCAGATTTAAGGGGGGCCCCCCACCAAAGTCAAGGGGAAATTCCCTTTAGGGGAAAAATTGATCAGAGGGGCACCCCGCAGTACCCAGTTAAAAAAACAACCCCCGCTGAAAAAAATTTAAACCAATTAAGGGGAAAGGGATTTTCAGGTTTTTAAAAGGAAAAAAATGAAAGAAAAAAAAAGGAAATAAAAACCTAATGATTAATTTTTATAATCAAAAAGAAAACGCCCGCCAAAAAGGGCCCATACAGCAACCCAGTGAGTAGTTTCCTTTTTAATTTTTATTATTATTAAAATCAAAGGGGGAAACCCCTAAAAACCCCCAGGGTTATACAGCGCCCCGGGGGGGGGTTTTGGAAGGCTTTAGGCCCTTTAATTCGGGGAACCCGGGGCCAGTTCAAAATCCCCAAAACAAAAAGCCCCTCACCCAAAACAAGGGGAAACCCCCCAAGAGGGGTTCCATATTATTATTTTCAATCGAACAAAGTACTAAAAAACCCCCAAAGGGCTGCAGTGCGGGGATTTCCCTATAACTATTTATAGGGAAGCACTTAAACCCTTTTAGGGGGTCCCTTCAGTGCCTGGGTTTAACAGAAAATCAGGGTTTTATCCAATTCTTTTTTTATCAAGCGCACCCTTTGAAGGGGTCTGCCCTTTACAAAAAGTTTGGAGGACAAACAGTGACAAGAGTATTTTAAAAAGGGGCCCCCGAATTTTTAAAGCAGTTTTTACTGCAAAGTGAGAAATTTAAAAATTTAAACAAAACTAAGCACTAAACCCACGAGGGGCATCCCGCTCGTATGAGGAGGGGGGGTAGGGGGTTTTTCTCAAAAAAAAGGGGTTTAAGGAAGGGGGGGGAAAAAGGGTTTTTTGGGTTTGGGGCTTGGGCTTCCAAACAAGTGTGCCCTGAGCAAGTTAGAAGAAGTGAAGGGGGACGAATGGTTTTTGGGGCCAGGGAAGCTTTGGAGGTTTTAAACAGGTAATATTTTTTGAAGGGATACAAGGAAACTGGTTTGCCAAACTTGAGTCCCGGAAATGGGAAGTACAAAACCTGCCCCTTTAAAAGGGGGTTTGGGAAAAGATTTTTGGGGGGCCCTCCAAACGTCGAAACTAGGGGCTTTTTGCCCAAAAAACAGTGAAAAGTAAAGAGTGATGGGAAAGGGTTGAATGAAAAAAAGAAATAAAAAAATTTTTTTTGGGGCCCCTGCCTTTGGGGGGAAAAAAGCCGTGGGTTTTTTTAAAAAAGGTTAAAGAAAAGGATTTTTTTTAAGTTTTTTTTGGGAAGTTTTTGGCGGGAAAAAAAAAACCAAACCAAAGAAAGGGGGGGGGAAAAAAATCCAAAAAATCGAACAAACCCATGATAAAAAAAGCCCTTCAACATCAGGCCCCCCCTTGAGGGGTTTAACCCCTTTTTCCTAATTTTATGTTTTTGTTAAATTTTTTTTTATTTTTTCATTAGAACCCTTTGTAGTTGATTATTCTGAAAAGCCCTTGTGGTTTGCAATTTTTTTGATTTTTTAGTTGTTACTGAGTGGTTTTTTTTTGGTAGTGTAAAATCACAATTTTTTTGAAGTAGGATAAAAAGATCACTTTGGGTTTTACTGCTTGGGCAAACTTTTCACAATTTTTTTTTTTCTTTTTTCAGCCCGTAAATTTGAAACAGATTCTCTGAAAAAAAGAGGGAAAATGGGGAAAAACAAAAGCTGAATTTTTTAGGGGCCTTTAGAGGAGGGCCCTGCTAAGTTTTTGGGGTGCAAGATGAAAAGCATTTGATTCTGCATACATAATAATAAAAAAAAACACTGAACCCCCAGGAAATCACACAGTGCTGCAATAGATTGTGCCAAAATTTAGAAAATTTTTAAAAAAATAGCAGGGGCCCGGCTGCCCCGGCAATCATTTATGCCCCTATAGGTTTAAAACGCATCAAAGGGTAAGGGTACTAATTTAAAAGGGGGAAAAAAAGGGTTTTTTTGGGGAGGTTTCAAAAAAATTTATAAAAACTTTTTCCCTCCCCCACCACCACGAGGGGACTGAAACCCCAAAAGTTAATGGAAAAGGGTTTGGGAAAGGGAAAAAGCAAGGTACCATTAGAGGACCTCCTATAACTAAGGTTTACATGAGGTCCTAGGGCCCGTCATTGCAGCTTAAAACCCTAATTGTGGGTGGCGAAATTTAGTGAGGACAGAAATAAGTTTTTCCTCCATCCCCGTACCAAAGATCATTTTTGCCTGATATGTCAGGCTCTAAAAAAAGGCTAGACATTAAAGGTTTAAACATAGCCAAGCCCACTCTTTGGCTCTGAAAGCATTAGTCGTGTGACCTGAGGCATCAACAGACCCGTAAATTTTCCCCCCGTGCAAAGGTTAAATTTTCCCCGGTGGAAACTAAACCAAAGAAGCTTTTCTTGAAAAAATAATATCACACACAAAATTTTTCCATAAAAAAAATTTTCTCTGCATATTTTTTGATTGGTTTCAAATTTTGTTACATAATGTTTAATGAATGATACCATAATGTAAAAAACCAAAAACCCTTTTTTTCTTTCTTTAATGTTTTATTTTTACGTTTTTTAAATTTCAAAAATTTTTTTATAAACTAAAGTATAAAAAACAAACAAAGAAATTAAACAAGAAAAATTTTTATAAATTGTATTCTCTTAAGTGATTTTACAATGTCTGATTACCAACATTTAAAATTTTTTTTCATTTTAAAGGTAAAATTTCACTATTAAAAAAAATTACATCTTTTGTATACAGACATATAATATCAAATTACATGAAGCTTTCAAATTTTATTTTACTTAAAATTTAAAATTTTAATTGTATAACTGATAATAACCTACTTTAGGGGAAACTTTTTTTGGGTTCTAAAAAAAGTGATAAAATTTTTTTAAATATTCATTAGTTTTAGGGGCACTCATTTCACTACATTTAGTATGTTTTCCCGTAATGTAATTTGATTTTTGGGTTTAAAACAATAACCAAAAAAAAAATGGGCAATTAACCCAGAGTTTTTGTTGACAGGGTCCCTATTATAAAAAAACCAGAGCTATCTGTGTATATGTAGTTGAAAAGGCTAAATTAGCAAAGCTTTTAAAAAAAATTTCTAGTATAATAAAAAACACTGACTTCCTACTAAATACATGAAACAGAATTTAAAATCCAGATGGGTAAAATTTTTTTCCCGGTCTTTAAAAAAACTGGCTGCGTTGTACAAGAGAAAATGATTTGTAAAGCATTTGTTTATTGACCAGTTCCCGACTCTTTTCCTCGATGATGAATAATTTATTAAAAAATTATCTTTTTAATTTAAAGTTAAACAGTCCCCATAATTAAAACTGAGTGAATTGTGTGCATTTACGGGGTATTTTAAAAAAAATTTATAAAATCACTGAAATGGTTTTTTTTAATAAAAAGTACCAACAAATTAAGTGTCCTGCACACAGATAACTTTTTGGGAAATGAACATCTATTTGGGAAAAAGGGTTTAAGTATGTGGTGGTGCTAAACCATGACACTATAGAGTACACTAGGTAAAAAAAGGATAGTAAGGCACTAACTATTTAAATTTTTTTTATACAAACATTTGAGGAATTTCCCATGGAGTTTTTAAAAAGTTCCCCAAAATAGTTTCTTTCCCTTACAAGAAATTATATTTTTAATAAGCGGGTCACTCTCTGTAACATTTGAAAAAACTTTAAAAGCCCAAAGAATAAAAAACAAATTGGGGCCCAAAAGAAGGAAGGAAGGAAAAGGGGGAAGAGAAGAGAGTATATAGATAGAGATAGGAGAGAGGAGAGAGAGAGAAATTTTAAAGTTCAAGAATGATTTACATATTGTATTTTTAATTAACGAATCCAAGTGCAGTGTAGCAAAAAAACCCACATTACAAATTTCCTTAAATCACTAGATATCCCCAAATTTGCTTTTTTTTAATTCATAAAAAAAAATTAAATTTTTTCTTGTTTAACTCAAATGGTCCAAACTTTTATATCGTTTTTTTCAACATTTGAAATAGTAAAAAAGTAATTTTTTTTTTTGTTATTTTAAAAAATAGAAAAAAAACGTGATCTACTTTTGGAGCACTACAAATGTGAAGTAGTCTTTTGGGATGTTTACGGGTTAAATGATTTTTTCTTATAAAAAGAGTTGATGTCCCATGACAGTTTTAAGTCGTACTTGATAAACAATAATAGCTTTTTCCTTAAAATTAGCTCTTAATATTTTGCCTCAACTCTCTTTTAAGATACCAATGTGAACTAAAATTATGAAAAAAAAACCTGAAAACCAAATGTATAACATTTTTTAAACACGACATTGTGATTTTGCAGATGACAGATTACTAAAGGTTGTTATCTGTAATAGGTATAGTTTTTGATATGAACATTTAGTATATCAAATTTTGCTTTGTTAAACATAAAAGAATGTTTTCAGTTTTTTCAATTATCTTTTAATTTCAAGAAGATTTCCCCATTTTCAATACAAAATGCAATAACTTTTAAACTAACCCTCCCCTCCTTGCGACATATCATTTACCAATGATTTGGACTTAAGACGCTCTTGCCAGTAGCAACGAAAATAAGTATATCAGAGCTGTTTTCCCTCTGTTCTGTTTATTAAAATAACAGATTTAACTACTGCATAAGCTTTTAAAATCAATAAAATTTTTAAAAAGGGTGCAAAAGGGACATTAAACCATACCATGGAGGGGATGAACTCGCGATCAGTCTCAAAACTCCAGACTGGGGTCACAGGGGGTGCCTTGCTAACCTTTCCCATGTGAGAAAAAAACCTAGCGGATGAATTCATTGTGGCTCTGGCCCCTGGCTAACGCGCGGTTGGGTTTTTAGACTCTATGCGGGTTCTATCCCGTCCGTGGTATGGGTTTTTTTGCAATTGGGGCATTATGATTTGTGAGGCAGGGACATTAAAACAATGCCAAAGATGGTTGACACAAACCCACTAAAATTTATATTATTATTAAAAAATAGGGGGAGTGCTAAAACCCGTAGGATTTACAGCACCTTGTGTTTGTGTGGTGTGGTGTGGTGTGTGGGGGGGGGAGGGTGTGATGGAAGATACGGGACTGGAGCAAAAACCCTTCCCTGTCAAAAGCCCACACCACATCAAGAACCCCCTTGGGGGAATATTACAGTTTTCCTTTCTTGCGCGAATTTGTTTACCAACGTGGTCTTTGGAATGGGGAAATTTCCGTCGTTAAGGAGGAGAGGCGTATTGCATTTTTTCTTGATCTACAAAATTTTGACGAGTTTTGAGAGCTTACTACTCAAATTTTTGTACAGTTTAGCTAAACCCTTTTATTTACAGAACAAAACGAATCAGAAGTATGTATAAAATTTTTTTAACCTTCAAAATCTTTTTAAGAAACTTTTCTGACTCTTAAAAATATCTACGAAATCCCTGACAGTTTTATGGGTCTCTACAGTCCAGCACGACCTAGAGCCAGGCTTCCCCTCGAGATTCCAAAATTAACCAGGTGCTGTTGCTAATGTTTACAGGGTTTCAGAAACCCTCTCATAATAATACAAAAAATTTTGAAGACACCCAAAAAATACAGTGTTAGAACACTGGCAAGTTACAATGTCCGGACAGCACCTTTTTTAAACCGGTAGGTAGGGCTTAACCCATGCAAGTGAGTCGTAATGGGTTCTAAACCCACCTGTACTGTGGTTTGTTTGCAATCACATTATTACGATTTCGTGAAGTCACCTCTTTTTAATATTGCTTTCTTGTGATACCTGATGAACTTGTAGGACTAATACCACATGAAGAGAAAAGGCACTGGTATACTACCTAGTGAACATAGCGATGCCCTAAAACACTTGCCAAGCATACTTGGTAAATAAACATTGCCATCGCACAGCACAGAGTATGATATCAGTGAGAAGACAGTGCAAGCATTAAACCTGATGTGTGTCTGTGCATGGCATGGCATCTATTGAATGAGGGCTAGAAAGTAGACTTGGGCGAGTTTATTTGGTTTATGTTGCAGTCAGAGGATAATATGATTTGTGATGTCAATACCTTCTGGGAAGACAGCAACTGAATGAATGATGATTAGTGTGTTTTATTCCTGGGGTCACCCTGCCTTGGGAGAAGACAACTGTTGAATTAAAAAAAACAATACACACATACATGGATACAGTATGTACATACAAACATAGTGAAATTTCAATTTAATGGACTAATGGGGAGGGAGGGATGCTACCAAACGTGGCGATGTTCAAACAACGGGTGCTTGTAATATGGTACAGTCATTGAAAATAAAGGTCAAATTACTCTGTGTATAGTACAGTAATTCTACTTACCTTCTGTAGTGGATTTTTTTAGATTAAATTATGCCAAGACTTCTAGCAGTGATTCAGAATAACCTTTATGTTAAGAGCAGCTGTGCAATGTCAGTGTATAAATAACAAAAAAGACAATACCGTGACTGGAACAATACACAAATAACCCGCACATAAAAGAGAGAAGCTTACGACGACGTTTCGGTCCGACTTGGACCATTTACAAAGACTTTGTAAATGGTCCAAGTCGGACCGAAACGTCGCCTAAGCTTCTCTCTTTTATGTGCGGGTTATTTGCGTGTCAGTGTACCTGTAGATTAAGATGTAGATAGTACAGGAGACATATATGGCTTAGGCCTACTTGTAGATGGTTTGGGAGACTTAAAATGAGGAGCAGTCACAATGTATCCAGCTTCAACTATCTGCCATGTTGATACTGGGCCTTTATGATACATTGTCTAAGAATTTGCACATTTGGATAATAGGCCTACACTTCTCTCTAGAGGTCAGTGTACTTTATGATATAAACTGCATCTCATACAACTAACAATTTTGGAAACCTCCCAATCTCTTCTTCCCTGTTGATATCATCACTATCCTGTTCTTCTATGCTGATACCTGTACCAGGAGTCTGGTCAACAATTTCTGCATCACTCAACATTGGTAATCAGGATTGCCTTCACTTCTTCCAACCATGCCATGACATCTTCCTCTGCAATGTGTTTCTCCTCTCTGAACAGTTCGACGAGAATTACCGATCCCAAATTTCACAAAAAACTAACTACAGTTGATTGGATATAGTCTTATCATCCCCTGCTGCTTAATTTTCAGCCCTTGGGTGAATAGGTACATTATTGAGCACCCAAAGAGCCCTGATGTGAGTTCTTGCATACTTTCAAGGAAAAAATGCACAAAATAAAAAGTCAGCAAATATATCCGTCAAAGCAGCCCGTGTTACCTTGTAATAACCGACACAATTATCTCATGCAATCCTTTAAAACACAATTGTGCTGATTTGCTTGTGACTGTTAGGCTACTGAAGAGTTTGTTGCTTTCAGTGTATATCATAAGAATTAACACAGCATGATACTGAGAAATGGTCTTTTGCTGTGCTCATGGCCTGATATATTCTTTCTTTATGCTGAAAGGCTAGAGTTGGAAGAGAGAGAATGCCAAAACAAGTGTCTCGTCAACATTAAAGAGCCGAGATATGGGTTTGGTGCTTAGCTGTGATTGTTATAATAATAAGAGCCGAGATAAAATGAGCATCTCATTGTCTACCTGAACTTTTAACATTAATCTGAATATCTTAACTTTGTAAGCAGGGTGCACTACCAGCCTTGCCATAAGTATTTATATTACTCAAGCAATGACATTACAAAAATGCCAAAGCGAAACATCACTTGACCAAAATTCTGTCATTTCACTTGCCTGAAATTCTAAGTCCATGTGCTTTGCTACCTTATCATTAGTAGGCAAAGATCAACACCACAAACATTTTTCTACATACTATTTATACAATGCTTCTTCAAGTCTTTAATCTTCGGCCATTTCCACATACTTCTTAGGACAAAGTGATGAACCTTGTTTGTTTACCATCTACACTAAACTTGGCCTTGCTTATAGATATCAGACACTATTTCTTACATTATATTTTTCACACACACATGGCAACAGACTAACCCTCCTCATTAGTTCAAGATTTTGATTAACACTTAGATTCATACACTTCCTCTTGGCACTACTGCTTGCTTCAGACACTACTATTAATAATACTGCATATTATATTATGATAAAACAAGAAAATAGTGCTGTAAATCCAGGGAATATTGGAAAACAAATGACGACACTACGCGAGTGTGTGTGCAGGCAATAATAAACTGAGGTACAGCCTATGGTCCACCCGGGAAACAATGAAAAAGGACAGGTCCTGTCAGCAGCCACTCTGGCTACACCAGAAAATCTGAATGTACCATAGTTGGTTCACTAGATCCAGACACACTACCTCTAATGAACAAAATTCAAATACAATGTACTTGATCCATTAGATCCAGACATTGCCTATCACATATTTTCTCAATTAAAACTAAAATTCCTTAAACTGGGCTTTGCTGAATAGAGGTGTTACTGTGCATACATATATAGCATCACTGAGATCTACTAAACCTAAGCTTATGTTAAATAAAGCAATGACTTTTACAAGTAAGTTCATTAATGTCATGCACAAAGTTTATTTGAATTTTATTAAACATCTGCATTTAAAATTTTAGACCCCCCCCCCAAAAAAAAAAAAAAAAAAAAAAAATATGAAGTCTGGAGGAAAAAAAAGTATTTTTAGTTATTATTAAAGTAAATATTGTATGTATGTATGTATGTATGTATACATATACATACATATACACATATATATACATATACATACTATACATATACTACATATATTACATTAATATATACTTTATATACATATTAGACTTGTATTTACATATATATACATATACATTATATTTACATATACATACATATCATTATATTTACATATACATATATATACATAGACATATAATTATAATAAACATATATATACATATATATACATATACATATATATACATTATATACATATACATATATATACATATATATACATATACATATATATACATATACATATATATACATATACATACATATACATATATATACATATACATATATATACATATACATATATATACATATATATACATATATTATACATATACATACTATCAATATACAATATATAATTTACATATTATATATCATATACATATATATACTTATAACATATATATACATATATCATATATATATATCATATACATACACATACATATACATACACATACATATATATACATATACATACACATACATATACATACATATATAATATATACATAAAAATTTCTACCAGCATTACAGTAACCCTATTTAATTTTTCAATTCATATATTTTACAAGTCGAATGACATAAAAGTGAAATAGAAGCATGCCCAGAAACAACCATGCTGAAATCATATAACAATCTAGACATCTCACCTCTTAACAAAATGCCTCAATGGATGCGTCTTGTACAATATACTGAATTACAGCTGCTAATATCAGGTAAATTTTACTCTAATGATGATCTTTTCATTACCTAGCATGAAGACAGGTATGCAAAAAGAGATAATTTTTGAACTTGAGGTGAATGGGCCTCAATGCTTTCCTTGAATTATCCTTTTCAAGTAAGCAATATATAACCTGACCATGTTCAGTATTTGAAAAACCTGAGACTGAAGAATATTTCAGGTACTTTTAGTTTCATAATTATTTCTGAAGCAATATCTCCATGTAGCAAAAGGTTACATCAGATAACGTAAAAATGCTCAAATTAAGGTACTGTTGTTGTGAAAACTGAATCATCATCATCCTCCTCCTCCATGACCTTGGGTTTCCTTTAATTTACATATCTGCCAATTAAAGTGAAGAAAACACACACTTCAGAATAAGCTTTTATTGAGACAATGTTTGGCTCCAAGTTAAATGATAAAACCTCAGCACAGAGCAAAATGTTGCTGCAATAAAAGCTTCTTCTGCAACGTGTGACTTTTCTTCACTGAAGACCTGATTGGAGAAACAAACCACCCAAAGCTTAACTGACCTGCATCTCAACAATCATTTTTTATTCTTTAAAAGCTCCTGTCATGGATTCTTAGACAAAATGCTGATACAGCATTTTGCCTAAAAATGCAGTATCATTTATATAGACATTTATGATGATATTTTATATACATTTATGATTGAGCATGACAGAGATCAAATATTCAGGTAAAAAGGAAATATACAAGCTTCACTCACCAACAGCATCCTAAGCTTCAAGCATTATTACTACACTATATATAGAACAATGCTCTTTTTTTTTTTTTTTTAAGAGGAATAGTATTTTAATAGTAAAGAAGTTGAAAGATTCCAGTTAGTCAAAACACTACCATGAACTGGAAAGCTGTGCTTTTTAACCCTTTCAGGGTCCAGAGGCCAAATTTCAAAGTGCACACCAGGGTCCAAGAATTTTCAAAAAAAATTTTTTATTTTTTTCTTATGAATGGTAGAGAATCTTTTTCTGAAGGTAATAAAACAAAAAGTACGAAATTTGATGGAAAATTGACGAAATTATGCTCTTGCGAATTCTGATGTGTCAGCGATATTTACGAATCGGCGATTTTACCGACTCTGACTCCCATTTTAGACCAATTACATTATTCCAGTCTACCAAATTCTTAGCTATTTCACTAGTATTACTTCTATTCTATCGATTGAGCACAAGAAATCGCGAAGTCAACTGTTTCAACTACAAAATAAAGTGATCGGAAATTGGTAATTTGGCCTTTTTTAACACAAAGTTCAAAATATTCCGATTTCAAAATAGGGTCCAGAATAAATAATGTAAGTATTCCTGGCACTAAACTAACATTTCCTCTGTTCATTAGTTACGTTTTGAGGCTTTACAAATGAATTCAATTTTCATTTTTTATTCACATAATGAATTTTTATTCAAACCAAAAAATAGAAGATTTACTGTCATGCAATATTGTAATAATTGTATAAATATCATCACCACATTCGTGAATGTATATTAGATCCACCAGCTGGCGTGTATTAGACGTGTGAGGTCGTTTGTTTACTCTTGAACATCGGCAAAAATTTAACATTTCCGCTACTTTGAGCTCGGTTTCAAGCCATTTCCTGTGCTAAAACCAATCAAAATCATCTCTCTCTGTAATATGTCTTCCATTCTATCAAATGAGACCAAGAAATCGCAAATACAACTATAAAAAACATACGAAAAAACACTGCAAAGTCACCGTTTTAATCGAAAATCATGATCTCAGTTTTTTGTCTCTCATTATACAGTGTGTGTTACAGGATTTGTTTTATGTGGTGCACACATACCACATAGATGTATTCTCTCATATCTAGGCCCAAATTTACCACTCACAGCTTATCAGAGCGAGCTGAGCTCATGGTGTAGATCTACGGTATGGACTCTGAACGTAAAGCCATAGATCTACAGCACGGGCCCTGAAAGGGTTAAGACAAGGTGATACTCTAAATGGCTTAAGTAACTAAAAATATACAGAAAAAATTTGCTTTCAGCTATGGCATTAAAATATTGAAAGGCAAAAAAGAAGAAGTATATAAAAATAATTCCTTTGTAATGAAAAGCCTAAAACAAAACAGTGAGTATAACTACTATCACTAAGGTTCCATTTATTGCACTGCCACAAGTCAGCTTCGATAGGTATTAAATGCTTCTGGAAGTTGACAGAAAACAAGAACATGCACTCACATTACATGGCAAAATGCATGCATACATATATGTATGTATACACGTATGTACATATTTGGGGAGTGCGAAAATATTGACATTCGTATGCTTCAGCTAATTTTGCTATCGGTCTAAGCCTAAAATTCAGTATTGGTGTTGGTGGTTATCAACTAAATTTCAAAGTATCAGCATCGGCAAAAATTCCGGCATCATTCCATCCCTAGTACATGTGTATGTACACTTGCATGCATTGCATGTACGTATACCTATTAGTGTTGTGATTTTTAGCTAGTATCAAAACTGAAATAGTTTCTTAGTTTGTATCATAACGAACTTAGCAACCTCAACTAAACTTACTACAATTCACGTAATGCTGCCTAACCTAGTTAAGCTCTGCCTAAGCTTAGTTTGCATTAGTTATTAACAATGAAATACTGAGTATTAATATTGTGATGTGCAGACTGATTCTGCTGTGGTACAGCGGTCAGCATGGCCGCCTTTAAAACGACAGACTCAGGCTCGACTACTGGCAGAGCATTTTTCGGACTTGAGTCCTGGAGGTGGGAAGTACAATGCCTCCAATTTAAATAAGGGGTATGGAATATTGGCTGTTTGGAGTGATATCTGAACTGTCGTATCTGAGCGCCTCTGCAAAGACAGTGGTTATGTGTGAATGATGGCGAAAGTGTTTCTTTTCCTGGGGCACCCTGCCTCAGTGAGAGACAGCTGACAAGTTAATAAAAAAAAAAAAAAAAAGTAATTAATCTTTGCTTGTCTGGTAAAGCAATACTTGCCGTGTCTGCAAGCTCAAGCTAAAAAGAACAACAGATAGTATATAGTGTATATGCGAGTCCTAGATGTGGGAAATACAGTGTCTGAATTGTAAAGGAGGGGTGAGGATGCTGCATTTCGAAGGGATGTGAACTATGATGTCAGTAGGCTATTGGCAAGACTACCATTAACTGAATGATGGCAAATGCATTTTCTCTTTTTTGGTCACCCTACTCAGTGGGAGACTTCTGATGTGTTAAAAAGAATGAAAGTGTGTGTACCATGGAATCTGATGTGTTAGCCACATAGTATAAATTTCCCCTAGCTTTATGCAAATTTGCTCTTATGCAATATCCCATTTTACTGGTAATTCCACATTTGCAATATATTCACCATGAAATGTAATTGGTGAAATTTACAGAACACACTGAAGATTCTTATAATGTGGGATTAAGTGTTGAGGGCTCCTGACATAGTACACTTTATGTGGGGCTTGCAGTGAATCTAATACACAAAAGGACATCTGTAAAGCAGCAATAATAATAATACAATCAATCAAATTAAGCACTGAAGCATCAGTTTAATAAACTAATAGAGAAATACACAAAACTGTGTACATAATACAGCAGCATACAATTAACACTAAGTTGTAAATAGTTATTACACTATTATTACATTCATGGGGAGCACAATCTGTATGGGTCATATCCTCCTTGGGAAATGGAAGGCATCTAGGTTTGATCCAGGGAAGGAAAGGACAGATCTAATTCTGTGAATCAAGTTGAAAATACAATTTTCCCAGAGCATTCTGTCTTAGTTCTGCTGTTTGTTAAATTGAGGTCTGGGAAAGAGTATTTACTGTACTGTAATATGTACTGTACTTTGTACTATACTGTACTGTAATGTGTACTCAGATGCTGGAAAAGAGGTTGGTCAGAAGTGAATTTTTGAGGCTGGAATATACAATGCTTCCCTTTTCAAGACGGGGTGAGGAAGAATACTGTCCTCTGATATGACTCTTAACTTTCTGGGGTCTTGATGCAAAAATGGCAAAATATTTTACCAAATACACTTTCATTTCAATCAAAAGTCACAGACTTGTGGAATGTAAAAATGAGAAAAAATTAACTCCGCCCCATTTTGGCAATGTACCGCAAGTCACAGTGCAACAAATGTGCCTTTTTTACATGTACAATAATTATTGAGAGAGCCACCAATAAAACATGTATATCCAAAAAATGTTTAATTTACATTAAAATTATGATTCTTACTATTAATTTTTGTAATCAGAAATTTCCATTAAAAACTGAATATATTATTATTATCAAAGGGATACACTATTTTTCAGTTTGGAACACAATATAGCGATAATAATGCAGTTTCAGATTGCTCTTCCATTATCACTCCATCCCTTGGAGATAAATAAAACAAAAGTGGGGGTAAACGATCTTATTGCATTGCATTACAAGGGATTAACACCATCTGCAACAAGTCATGCAAACACTTAAAAACTCAAATGCTCCTCCATACTAGCAATCAAGTCATTACCCAGTGTAGTGGCAAATCATTATCCCCTGTAGTGACAAGTGATTACCCACTGTAGTGACAAGTGATTACCCACTGTAGTGACAAAGGGTAAGACGTCAGCACTCGGTCAGCTGCAACTAATTTTTCAGATCACTGACAAAATTCTAATACCATATCCTATGATTTGACAAGAATACAGATTATTCCTACAGATTACAGGACTACAGACTACAAAATTACAGCAGGTGTCAATCCAGTGCCAAACAAGCTCACACAGAAAATTTTTAAAAATTAATTTACTGTAAAAGGTTTACAAAAATTGCAAAGTGGGACGGGATCATGAATGGATTAAAGCAGACTTTGAACAATAACCTTGCTTAAGAAAATAACAGATCGTGATGTTCACTGTAAACATCAACACATGTACAACACATTTTCATAAGCATATTTCACAGAAAAACCTATTAAAGTACCAAGCATTTTAACTACTGTACTTCAGCATGATTATCATAGTCCTCGTAAAATTAACACATCAAATCTTTTTTTTTAAAAAATGGCACTGCATCCAATACATAAAATGCATAAATTATTTTCTACAAACACTTACAATATTTCCACATTCTGCATTTGGAGAGTAGGTTAAACAGTAAAAAAAGATGAACACTGGAGTTTTACCTGCCCAAACTATAACTGTTCCAAACCTATAGTATTAAGATTATTCCTGACTTTAAAGCATTTACATGATTTCACCACCTGCAACAAAGTTGGATGACAGGGGTTGAGTGTAGGTGGTTGTCCTCGGTTGGCCAACTCGTCCGCCACGGAACGAAGGACGTCGTCTTCCCCTCCACCCACCTCCTTGTGGTTTGCGTCCACTTACTTTATCCAAATGCTTCTTCGACGATAAATGCTGCAGATTGGCAAGTTTAAAAATATTTTTACAAACAATGGACAGATATTTACCTTCAGTAAAAATTGCAATAATTATAACAAATAAAATTTGGTTATGCCTGAATAGTTATTAGAAACTCCCTCACTTTTCAACTTTTTTTTTTTTTCCCAGAAACTGGCCAGGGTGACCAAAAAGAAAAACGGAAGTTTCTCTCTTCAAATTTAGTAATGTATACTGGAGACGAGGGTTACTAGCCCCTTGCTCCCAGCATTTCAGTCGCCTCTTACGACATGCATAGCTTAAGGAGGAAAAATTCTGTTCCATGTCCCCATGGAGAATTTTCAATTTTTCTTTTTTTTTTTATTTAAACAAGTCGGCCGTCTCCCACCGAGGCAGGGTGACCCAGAAAAGAAAGAAAATCCCCAAAAAGAAAATACTTTCATCAACATTCAACACTTTCACCTCACTCACACATAATCACTGTTTTTGCAGAGGTGCTCAGAACACAACAGCTTAGAAGCATATACACCTACCATCCGACTTACAACCTGCTCGACATACGACGACTCGACTTACGACCGTGTTTTTTATGCCAAACTTCTGGGAAATAAACAAGTGTTTGTGTTGTACACAGTGTTTATCCTAAACCTTACAGTATAAAATACAGTACTAACAGCATAAAAAGGAAAGTAAAACATGAAATACCAAAATAAAACAATAAAATAAAGTCATTACAAAAATGTAATGTTGATATTCAGTAGTAAAGTTTGACTTGCGTCCATTTCAACTTACGACCAGTTTCTTGGAACCGAACTCGGTCGTAAGTTGGATGGTAGGTGTACCTATAAAGGTACACAACATATCCCTCCAAACTGCTAATATCCCGAACCCCTCCTTTGGAGTGCAGGCATTGTACTTCCCATTTCCAGGACTCAAGTCCGGCTATATAAAAATAACCGGTTTCCCTGAATTTTTTTTTTTTTTTTTCAACAAGTCGGCCGTCTCCCACCGAGGCAGGGTGACCCAAAAAAGAAAGAAAATCCCCAAAAAGAAAATACTTTCATCATCATTCAACACTTTCACCACACTCGCACATTATCACTGTTTTTGCAGAGGTGCTCAGAATACAACAGTCTAGAAGCATACACATATAAAGATACACAACATATCCCTCCACACTGCCAATATCCCAAACCCCTCCTTTAAAGTGCAGGCATTGTACTACCCATTTCCAGGACTCAAGTCCGACTATATGAAAATAACCGGTTTCCCTGAATCCCTTCACTAAATATTACCCTGCTCACACTCTGTTGCAACCCTTGAATGGGTTACAATGATTATTATGTATATATGTAATGTATATTATCTTTTCATATAATTTTATATTGCTTATATTTGCGATAATAGCTAAATCGTAAATGTATGACTTTATATTATTATTTGACTGTTATATTGTTATTTAGCTTATGTTGTTAGGATGTATATAAAATGTGCTCAGTTAGGCTTGATTGTCAAACTACTGTAATTATCGCTTGTCGCTCGTTATACTGCCGGCTTCTGAGCTGCAGTTGTCCACGTAGCTATCACGTGATCGAGGGGGGTGTCCTCACCTCGTGTGAAGTATTCAGTCTGCTAGAGACTCGCTTGCTGGTTGGACAGCTTGTCTGTCTGACAGTCTGCTGGAGACTCGCTTGCTGGTTGGACAGCTTGTCTGTCTGACAGTCTGCTGGAGACTCGCTTGCTGGTTGGACAGATTGTCTGTCTCATTATTCTTGTTAGTTCTGTAGAACTTTGTTCACAGAACATTGTATAGACTTAGTGATTTTCGACGTTGTACTGAGGTTGTGTGTCACTTAGACACTCTGAACATCTCAGGTCCTTAGCTATAGCTTCTGACCTAATTTTGTACTGGTTCCTGTGTATTGTCACAGTCACAGTTTTACCTATGCTGAACAAAGATTCAGTATTATGGGAGTTTTGTAACTTTTGTGGAGGATCTGCAGATGGTCCCTACTTAGTGTCGTTATATTATTTCCCAGTTCCTGATTCTGTGTCGCTGTCGCTTGATATTGCATTGCTATTGGGCTTAGCATTCTTTGTTGTTCAAGCAGACTGTTCGGGTTGCCATCGGTCAAGAGTTTGTTTATTTGAGGACTTTGTCAGTCACTTGTTTAAGTCTTATTCGAGTCTTGAGACATAGCTAACTACTTAAGAGCACTTACACGCATACACACACTTGTACATATTTGTAATATCTTATTAAATGTTAATGTACCTGACGGTACTTAAGAATTATAAATGTGATATGTGCTTTCAGCATAATAATATTGAACTCGAGAGATTGATTTTATTTTGATTGCTGTAATTAATTTACTTTGATAATATACCTCTAGATAACTTATAGACTTAATAAATTTATTAAATTTTAATTTCTCTAGTTAGTAGCCTACCAGTTGTAATCCTAAAGCACTATTGAACCATACTAAATTTTAATGGATAATTGGACAAGGATACTGACTACTTGTTACGAAAACCCAGTAACAGGCTGGATGCTAGAAGGGCAGTCCTTTCTAGTATTCATTGGAGATCTCTAAGCTTTTAGAATCGCGTTTTTTGTAACACACTCCAACAGATCGTCAGGTCCCAAGTACCATTCGTCTCCATTCACTCCTATCTAACACGCTCACGCACGCTTGCTGGAAGTCCAAGCCCCTTGCCCACAAAACCTCCTTTACCCCCTCTCTCCAACCCTTTCGAGGACGACCCCTACCCCGCCTTCCTTCCCCTATTGATTTATATGCTTTCCATGTCATTCTACTTTGATCCATTCTCTCTAAATGACCAAACCACAACAACCCCTCTTCTGCCCTCTGACTAATACTTTTATTAACTCCACACCTTCTCCTAATTTCCACACTCCGAATTTTCTGCATAATATTTACACCACACATTGCCCTTAAACAGGACATCTCCACTGCCTCCAACCGTCTCCTCGCTGCTGCATTTACCACCCAAGCTTCACACCCATATAAGAGTTTGGTACTACTATACTTTCATACATTCCCTTCTTTGCCTCCATAGATAACGTTTTTTGACTCCACATATACCTCAACGCACCACTCACCTTTTTCCCTCATCAATTCTATGATTAACTCATCCTTCATAAATCCATCCGCGACACGTCAACTCCCAATATCTGAAAACATTCACTTCTTCCATACTCCTCCCCCAATTTGATATCCAATTTTTCTTTATCTAAATCATTTGACACCCTCATCACCTTACTCTTTTCTATGTTCACTTTCAACTTTCTACCTTTACACACATTCCCAAACTCATCCACTAACCTTTGCAATTTTTCTTTAGAATCTCCCATAAGCACAGTATCATCAGCAAAAAGTAACTGTGTCAATTCCCATTTTGAATTTGATTCCCAAAATTTAATCCCACCCTCCCTGAACACCCTAGCATATTACTTCTTTACAACCCCATCTATAAATTATTAAACAACATGGTGACATTACACATCCCTGTCTAAGACCTACTTTTACCGGGAAGTAGTCTCCTTCTTTCTACACACCCTAACCTGAGCCCCACTATCCTCATAAAAAACTCTTTACAGATTTAATAACTTACCACCTATTCCATATACTTGCAACATCTGCACATTGCTCCTCTATCCACTCTATCATATGCCTTTTCTAAATCTATAAATGCAATAAAAACTTCCCTACCTTTATCTAAATACTGTTCACATATATGCTTCAATGTAAACACTTGATCTACACATCCCCTACCCACTCTGAAATCTGAATCCCTTCACTAAATATTACCCTGCTCACACTCCAACAGATCGTCAGGTCCCAAATACCATTCATCTCCATTCACTCCTATCTAACACGCTCATGCACGCTTGGTGGAAGTCCAAGCCCCTCGCCCACAAAACCTCCTTTACCCCCTCCCTCCAACCTTTTTGAGGATGACCCCTACCCCGCCTTCCTTCCCCCTACAGATTTATACGCTCTCCATGTCATTCTACTTTGATCCATTCTCTCTAGATGACCAAACCACCTCAACAACCCCTATTCAGCTCTGACTAATACTTTTATTAACTCCACACCTCCTAATTTTCTGCATAATATTTACACCACACATTGCCCTTAGACAGGATATCTCCACTGCTTCCAACTGCCTCCTCGCTGCTGCATTCACAACCCAAGCTTCGCACCCATATAAGAATGTTGGTACTACTATACTTTCATACATTCCCTTCTTAGGAGTCTGTGGAGACAAAGAACTTTGTCCTTGGAGGCAAAGAGGGGAATGTATGAGAGTATAGTTTTACCAACGCTCTTATATGGGTGTGAAGCATGGGTGTTGAATGTTGCAGCGAGGAGAAGGCTGGAGGCAGTGATGTCATGTCTGAGGGCAATGTGTGGTGTGAATATAATGCAGAGAATTCGTAGTTTGGAAGTTAGGAGGAGGTGCGGGATTACCAAAACTGTTGTCCAGAGGGCTGAGGAAGGGTTGTTGAGGTGGTTTGGACATGTAGAGAGAATGGAGCGAAACAGAGTGACTTCAAGAGTGTATCAGTCTGTAGTGGAAGGAAGGCGGGGTAGGGGTCGGCCTAGGAAAGGTTGGAGGGAAGGGGTAAAGGAGGTTTTGTGTGTGAGGGGCTTGGACTTCCAGCAGGCATGCGTGAGCGTGTTTGATAGGAGTGAATGGAGACAAATGGCTTTTAATACTTGACGTGCTGTTGGAGTGTGAGCAAAGTAACATTTATGAAGGGGTTCAGGGAAACCGGCAGGCCGGACTTGAGTCCTGGAGATGGGAAGTACAGTGCCTGCACTCTGAAGGAGGAGTGTTAATGTTGCAGTTTAAAAACTGTAGTGTAAAGCACCCTTTTGGCAAGACAGTGATGGAGTGAATGATGGTGAAAGTTTTTGTTTTTCGGGCCACCCTGCCTTGGTGGGAATCGGCCAATGTAATAATAAAAAAAAAAAATTTACCTCAACGCACCACTCACCTTTTTTTCCCTCATCAATTCTATGATTAACCTCATCCCTCATAAATCCATCTGCCAACATGTCAACTCCCAAGTATCTGAAAACAGTCACTTCTTCTATACTCCTCCCCAATTTGATATCCAATTTTTCTTTATCTAAATCATTTGATACCCTCATCACCTTACTCTTTTCAATGTTCACTTTCAACTTTCTACCTTTATACACTCCCAAACTCATCCACTAACCTTAGCAATTTTTCTTTAGAATCTCCCATGAGCACAGTATCATCAGCAAAAAGCAACTGTGTCAATTCCCATTTTGTATTTGATTCCCCATAATTTAATCCCACCCCTCTCCTGAACACCCTAGCATTTACTTCCTTTACAACCCCATCTATAAATATACATATTAAACAACCATGGTGACATTACACATCCCTGTCTAAGACCTACTTTTACTGGGAAGTAGTCTCCCTCTCTTCTACACACCCTAACCTGAGCCTCACTATCCTCATAAAAACTCTTTACAGCATTTAGTAACTTACCACCTATTCCATATACTTGCAACATCTGCCACATTGCTCCCCTATCCACTATCATATGCCTTTTCTAAATCCATAAATGCAATAAAAACTTCCCTACCTTTATCTAAATACTGTTCACATATATGCTTCAATGTGAACACTTGATCTACACATCCCCTACCCACTCTGAAACCTCCTTGCTCATCCACAATCCTACGTTCTGATTACCTCTAATTCTTTCAATTATAACCCTACCGTACACTTTTCCTGGTATACTCAGTAAACTTATTCCTCTATAATTTTTACAATCTCTTTTGTCCCCCTTCCCTTATATAAAGGGACTATACATGGTCTCTGCCAATCCCTAGGTACCTTCCCCTCTTTCATACATTTTTTTTTTTTTCAACAAGTCGGCCATCTCCCACCGAGGCAGGGTGACCCAAAAAAGAAAGAAAATCCCCAAAAAGAAAATGCTTTCATCATCATTCAACACTTTCACCACACTCACACATTATCACTGTTTTTGCAGAGGTGCTCAGAATACAACAGTTTAGAAGCATATACGTACGTATAAAGATACACAACATATCGCTCCAAACTGCCAATATCCCAAACCCCTCCTTTAAAGTGCAGGCATTGTACTTCCCATTTCCAGGACTCAAGTCCAACTATATGAAAATAACTGGTTTCCCTGAATCCCTTCACTAAATATTACCCTGCTCACACTCCAACAGAACATCAGGTCCCAAGTACCATTCGTCTCCATTCACTCCTATCTAACACGCTCACGCACGCTTGCTGGAAGTCCAAGCCCCTCGCCCACAAAACCTCCTTTACCCCCTCTCTCCAACCCTTTCGAGGACGACCCCTACCTCGCCTTCCTTCCCCTATAGATTTATATGCTTTCCATGTCATTCTATTTTGATCCATTCTCTCTAAATGACCAAACCACCTCAACAACCCCTCTTCTGCCCTCTGACTAATACTTTTTATTAACTCCACACCTTTTCCTAATTCCCACACTCCAAATTTTCTGCATAATATTTACACCACACATTGCCCTTAGACAGGACAACTCCACTGCCTCCAACCGTCTCCTCGCTGCTGCATTTACCACCCAAGCTTCACACCCATATAAGAGTGTTGGTACTACTACACTTTCATACATTTCCTTCTTTGCCTCCATAGATAACGTTTTTTTGACTCCACATATACCTCAACGCACCACTCACCTTTTTTCCCTCATCAATTCTATGATTAACCTTATCCTTCATAAATTCATCCGCCGACACGTCAACTCCCAAGTATCTGAAAACATTCACTTCTTCCATACTCCTCCTCCCCAATTTGATATCCAATTTTTCTTTATCTAAATCATTTGATACCCTCATCACCTTACTCTTTTCTATATTCACTTTCATACATTTATTAAACAAAAATACCAACCACTCCAGCACTATATCGCCCCCTGCTTTTAACATTTCTGTCATGATCCCGTCAGTTCCAGCTGCTTTACCCTCTTTCATTCTAAGTAATGCCTCACGCACCTCCCCCACACTCTCATCCTGTTCTTCACTCCTAAAAGATGGTATACCTCCCTGGCCAGTGCATGAAATTACCGCTTCCCTTTCTTCGTCGGCATTTAGAAGTTCCTCAAAATATTCTCGCCATCTACCCAAAACCTCCATCTCCCCATCCACTAACTCCCCTACTCTGTTTTTTAACTGACAAATCCATTCGTTCTCTAGGCTTTCTTAACTTGTTTAACTCGCTCCAAAATTTTTTCTTATTTTCATTAAAATTTCTCGACAGTGCCTCTCAGACTATCGTCTGCTCTCCTTTTGCACTCTCTCAACCTTTCTTTTACTCTCCACTTCTGCTTTGTAAAAACCTCTCATAAGCTAACTTTTTCTCTTTTATCACACCCTTTACTTCATCATTCCACCAATCACTCCTCATTCCTCCTGCACCCACTCTCCTATAACCACAAACTTCTGCCCCACATTCTAATACTGCATTTCTAAAACTATTTCAACCCTCTTCAACCCCCCTACTACTCATACTTGCACCAGCCCACCTTTCCGCCAATAGTTGCTTATATCTCACCCGAACTTCCTCCTCCCATAGTTTATACACTTTCACCTCCCTCTTGCTTGTTGTTGCCATTTTCCTCTTTTCCCATCTACCTCTTACTCTAACTGTAGCTACAACTAAATAATGATCCGATATATCAGTTGCCCCTCTATAAACGTGTACATCCTGGAGCGTACCCATCAACCTTTTATCCACAAATACATAATCTAAAACTACTTTCATTACGTGCTATATCATACCTTGTATATTTATCCTCTTCTTCATAAAATATGTATTATTTATTACCAAACCTCTTTCTACACATAGCTCAATTAAAGGCTTCCCATTTTCATTTACCCCTGGCACCTCAAATTTACCTACTACTCCCTCCACAACATTTTTGCCCACTTTAGCATTGAAATCCCCAACCACCATTACTCTCACACTTGGTTCAAAACTCCCCACGCATTTACTCAACATTTCCCAAAATCTCTCTCTCTCCTCTCCAGGTGTATATATGCTTACTATAACCCACTTTTCACATCCACCCTTTATTTTACTCCACATAATCCTTGAATTAATACATTTGTAGTCCCTCTTTTCCGGCCATAACTTATCCTTCAACATTATTGCTACTCCTTTAGCTCTAACTCTATTTGAAACCCCTGACTTAATCCCATTTATTCCTCTCCACTGAAACTCTCCCACCCCCTTCAACTTTGTTTCACTTAACCCTTTCAGGGTCCGTCCCGTAGATCTACGGCTTTACGTTCAGGGTCCAAACCGTAGATCTACGCCATGAGCTCAGCTCACTCTGATAAACTGTGAGTGGTACATTTGGGCCTAGATATGAGAGAATACATCTATGTGGTATGTGTGCACCACATAAAACAGATCCTGCAGCACACTGTGCATAATGAGAGAAAAAAAATGAAATCATGATTTTTCGATTAAAACAGCAACTTTGCAGTGTTTTTTCGTATGTTTTTTATAGTTGTATTTGCGATTTCTTGGTCTCATTTGATAGAATGGAAGACATATTACAGAAATAGAGATGATTTTGATTGGTTTTAGCATTGGAAATGGCTTGAAACTGAGCTCAAAGTAGCGGAAATGTTAAATTTTTGCCGATATTCAAGAGTAAACAAACGACCTCACACTCTAATACACATCAGCTGGTGGGTCTAATATACATTCACAAATATGGTGATGATATTTATACAATTATTACAGTATTGCATAACAGTAAACCATCTATTTTTTGGTGTGAATAAAAATTCATTATGTGAATAAAAAATCAAAATGGAATTTATTTGTAAAGCCTCAAAACATAACTAATGAACAGAGGAAATGTTAGTTTAGTGCCAGGAATGCCTACATTGTTCATTCTGGACCCTATTTTGAAATTGGAATATTTTGAACTTTGTGTTAAATTGGCCAAATTAACAATTTCCGAGCACTTTATTTTGTAGTTGAAACAGTTGACTTGGCGATTTCTTGTGCTCAATCGATAGAATAGAAGTAATACTAGTGAAATAGCTAAGAATTTGGTTGATTGGAATAATGTAATTGGCCTAAAATGGGAGTCAAAGTCGGCAAAATCGCCGATTCGTAAATATCGCTGACACATCAAAATTCGCGAGAGCATAATTTCGTCAATTTTCCACCAATTTTCGTACTTTTTGTTTTATTACCTTCACAAAAAGATTCTCTATGATTTCATAAGAAAAAATAACAAATTTTTTTTTTTAAATATCTTGGACACTGGTGCGTGACTCCAGATTTGGGCCTTGGACCCTGAAAGGGTTAAAGCCAGGACATCCAGCTTCTTCTCATTCATAACATCCACAATCATCTCTTTCTTATCATTTGCACAACATCCACGCACATTCAGACTTCCCACTTTGACAATTTTCTTCTTATTCTTTTTAGTAATTATTACAGGAAAAGGGGTTACTAGCCCACTGTTCCCGGCATTTTAGTTGACTTTTACAACATGCATGGCTTACGGAGAAAAGATTCTTATTCCACTTCCCCATGGATATGAAAGGAAAAGTAAAAAGACCAAGAACTATTAAGAATAAAATCAAAGAAAACTCAGATGAGTGTGTATAAATAAACATGTACATGTATGTGTAGTGTGACCTAAGTGTAAGTAGAAGTAGCAAGACGTACCTGTAATCTTGCATATTTATGAGAGACAAAATACAGCAGCAATCCTTCCATCATGTAAAACAATTACAGGCTTTCGTTTCACACTCATTTGGCAGGACGGTAGTACCCCCTGGGTGGTTGCTGTCTACCAACCTACTTACCAGTCATTATTCAACTTGGCATTATTAAAAATATTATATTATAGTCTCTTCTCTTGTGTACATTTCATGAAACATGACACTGCTGGATTTGTTTCGATTTTCTCCATACATTTGTGCCAATTATGGAATTTTTTTTGTCACCTACATTCTTGCAAGTTAATTCAGAAACAAGTTTAGTAATAAGGTGACTGCTACATGCCAAACATTTAATACACACTGGGTATATAAATGCTATATTAATCTATCTCCAGGACTAGTCTCACTGTGGTCCTTTGTTTTTTTCAAGTTTCTGGACAAACAAACAATGGGCAAATGCCTGTCTTTACCTTTTAAAGTACAGGGATTCTGAATGCAATAAACAAACTGGCACTTAAAATTGCCTGATGTAAAGAAGGCCATCAATTAACATGTGATCTACTAACACTTATGCAATAACAAGGTTGAAGAAACAAGCTGTTTTGCATTTTTGGGGAAGTTCATTGAATGTACCCTTATTTTCCCCAAACAAACTTCATTTCATTTTACACAATTTTTTCTTTGCACGCTTTGTTTGGGAATGAAGTTAATGTGCTAATCAATGGTCAACTGTATTAGCACGCAAACAAGCTAAAATGATCCTTTGCTTCCTTAAATCAAGATTAAATTTTCTCTTGCCTGTAGATGTAGTTTCATACAGAAATGTCTTCCAAAATGAAAGTAACATGTATGACATCACAACACACTATTGAAACTCCCTGGAGGCAGGCTGTGTGCCCAAGAAGCTGCAGGTAATTCCTTTCTGGGTCACAATATTGTCTGGAAAAGAAAGCTGGTTGCTCTGGGATACTTGGTTTCCCTGATGAGTTAGTCATTTAACTCCTTCACAAACTTGTGCCCACCTCTCCCATGCTCCGATGGTCTCTGATCCTACTGGAATGAAGTTACAGCATGGTGCTGTTCACCCCTTCAGCTTTACCCAGATATGGTGACCACCAGGAAACTAAATACATTACCATTCATTCAATAGTTGTCTTACCGGAAGTGTGCAGAATCATAATTCAGATAATTCCTTAAACTGAACATTCCCATCCTTCATTCAGAGGGATGGAAATGTTACAATTTAAGGGTACTGTATTTTTTACCGAAGTCCAGCTAACCAGTTTCCTCGAATCCCCTTATATAAATGTTACCACTTGTCTCCACTCACCCCGAAGTAATATTAAGAATTTTTCCTTGAAAACATTGATAAAAGGAAGTAGCATGTTATACAACCATTAGAAATTTAAAAAAAAATACACAATGAAAAATGAAAAGATGGGACATCAAGAGCACAACTCTGCACAGGCATGATAAAGCCACGAGACTGAAAGGGAGCGAATATGGCGAGCAGTAAAGTGGGGCCAGGGCCAGCAGCTAAGACTCAACCCATGTAACCACATACAGATGAGTAAACATGTACTTACATGAAAAACATAATAAAAATAAAAATGCTTTTGTATGTTTACACACTCCTGCAGAGGAACTGAAAAGAAGAATTAAGATTATCACATTTTATAAATGGTGAGGTGTTTTCTGTGAGGTGGCCAAGTGTTATTTCAAGGAGGTAGCCTAAGATACTCCATACCTATGAGATGCAATTACCTAACATTGGCCATTACTGGCTCTGTTGGTTTATGATGGCAGAAGCCAACAAATTAAAAAATATCTTTATTACTGCTACAATATTTCGTCTAGGGCTGAATTTTATCAAGTTTACAAAAATATACCAAATTACAAAGCAAACAAGCACTCTAAGGTTAAGCTCATAAGAGGTCTAAGGTGGTGAAAAGGAATGGTCCTAGGGGTGAGATATGAGATGAAGTCTGGGAGGTAAGGTGAGGGGACAGGGTTAGGCGAGATTTTAAATATGGGAATTACGGAGGGAAGACAAACCTAACTCATCACTTTAAAGCAGGTCAATCTCATGTCAGCAGGACAAAGTTCACACTAATTGGGATACGAGAGTTTTACTACAGTTTCTTTATCGCAAGCCCTATAAGACATAATTACCAGCTACAATCTTTCCAGATCTTCTGCAATGCAGTGAATGCAACTTTTTGCTTATTTTACCTCTATTGATATTCAAATAAGTATAAAAGTTTATTATCGATCTAATATTTTTAACATATTGGCTATCTCCCACCAAAGGAGGCTTACCTATTATTATTATTGTATTAAAAAAAAAAAACCTCAACACATCTGAAGATAATACTGTATATAAGTGAAGATAGTAAAATAATCAAATGTTAAATATTTTTTGAAAGCTTTTGTATTATGAAATCTGAACCTTACCTGAGCTAACTGTGGCTCTGAATTACAGTGAGCCTGGCAAGGGTTGCACAGATATTTTCCACCTCCTTTTGTATCCTCTAATTTGGTGACACACTCTGGTATCTCCATGTTGGAGCTAGATCCAGTGTTACGAGGCCCACCATTGGAACAGCCCGTGGTAGCATCCTGGCCTGTGACCCCTACAGTGAAGATGATTGATAATCAGAAAAGAGGCAATGATGAATCGGTCTTTTTATCAGCTCACCCAATGGTCCTGACCGATTATCATGCTTGATTATTCAATCATATCAGTAGATGGGAAAGAGGAAGAAAGGAGAAATATAGATAACCAATCCAACACCTTAAAAACACACCTTATCCAAGAATATATCTGTACCACAAAGAGGCATAGGGATCACATGAATTATCCAAGCCTTTGTCTTGTTATTTTTACAACTTATCTAAGACTGAAGAAATAAAAACAAATTCTTGCAGTTTCTTCTAAAAAATTTCACAAACTACTTTCAGAAAAGTCAAAGAAAAAAAAACTCAAAGGATAACTTATCGTTTCTGTACTGGCATGCAAAAAATGTTTATATTCGGAAATACTTTATCGTAGTTACCTGATGTGAACCTGATACGCTTTGTGAATGTGATACAATCGACTTTAAAATACAAACGTAGGCTTGATCTTCTTTAAACAAACTGGCCGTATTCCACCAGGACAGGGTGGCTCAAAATGAAAAAAGAAAGTTTCTTTTTAACTTTGACAGTGTATAAAGAAGGAGGGGTTACTAGCTCCTTGCTCTCGGCATTTTAGTCGCCTCTTATGCATGGCTTACTGAGGAAGAATTCTATTCCACTTCCCCATGGAAAATGGAGGCTTTATACCTCTAAAAAATATAAATACCGTACTATTTACATTATACGAGAATCTGAACATTAACGTGTGGCAGTTATATATTCAAACTGGGTTCCTTAACCCTTTCACTGTCTACAACACCCAAATTAAATATAATCAGGGGCCACATTTAAAAACAAAATCTTCTGAAATGGTAGAGAATCTTTTTCTTAAAGTAAAGACACCAAAAGCGCAAACTCAATGTAAAACTTAAGGGATTATGCAGGCGCAAATTTAATGGTTTGGGAACAATTTAAGCATCGGCGATTTTGCCCACTTTGTCCTATTTTAAGACAATTCAATTTCTCAGTCTGATCAATTTCTAGCTATCTTGCTAGTATGCCTTCCTTTCTATCAACCGAGAACAAGAAACTGCCCATTCAACTATAAAAACTATATAAAATGCACAGAAGTCAGTAAGTTGGACTAAATTAAAAAATTACAATTTAAAAAGTCCAAAATATACAGTGCAAACATTCCAGGCACTAAACAACATTTCCTGTGTTCATTAATCATTTCCCCAGGCTTCTTCCATTTTGAATTCATCACACAAAAAAATCAAAGATTTATCTATTTGCAGACAATAAAATGTAACCAGGAATGATTGATTATGGCATCTCAATTTAATCAGACCTATAAACCTATAAAGCAAACTGGGGGTGTATGCATGCCTTACCTATCCTAAGGAAAACTGGCAAATTTGAATACTATTTCCATTATTTTGAGACCAATTTCAAGCCACTTTCCTGGAATCAACCAGTCATCTCTATTTCAGTAGTATGTCTACCATTCTTTCAAATGCTACAGGAGCCAATAAAATCATAAAATCCATCCAAGAAAACATCTCAAATTCATTTTTTTTTTTTAAAACAAACACGAGGTCACGACACGGGGCAGGATTTTTTTTTATACTGTGCACTCAATGCACAGACCCAGTCTCTCATATCTAGGCCAAAATTTACCTCTCTCAGCTTATCTGAGTGAGCTGAGCTCGAGATGTTGATCTGTGTGAGGGGTCCCTGACATCAATAACGTAGATCTGTGACAGACAGTGAAAGGGTTAATGCGAAGCTTAGAAAATACAAGTTTTATATATTGAAATCATCTGAGAAATAAAGCAAAATTAAACAAATCTGAATGAACATGAGGCCTTCACTGAGGTATTGCTTTGGATATTTCACTCAAGTGTGGTGGTGTGAATGGCACTTACTGAAGCTCTCAGCCACATTTCCAGCTTTCTCATGCTATGTTCACAGTGTGTGAAAGTTTAGTTTGTATCTTTAATGATGATAATATTACTTAGCTTTCAAGATGGTTTAGGTTATAAGAAAAATGGGCATATTTAGACAACATGCATTATCAAAAACATCCATTAAATGGTGCATATAACCCAAGGTTGACTTACATCATTAAGATTATTTTCAACACCAAGAACAAGTTAAAAAAAACGTTCACCATCATTTGCTCCAAAGCTACTTCTCCAGAAGAGCACAGACATTATGCACCAATGAGGATTAACGAAGCACCAGTATGTACACTAATCTTTTAACAAGTAGGCATTGCACTCAATCTCCAAATCCAGTTAATTGGTTTAATTGAACCCCTTCATAGGCATTACAATGTACATACTCAAACAACACAGTGAATCTCTCAAAACGTGAATTATAGCAGAACACCAAAAATCCACAATGACTAGAAAGGTAGGCAGTGCAGTAAAAAAAAAAAAAACAGAACAAAACTCAAGGGGGGATGAAAAATACATATTACTATACACAGTTATACAATACAGTATATGTATATTCTCAATTTACTGGACTTATAGGGAGGAGCAGTGGACTGGTAATGGAAACTGTGGTATATAGACGAGACTTTTTGCAGAGATTATAGCAATAACTGACAAATCTGTAACCACCAAACTTTAACTATTGTTTTCAATTCCCAGACCCAGCAGATTTTATCCAGTATTTCCAGAGTTTGTTAAATCGAGGAGTGTTAAGCTGAGGGTGTACTGTGTATTATGTGTGGAAACAGCTTGTGAGGGATGAGCATAGTTACTGCAAAACATGTGCAAGAATGGATGCTCATCACATCAAGGATTTCTACATCAATATGAAGTATACACATTGTGGTCACTGAATTTTTGAAGCAACTTAACTGGCTTAACATTTATTTTCTAATTCTCCCAATCATTATCATGTACCTTACCAATCACCAACATACAGACAAGGTTTAGTAAATACTGCAGTTACAAATTAACTGCTGGATATTCAACCCTTTAAACTCTTCCTTGGATGTCCCCAACACCATCTTCCATCCCTAAGTTGGAAACACCTTCATGAATTTAGTCCACTCACTCCAGTGATATGATGGGAACATTCATATTTTGGCAAATTTTTAAAACATGTGAACACCTTGGTTAAAATGCATTCTCAACAAAAAGTTCTAGAAAGAGATCATCTACAAACACATGGATAAATCAACTTATTTTGAGATGCCTTTTCATATATTTTCACTGTTAATAATTAAGCCAACTTTGTATAATCAGGCAGCATGCAAAACCAAAAAATGAGAATACAGAAAGATGTGATAAGTTCATAGCAGTGCTCCACTTCATATACTTTAGTTACTGGTCTTTCACACAATGAGGTACAGTAACTTACAATATTACATTGTCTATATTTCCTAAAGAATTCTGAATGTTGGTTTAGGAATCACATGAAATAACTCTGTATTAGCTTACACTATTAAAGTATTTACTTTTTACTCTTGTTCATTTCCAACCTTTCTATGCAGAATTAAGGTAAATAGATGGTAGTTAGTTTTCATCAAATACCTCTGCTTTATCCATGACCAGTTTCATGGGCTCTTCTATCCCTGCAGCCTGACCCATGGCCTGGCTTTCCCAATGACCCACCTGGGTTACCCAGGCTGTTTGTGCTAGTATTAAAAGGCCTGCACAACCATCACAACCCAGCTGATACAGCAACTGGAGAAGGAAGCAGTCCAGCTGCTTCTTGAAAACTTTGATCATCATTCTAACATCAATTGGAATAACTGCTGGAAGTATATTGAAATCTTGGGTCATGGATATTGATGTAATGTTCTCTAATTGTACCCATGGCAATTTCTGCTCTTCACCAGGTTTATTCCACATTTTCTCCCAAATCTTTCAATCTGGTAAATTCTTACAGGTATCTTCAATGCACATATTATAAAGAACCTCTCTCTCTCTCTCTCTCTCTCTCTCTTCCCCATTCTAGGTAGAATAATCCAAGTGCTTTGATGCCATTTCCAACAGTTTAGATATATTATTGATTCTATGCTGGCAGTATACATCTGATAATCTTGACATATATCATAGTCTTCAGAATTTCTTATGTATTCCTCTAATAAACAGCCTACCCTCGTCTGCCATGCCTGTTCCATTATGTTGTATATTGTGACAATATTTTCCCTTGTTCTTCATGCTCATGCGTGCGTGTGTGTGTGTGTGTGTGTGTGTGTGTGTGTGTGTGTGTGTGTGTGTGTGTGTGTGTGTGTGTGTGTATGTATGTGTATGTGTATGTGTATTCACCTATTTGTGGTTTCAGGGGTCGATTCATAGCTTCTGGCCCTGCCTCTTCACTGATTGCTACTAGGTCCTCTCTCTCCCAGCTCCTTAAGGTTTATTAAACCTTGTCTTAAAACTATGTATGGTTCCTGCCTCCACTACATCACTTCCTGGGCTATTCCACTTCCTGATAATTCTATGACTAAAGAAGTACTTCCTAACATCCCTTTGACTCATAGGCATAGTAGTCTTCAACTTCCAATTGTGACCCCTTGTTTCTGTGTTCCATCTCAGGAACATCCTGTCTTTGTCCACCTTGTCAATTCTTTGCAGTATTTTATATGTCGTTATCATGTCCCCTGGCCCTCCTGTACTCCAGTATCAGGCCGATTTCCCTTAATCTTTCTTTGAAGGACATTTCCCTTAGCTCTGGAACTAGTCTTGTTGCACACCTTTGCACTTTCTCTAATTTCTTGACGTGCTTGACTAGGTGGGGATTCCAAACTTGTGCTGCATCTCCGATATAGGCCTGATGTACATGGTGTAGAGAGTGTTCAATGATTCCTTACTGAGGTATCGGAAAACTATTCTTAGGTTTGCCAGACGCCCGTATGCTGCAGCAATTATCTGATTGATGTGCGCCTCAGGAGATGTGTTCAGAATTATCACTACCCCAAGACATTTCCTTTGCTCTGGATAGGTTTTGCACTTTTGGCCACCTGCCTATTTCTGCGTCTTCTATTGCCTTCTCCAATCTTCTGACTTGCATTGTTGGCAGGGTTAAATTCAAGAAGCAGTTGCTGGACCATGGTAGGTCAGTACCGTGGCGCGCATTTCTGTTGTGTGTCGCCTGGTCGTGGTTGCAGTTGTCGTCTTTTTGGTGGGTTGAGCTGTGGGGACAGCTTGGTGATGGCGGATTGCTATTCATGTGTGAGGGTGTATTCAAGAAGTTGCTGGCAGGTGGTGGTGTGTGCTGCGGTTTGTGTGTGTGGTGTGTGTGTTGTTGTTGTGTGTGTGTGTGTGGTGTGTGTGGTGTGTGGGGGGTGTGTGTGTGGGGGTGGTTGTGTGTGTGTGGGGTGTGTTGTGTGTGTGGGGTGTGTGTGTGTGTGGGGGTGTGTGTGTGTGGGGGTGTGTGTTGTGTGGGGGTGTGTGTGTGTTGGGGGTGGTGTGTGTGTGGGGGTGTGTGTGTGGGGTGTGTGTGTGGGGGGTGTGTGTGTGTGGGGTGTGTGTGTGTGTGGGGTGTGTGTGGGGGTGTGTGTGGGGTGTGTGTGTGGGGTGTTGTGTGTGGGGGTGTGGTGTGTGTGTGGGGGTGTGTGGTGTGGGGTGTTTTGTGTGGGGTGTGTGGTGTGGGGGTGTTGTGTGGGGGTGTGTGTGTGGGGTGGTGTGTGGGGGGTGTGTGTGGGGTGTGTGTGTGGGGGTGTGGTGGGGGTGTGTGTGGGGGTGTGTGTGGGGGTGTGTGTGGGGGTGTGTGTGGGGTGTGTGTGGGGTGTGTGTGTGGGGTGTTGTGGGGGTGTGGGGGTGTGTGTGTGGGGTGTGTGTGTGGGGGTGTGGTGGGGGTGTGTGGGGGTGTGTGTGGGGGTGTGTGTGGGGGTGTGTGGGGGTGTGTGGGGGTGTGTGGGGGTGTGTGGGGTGTGGGGGTTGTGTGGGGTGTGTGTGTGGGTGTGTGGGGGGTTGTGTGGGGGGGGGGGTGTCACCATTTGTTTACACTGAAGAGAAGTTGGCAGTAAATACAAGTGAATGCTAGTTTGTATATGAAACTGAAGCATCTCCTAAAGAAGAGACATTAGTGTTGAGAGAAAACATGCTAGTCTTCTACTTTCCCTCCTACTGCATGCATTACTCTTTTAATTAACTCAGCTGTATGAATTAAAATTTACAATTTTGAGTAATCCATCATTACACAACTAACCTGTACATATGAGAAAGAAACCTATGATGACTTCAGCTAGACTTAGACCATTGCTTAGTTAATGGTGCAAGTCGGACCAAAACATCGTCATAAGTTTCTTTCTCCTACGTGCAGGTTATTTGTGTACTGCTCCAGTCAAGGTATCGGGCCTTTTTATTCTCCATCATTGTTAGTAAAATATATTGGTTATTTTGTCATAGCCAAATCATGACATGTAACATTCATCACCCACAGTACCTTCAGTCGTAATGACATTCTTAGTACTAAGCTGCTAGCTATTACTTGGTTTATCCTGGCTATCGAACTTCTCATAAAACGAATGGACACTGAGAATTAAGTGACAGTACAGTATACTAACATTTCTTTCCATTTCACCTTTAGAATAAAAATTTCACAATTCAACCATGCTAAGAGCCAAGATCAGGTCTGATATGATTATTTCACCATCAAGAGCTTTTTTACACACTGGACTTTTCGACTATGTACAAAATATTTTTAAGAGTTTACTGTATATCATCTGCCACAAGTCAACCAGTTTACCCAACAAAAAAGTGCAGAAGTGAACTAGAAACTTTATTATTGCGGGCCATGTATCATACCCAAAATAAACGTGATTACGTATTTCCATCTAATTTATATTTTTTAACACAGCGGCCATCTCCCACAGAGGCAGGGTGACCCGGAAAAGAAGAAACAGTTCATAAAGCTTCTCTTCCTTTTACATTTAGTAATTTTCATCTAAATTATTTTTATCAATAATGGCTTACCTCATTAAACTGTTAGGTTACTTCTATTTTTTTTTAGTGGTGATTAATATAATAAACATCCAATAAAAATGATGAGAAGACAAAACTTGTCCACCAGGGTTAATTTTTTTTTTTCCAAAATTGGAAGTGACATTTACAAAATAAAAGATAATCTTACAGGACATGTGATGTAGTCAGTTTAATTGTTGAATCTGTCAAGCTTTATCATACTTCCTTCTTTCCTTTTTTACTGAACACAATGTGCCTAGTCTAGCTGCCCAACCCAGTTTCTTGCTCCTCATTTTCCACTCTCTTGATCCTCCTAATCTGCTCTCTTGTAGACATGTGAGAGATCCTCATACAGAATATAGCATATTATTTATTAAAAATTTTTCTTGTAAAGTTCTCTGGTAAAGAGAAGTGGAAAAGCAGAATGAATCTAAATATTAACGACTGTTATAATTTTTTTTTCAACAAACCAGCTGTATCCCACCAAGGCAGGGTGGCCCAAAAAGAAAAACAAAAGTATGTTATAATTATAGCCATAATTTTTAAAAGGGTGGAGGGGTAAGCCAACGAAAAGCCTCAGTCAGGTGACAAAAAGCACGAGATGCGAGTCATCATATGATTAAAACCCATGTAAGGAACACTTGTTCTGTTTCCTGACAAACCTAACCATGTATGAAGAAATTCCACACCACTTACCAGGTGCTGTCGTGCGCAGTCTCTTTGGCGGAGGGTCGTTGGTGGACCCTTGATTGGCATGTTTTGCTGCACGCTGCTTGTGCTTGTTTCCTGCAATGTGTGTGGCTAATAACTGAGGTGAATTGACCGTTACATCACACACAATGCATCTGATAACCCCACTGACTTCATCACGCTCAAACCCTTTCTCTGTTTCTTCCAAAGTCTTCAATAAATCCTTTGATTTAACCTGTAAAAGATATCAGTATATTACTTTGTATATCATGCACTGTTCATAGGCAAACATAACGGTGAGAGATTAAGAGTGATCAGTTGTGCTTTTGTGACAATTCACAGAAAGCTATCAACAATGAGGAATCAGGTTGACCTACTATTTCAATCTCACAGGCTCTCCACTTTCCATTAATAATTACATTATGTGTCATTTATCTGTCAAACTCATTTCTCCTAAGCATTGCTAAACCGTTGTGTTAATGCATTTACATAATATTTCCTATCTTTATTTTGCAGTTTGTATATATATATATATAAGGAACATTCATAAAAGATATTTATATCAATAAGAATTGCTTCTCTTTCAGTGAATTACAATGCAGAAACACTCAAAGATATACTTAATGTTTCTACATTTTAGTTTGACTAATATACACACACTTTTTTATAACACTGGCTGTCTCCCACTGTGGTAGAGGGACCCAAAAAAAAAAAAAAAAAAAAAAAAAACCCACTTGCCCCATCATTCACACTATCACTGTCTTGCCCAAGGAGCGTAGATGCGACAGTTCAAATGCCACAGGAGGAAGCCAAAATAGAGACTGACAAAAGATAGTATATAATAAGCACCAAATGAAAAAAAAATTGATCACCAAGGAGGATAAGTGAATTTGAGGAACTTATTGTAACATTGCTTGGATACTTTAAAAGTTTACCAGCAGTATAAAACTTGTGTGAGGAAGGCAAGTAGCTTACTTTCGCTGATGTTTTGAGCCAGCTGTATGGGAATCTAGAACTGTCTGTGAAGAGAATTCCAGATTGCAAACTTCACATCGAACTGTCACCTGCGAGAAAAATAGAGTTGAAATACTGAAAGTAAGAAAATAAAACTTAGATACAGTATGCACAATACTCAACAGATAGACTTCTAAAAATATGTGGTTTCTGTCTCACCATTATCTACCAAGGTAGTTCAGCCCAAAAAAGGAAACACTTGCCAAAAATGTGTGGACATCATAATTAAAATGACCCTTATAAAACCCTAAGTTATGGACATAATTTGAAGACAGTAGAACATACAAAAGATAAGGTAATCAGTCCCTCAGTTCTACTGTCTTCCAATCATGTCCTTGAACTTTTACTGATAAAGCCACTGGATGGTGAAATGTATACAATAAAAATAACCAGATGTTGCACGTCTAATTTTCATCTTTTTGGTATTGTATACCATTCAAGTACATCTTTAAAAGTTATCCAGTCAACACCCCAACAGCACATAAAATCCAAAAACTGGTTATCTACCTTTCCCTCCCTCTGATCTAATACACACACACACACACATATGCCTGTAGAATACTCAAGCCCCTACCATTCATGTGGGATGGGCAGGCAAGTCTGCTTTTCTCAAAAGGCAAACGTTTATTTTTTATTTCTTTAGTTTTTCAAATAAACTTAGCTGTCCTCTACCTGAACATAATAAATAGTCTATCAAGTCTTGAATTGACAAGCACACAGAACTCACTCTGGGTTTCTTTGCAGGCATTCGGCCCATTGCGTTTTCCATGACAGCCATTGCAACAGGATCATCTCCAATTTCCATTGAAGTCATGATTGCTGAGTTGGATGATGGAACACCTCCAGCAATGCTTATCCTGTGCAAAAGGGATTCTTTACATTATTATAAGAAAGAAAAGAAAGAAAAAACAAAATAAAAAAAAACCATAAAAGTTTTAGTATTTGTAGTTTGATTTTTTTACATAATGGATATCTCTCACCTAAGCAGTGTGACCTGAAAGAGATACACTTTCATCATCATTCACACTATAACTCTTGCCATAGGTGTGCATTTAAGACCATTCAGATGACCCTTCAAAGAGTAAATATCCCCACCCATCCTTTAGAGTGCAGGTACTGTACTTCCCACCTCCAGGACTCAAGTCCAGCAATTATATTTTGTAATTACCCAAGTTTTCGAGGAGGATGGGGGATGGAACTCTAGCCCTTGGTTCCACTCTTACTTCTGACTGACCGACATGAAAGAGCTCTGTAATATACAGTTCTGAGTCCTTGTATAGAGTCCACTTCCATTTTCATTTTTCAGTTCATTTAACTACTACAGTGCTCTTATGTTGAAGAAATATCTTCTGATATCTCTGTGGCTCATATGGGCATTCAATACCCTCCTCATGTCTCTTGTTCATGTTACAATCCTGTTGATGAGTTTATATTTGTTCATCTTGTTTGACCAGCATCCTTCACAACGCAAGCATTGTACTTACTTCCTCCAAAACAAGAATCCGGCTAATCCGTTTCATGACTTCCTTAACATACACATATGTATGAAAAATATAGAGTATAAAAAATACAATGCAAATTAAAGGATGAAATTTATATAGCATAACTATTAAAAGCTTATGAGAAATACACTCAAATAAAATATAATTTGTACTAATACACAGAGCAGTAGTGTTAAAAAGTTTTTTCAACTTTAATACTAAAAACTTTTAGCTGATTTTCTTAATTCAATGATCGATCACACAATATATACACAGAGTTCCATTCGTAAGAGCACGTCGTTAAACGAATTCGTCGCTAAGCGAGAAGCATTCTATAATGGCAGTGGGTTTATGTAACCATCTTTGATATTGTTTTAATACCACCTGTGCACCATTTATAACATTTCTGGTATATTTTTAAATGTTTATACAGTAGTGTATTGTATATTGTAATAAACAGAATAGAGGAAATCAGCTCTAATATACATTGTTTAGGTATGTATACTGGTCAGAGAGCCCATCGTAAGTCCGAGGCGTCAGTAAACGAGTACATCACTAAGTGAGGAGAGGCTGTATATACTCTTCATTTAGTATATAATCATGCTATATTTCTCCCTTATTCTTGTTCCAAACTCTCAACTGACCCCTTCCTTCCTCTTCCTCAGATCAAACCTGATTACTTTCCATTTCCCAAGGTACTTTAAAGCCCCTATGGGTTTGGCACTTTCCCATGAATCTTCTTTCTTGCAACAAACCAGCCATATCCAAGACAGGGTGGCCCAAAAAGAAAAAATATGAAAGTTTCTCTAAGTTTAGTAATATATACAGAAGGGGTTATTAGCCCCTTGCTCCCAGCATTTTAGTTGCCTCTTACGACATGCATGAGGAAGAATTCTAGTCCAATTTACTCATACAATAGGCAACAATGTCAGTCTGTCTACTTCTTCCTTTTAAAATCTAACTTGGAACTATTCACTTAAACATGCCAATAGGTGCTTATCTAGTTCTTTTTCTTCTACCTTCAATTTATGATAGTTTTTGCAAATGTAATTCTGTTGTGCACCAAGTTTGCATAAGCCCATTGGGGAAAAATCGAGCTTCAGCTATGTGGTCAGTGGGCCCCCTTAACAGCCAAAGCCAGGTTAAACAGGTACTTGACAGAGAAGTTTGGCTAAAGGCTGGGCTGGCTGGGTAGTAAAATCCTCAAAATTGATTACAGGTAACCCTGCCTTCATAAAATTAGAAATGAACAGCATTAACCCCTTCAGGGTCCAAGGCCCAAATCTGAAGTGGTGCCCCAGTGTCCAAGAATTTTCAAAAAAAAAATTTATTTTTTCTTATGAAATGGTAGAGAATCTTTTTGTGAAGGTAATAAAACAAAAAGTACGAAATTTGATGGAAAATTGATGAAATTATGCTCTCGCGAATTTTGATGTGTCAGCGATATTTACGAATCGGCGATTTTGCCGACTCTGACTCCCATTTTAGGCCAATTACATTATTCCAGTCAACCAAATTCTTAGCTATTTCACTAGTATTACTTCTATTCTATCGATTGAGCACAAGAAATCGCCAAGTCAACTGTTTCAACTACAAATTAAAGTGATCGGAAATTGTTAATTTGGCCAATTTAACACAAAGTTCAAAATATTCAAATTTCAAAATAGGGTCCAGAATAAACAATGTAGGTATTCCTGGAACTAAACTAACATTTCCTCTGTTCATTAGTTACGTTTTGAGGCTTTACAAATAAATTCCATTTTGATTTTTTATTCACATAATGAATTTTTATTCACACCAAAAAATAGAAGATTTACTGTTATGCAATACTGTAATAATTGTATAAATATCATCACCATATTTGCGAATGCATATTAGACCCACTAGCTGGAGTGTATTAGACGTGTGAGGTCGTTTGTTTATTCTTGAATATCGGCAAAAATTTAACATTTCTGCTACTTTGAGCTCGGTTTCAAGCCATTTCCAGTGCGAAAACCAATCAAAATCATCTCTATTTCTGTAATATGTCTTCCATTCTATCAAATGAGAGCAAGAAATCGCAAATAGAACTATAAAAAACATACGAAAAAACACTGCAAAGTCGCTGTTTTAATCGAAAAATCATGATTTCAGTTTTTTTCTCTCGTTATACACAGCGTGCTGCAGGATCTGTTTTATGTGGTGCACACATACCACATAGATGTATTCTTTCATATCTAGGCCCAAATGTACCACTCACAGTTTATCAGAGCGAGCTGAGCTCATGACGTAGATCTACGGTTTGGACCCTGAACGTAAAGCCGTAGATCTACGGGATGGACCCTCAAAGGGTTAAGTCCCTCATGGTTTGTACCTATCCCAGGAAACAATAATACTGCATTTTCTTAAAATGATACCTACGTGGATGGTTGATGTGTCGGTGACAGCGCAGGAAAGGGTACGTATGGAACAGAGGTGGGCATATAACTCATGCGGAAGTCCAGCACCTGCAGTCCTAAACCCAGCACGTCACCCAACACCAGCTGAAATGTGACTTCCATTAGACATGTTGAACAATAAACTATTTACCGATTTCCATGTGCCACTCCCTACCAGCTATTACACCAGTGCACTTTGAACCTTTTCCTAAAGCAAACCAATATAAAAACTGAGCACAGTTTGCCAAAAATAATACAGCTTACCTGCAAATAACTCTAATTCTTATTAGATAGGCCTGTTTTCAGGCTTTACTTGCAAGAACCCCATAGCATCACTTAAGAACTAATAATCATGCATGGGAGGTCTTTTGTGCACCATTTTAACTGATATACAAGTCCTACATTTTTAAAACTCCAGAAGGCAATTTAATTTATAAATCTTAATATAATTTAATTCCACTGCTGCAAGTTCTGCTGTGACTAGGTATTTTCAGCAAAAATTAAATATACTGACACTTTCATCTATTTGTGCACTCATGGAATAAATTAAGATCAATGAGTTTAACATAGTCACAACAAATTTTTTCCACTACCGGTGGGCCCTGCTTATACAGCAAGTTAGGTTCTGGGCTACTGCTGTAAAGGAAAAATTGCTGTAAAGTGAAACATAAGCCCTTTTTTATATATATATATATAAATACATACATATAAAAGCCTGATAATACGTTTACACTATCATATAGTAAGTGAGCAAAAGAGCTACCTTTGATATACCTTTGAAGAATTTCAAGAGTATATCTACTCTCTGAGCCCGGCCATAGGCCAGGCTCGTCTGGTGCTTGCCTGGTCAACCAGGCTGTTGCTGCTGGAGGCCCGTTAGGTCTAAAAAATGCATATACAGTACACACATTACTTACTTTAAAATATTTTCGTCCTTAGCTTACAGAGAGTGGAGAATATATTTATTGTAAGAAGTGAGTAAATGAAGAATGGGTATAACTGAAAACCACTGCATTAGCAAGATGCCATAAAGCAAAGCGTTTGAAGAGAGACCTGCCTGTATTGTAGACTACGGTTTTACAGTAAAACAACTATGTTGCCTTTGCTACAAGTTTCTGCTGACTAGATTTTTCAGTTATTTTCAAAACTAGTTTAAGCAGAGTAAATAAATTTGAATAGTGCAGTTTTGTTGCAAAATGATTCAAAGGTGAACAAAAGTCTTTGACAGAACACACTGTAAATCTAAAAAATTTAGCAGCACAAAGTTTGGGTAGTACATTCCATAAACTTCTTTAATTTGACAGCTGGCTCTCGAGACAAGCAAGTTTATTAAGTACAGGTACATATAAATACAGTTACACAAATTATCATACATAGTAACAATTGTAAATTACCTAGAATAACCCAAAAGAGTCAAAGTGACATTTCCATTATAATAATACATAATATTATATCTATTTCTACAAGTACTTGTACAAGGTATACAGGCCTAGCTGACATCAATGACATACTACTATATAGAAAGCCCATTGTTATGCAGAGCATTTTGGGCAAATTAGGTCAGTTTTGTCCCAGGATGTGACCCACACCAGTCCACTAACACCCAGGTACCCATTTTATACTGATGGGTGAACATAGACAGCAGGTGTCTTATGGAAAGATGTCCTAATGTTATCCAGCTGTACCAGAGATGTGAATCACGGACCTCAGTGTATGAGCTGAGTGCGCTAGTGATCAAGCTATGGGGTACCCTTGTGAATACGGGACCCTTGTGAATACAGCCATTCTTACTAAGTAACAGCCAGTCATGTCTAATATATAGCCTCTGTCTTACTAAATGTTTTTCAAAACTTACATAGATAACCTCATCCCCAAACTTCATATCACAAATAGTATATAATATCAACAAGTTGATAAGTAAGACAAAGACTGAGTCTTGTCATCTTGCTCCTAGACTGATGGACATTTCATCTGAAAAAATTCCTGATATTGCAGATATATCTTAATTATCAACCTAGAAAACTAGTCGACATCCACGATTTAAAAAGTTGGATGCCTCGCCAGACACCATATATGCCATTGTATAAATGCATGTCTGCAATATGTAGTTAACCTGAATAAAGCTCGTGTAACTAAAGCAAAATATTGTATATAGCTGTAAATATATCCTGAATAGTTACATATTAGGGTATTATGAAACAATAAAAAAGTAAATTATATTAAAAAATTGCTGAAGGCTAATTTTTTAAGTAAAAATAAAGCAGGTTACAGGAGTGACATATTGTGCGAATTATTGCCATGGATGTAAATAATCTACATACTGCTATATACAATACACATGCTGATGTGTATAATGTACATGCTGATGTAATAACACTGCACTAGGCAAGGACTCAACTCATGCTGCTTTGGCCTGCCTCTTGGTGGGCGAAAACACATGACGCCCTTATCCACTGGACCGTGCGATCTGGGCGTCATGTATTTTCGCCCACCATGAGGCAGGCCAAAGCAGCATGAGTTCGAGCCTTGGCTAGTGCAGTGTTGTTATTGATCAATACCACTCGTTCGTGGTCACAATAATATAAAATGTTGATGTAAATAATGTACATGATGTAAATAATGTACATGATGATGTAAGTAATGTACGTGATAATGTAAATAATGTACATGCTGATTTTATTAATTTGAATTAATAAATTCAAGTAAAACATAGCTATATACTGAGTATATTTTGGCACTAAAGAGGCCACACATTCAGCTTACTTTACTCCTATGTTATCTCCTTATATTGTGATTTTGACAGACTTATTTGGGTATTTTAACTTCTAAGATTTAAATATTATATCCCAAGGACTCCAATGGGTTTTCATCAGTAATTTACACTATATATAAACTAAAGTAAACCCACAGTTTAGTTCCCCATGAATGTGGGTTTATTTGTGGCCTGTACAAGAGTATACTAAATTCCATTGTGCCATATACAAGGGTATACTAAGATTTGTACCATATACAAGGGTATACTAAGATCATTTGTACCATATATATGAGAATACTAAGATCATTTGTACCATATACAAGGGTATACCAAGATCATTTGTACCATATACAAGGGTATACTAAGATCATTTGTACCATATACAAGGGTATACTAATCTTGTACCTATAAGGGTTACTAAGATCATTTGTACCATATACAAGGGTATACTAAGATCATTTGTACCATATACAAGGGTATACTAAGATCATTTGTACCATATACAAGGGTAAACTAAGATTTGTACCATATACAGGAGTATACTAAGGTTATTTGTGCAGTATATAAGAGTATGGTCTGATTATTTGTGCCATATAAAAGGAGTATACTTCAATACTTTTGCTCAGCTCAGTTTTATCGTAGCATTCATCTGGGGGGAAGCACTAAACCCGCTGGTGAGACAGCGCCTGAGGAACGTGGGGGATGAGGACTCAGGTTTAATCCCGGTAAGTGAGGAGGGCGGGGATAACTCTACCTCCTAGGATCAAGAGAACCACACTAACACCAAGGTTTAAGAGTAGCCTTGTAGAGCAACGCTGACTGCCACCCCCGGCGTCACCTCCACCATCCCTCACTCTTCCTTTCATTGCCTCACCCTGTCTTTACCCTCTCACCCTCACCTCTCACACTACGCAGGCCTAAAGGCCTACTAATCACCTACGTGTCACACAGGTGAATGTTCCCAAAGGAAGCATACTTACAGATTAATTTTAAATAATTCACGCGACACCAAGGAGTCCAGCCATCACTACAGAGGTTCACTGTACAGGTCGCTTATACTCCGAGGCGGCGTCCACACACTCCTCTCACACAGTATAGAAAACTAGTACGCACCAATAACTCACTACAGTTGTGACCGGGTGTGGAAGTGTGAATTGCTCATTACTCTAAAATTTGTTCATGATTGTAGCCATGTATAAACGCAAGTAACCATTCTTACAGTATTCATTACCTTGTACCTAGTTCAGCCATCAAAACTTTGGGGCCCAGTCCCTGGACCCATTGTGTACCTCTAATCTGTTAATACCTTTGTAACTTGTCATGATTGTGACTAGACCTACCTGGAGTTCATTACCTTTGTAAATTGTGAATTCATTACCTCTGTAACTTGCTCAGCCATCAAAACTTTGAGGCCCAGTCCCTGGACCCATTATGTACCTCTGTAATCTTTTGACTACCGCCCACAGGATGGGTATGGGGTGCATAATAAACATATTAAACTGTAAACTGTGCTTCTGCCTTCACTTTATTATATAGGATCTTTGTGATGGTGCTTTATCCCTCTTGCTGGACTCATTTTATTGTAGTCACTGAATTGTGGTTGCAGGGGTCGAGTCACTGCTCCTGGTCCCGCCTCTCTGCTGGCAGCTGCAGGGTTCAGTCTCCTGGCTTTACCTTTGTAACTAGTTCAGCTATTATAACTTTGGGGTCCAGTCCCTGGACCCATTATGTACCTTTGTAATCTTTTGACTACCGCCTACAGGATGGGTATGGGGTGCATAATAAATCAATCAAATCAAATCATCTCCTGGCTGCATCAGCCTTTTCATACTAATTACTGCATGGTTACGTTTATCGTGGTGCTCTAACGCATTTAAATCATCATATCGATGGTGCAGTTTTAATCTTCGGCCGCAGAGATTTCATTCGGATAATTAATTAAGTGGGTTAGTAAACTAGGATAACCCAGTAAAATCAGGATTTTTAGATTACATTTTGCCACAGAAGTGACTAGTTTTTTGTGCACCCCATATCCATCCTGTGGACGGTAGTACAAGAGCATACGGATACACAAAAGGCCCAGGAACTAGGCCCCAAAAGGGTTACTAGGTGTACATATGGGTTTTTATTTATCTACCTATCTACAGTTCACCTATCTGTTACAAGCAAATTTAGGAAACTTGCTTAGTATATCTATCTTATTTTCATTAATAAGATATCTTGACATGTCACATAGGTTATTATATTGTTTGTCTGTATTCCTCAATAACTGGACAATTAAGCACATAGTGTTCAAGACAGTGACCATATGCCTGATCACATAATTTACATTTAGTTTGATCATCATCTGTGTCTCTCCCAAACTACCGGAAGTACTTGTAACAAAGCCTAAGCCTGGCCACTACTACATCAGTCAGTGTTCACATTGCACGTTGCTCCATAAACATACTTATCTACGTTCATATTATCATAGTGTGTTATAGATCTACTCAGGCTTCTAACTGCATTCCTATAACAATCATTTTCATTATTTACTTCTCTCCTAATATTATTCCTAATGCTAGACACAGATATACCAAAGTTATGTTCTACATTCTCCTTCTGGGTACTCTTCTTGGCTAACACCGAGACTCCCTATTTTTTTTTCCACCGGGTTTCATTAATCCTCATCCCCAGGATGCGACCCACATTAATCGACAAACACCTACTTGCTGCTAGGTGAACAGTGAACCATAGACTCGGTGACCTGAAGCCACTGCTTACTGAGCTTAACCTAGATTGCGTTTATATGAATCGCTAAGGTTTTTTGGGTTATCCTTGGTAATTTAGAGTATATATGATAATTGCACTTATGTGTACCTGTGCCTAAATAAACTTAAAACCATGTGAGTCATCCAACACAGGAATTGCTAGAGGTTCGATCCAACATCCGCTAATGGGGGGAGACAATACTCTGGTAGCCAGGCTTGTCTTCTCTGGTGCTCAGGTCCAGGACTAACATCAGTGGTGTAAGTTTATTCAGGTATAAGTACACATAAATACAGTTCCATATATTATCATACATAGCAGCACATGTGTAGATTACCCTGGATAACCCATAAAAAAGTCAGACGTGGTGATCTCACGGCCATCACATTAGAGATTGTTTATTTCAGCATAATACAATGTTTGAACAATGTGGGTAACATTTAGGTGTACATGTAAAGAAGTGTGTATGCAGAGCACCGTCCTACTCCTACAACCTTGGACCTATCTTCAGTCTTTTAAAGATGGGGTCTTCACAAAAAACCTCGCCTGCCTTTTCTATTCCCACGTCCAAACGCCTCGAATTATGATACCTTCAACGTTGCTGCCAACTCGATCTTCAAACTCAACAGCCTTGTTGAGATGAAATTCCTTGAAGTCAACTCTACTCAATTCTGATACCTCCAGTGTTCACTATCAAATGCAGAAATGCCCTCTACCAATTCTAAAGTACTCACCCTTGATGCACCCATGCCTACTTGCACTACTGAGCCCACCACATTAGCTCCGCCTCCAGAAGATCAAGAAGCACTCACAAACAATACCACGGGTGGGTTTGAACCCGCGATCAGAGTCTCAAAACTCCAGACCGTCGCGTTAGCCACTAGGCCAGCTAGCTTCAATAAGATTCATCCAACTAGGTATATTTCTACACCATAAGAAAGTTAGCATTGGCACCACTGTGACCACAAATGCAAGTTTTTACAGGGGCTAACGCGACGGTCTGGAGCTTTGAGATTCTCTGATCGCGGGTCCGAACCCTACCTATGGTATGGTTTGTTTGCTTGTGTCATTACGATTTCGTGAATCAAGCAGTCACGTTAGAAGAAATTCAAGTCGACGACCACATCCCCGGCTTCACCTGGTGACGGTGAAGCCGGGGGGTGGGGTGGAGGCACGTCTCTCAATCTAGATATCCAAGTGTTGTACATTTATCTTATTTATTATCTTGTCACTATTATATACCATTGATCTAAAGACACTGATATGGATTGAGAAAAAGGGACCCAACACTGACTCCTGTGGAACACCACTTGTAACAGGTTTCCTCCCCATTTATGTCAACTTTCCGTTGTCTATTGGTCAGTTAAGAACAAAAAGTCACAATATCGTGACTGGAACAATACACAAATAACCAGCACATAGGAGAGAGGAGCTTACGGCGACGTTTCGGTCCGACTTGGACTAGTGTGACTTTGTAAATGGTCCAAGTCGGATCGAAACGTCGTCGTAAGCTCCTCTCTCATATGTGCGGGTTATTTGTATGTTTGGTTCAGTAATGGGTTCTTCTTATCCTTTATCATTGTTCACTGCTTCAAATACCTTAGTGAAAAGATTAGTAATTTCGTGAGTAAAAAACTTTAGGTAAATGAAACATGCAACATTTCTGAATATTTAATTTTTTTTAGCCTAGAAATAAAAATTAATTTTTCAGAACGTTGCATATGTGTTCATTTATTTCCTTGATTGCAGGCATTTTTGTAACCTTTCTAATCTCATTAAATTCGTCGTTTTTTTTTTATTGTTTGGGAAGAACTTCACCATCACTGTACACAGGAATAAACAATAGCTCACAGATATATCAATTTGAATAGCCTCTGTGTATAACAAGTCAGTAGACACCACAGTTTTCTTGCAGCCTGTCACGCCCCCTCCCTTCCCTAATTGTAACAGCCTGGTTAATCTGGCCCTGATCCACCATGAGGCCTGGTCACAGATCGGGCCGCGGGGGCGTTGACCCCCGGAACTCTCTCTCCAGGTATACTCCAGGTATCCGTGTCCTGTTTCTTGAAGAGTCCATCCTGTCCTTTCAATCAAATCCTCTATATGTTTTAGCGACTTTAGTATGTCTTCTCCGGTCCTTCTATCTTTAAGGTTACTAGGTTCGGTTGTCCTGTAGCCTCTCAACATGGTTCATTCCCGTTATCTCTGAGACTACTCTGGTTGCGAACTTCTGCATTTTTTTCAGTTTCTTGACGTGTGTTCCAGCTGGTGCTGTGAATAGACACTGGAAGTTTACTTTAATCGCTATTTTACAGATTAAAGTATTCTTAAAATGTAGTTTTGATGACTCTTGTGCAGTCAATATGCTTTAAATCTAGCAAACCAGTGCAGTGAAGGAATTCTTTACTTTCTGGCGCTTATCCTTCGCGTAATCCAAACAGTATAGGATGTGTCCATCAAGTACTGCTTTCCTGGTTGCTCTTTCTCCTTTCCTGGGCCATCATGATCTCTTACAGTCGTACCTATAATTTGATAGGCCGTATGCACGGTCACCACACCGCAAAAAATTGTAATACAAAACGTAAAATTATAAATACTAATATATGCAACAATAATATGACACTAAAGATAAATACTTGAATACAATAATAAAATATAAATAACTGAATGAAACATCTGTTTTCAATGGGAGTCTCTCAGTCAGTGGAGTATTAAGCGAACAGTCAGGGCTGAGAAAGATATGGTCTCCAGCAACACAGCATCGGGAAGAGCAAACCTTATTTCTCTCGGAATCTGGAATGTCTTAGAGTAGGAGAGAGGTGTGTGAGGACTCAGTAGGTGCGTATGACGTCTCCTTCAGGTGACTGAAATAACCCCTGATGGGTTGCAGGTGGTGGCAAAGATCACCCACACCAAAACCCTCCCTTTCGCAGCAGTGAAGCTGTGAACAAGTTGAAAGGTGGAAAAGCGCTGGTATTGAGGCCTAGGGACGAGAGGTCTTTCAGCTGGTGACGCCACATCCACGAGTTGCTAGCCGTAGGGTTTTAGCCATTTTGCGCACGGGTACCATTCCCTCTGACGGTAAGTGTGGGCCCCCCCAATTGGAAAGGAAAAGGTTGGAGAGGACTGGAGATATTTTTGGGGGGGTTGTTAAATATCACTGAGGGGTAGGAAAGAAAAATTCCCGATTGTTTTTGGTGACCTAATTTGAGAACATCGGTTTCTGATTCAACTGCAGCAAGGGATATGGATTGCTTCAGAAGTCAGAAAGGGAAAAAAAAAGTGAGCTTGGCGTGCTTGTGGTGCACCTTCGTTATACAGCTGAAGGGTCTGGCAGAAGTTGTCGCTCCAGAGGAGTACCTCGAACACAGCAAGACTGAGGGATACCAGGACGCTTTTCGCATAACCCAAATAATAAAATAATAATAATATATAATAATATAATTTAAATAAATAAATGAGTACAAAGGCTTACGATATCAACACGTGTGTGTCTGTGTGTACATACACTGAGAGTTAATTTTAATCACTATTTTAGGTATTAAAGTATTATTGACTTGTGGTGAACACTGGCATGCAACCTTAAAATGACCCTCGTGCAATCGATAAGCTTTAAACCAAAAAGGCAACCATATATATCCATATATGTATGTAATTGAGTTACTCAATATTCTTCTTAATTGATGAAGAACATTAATGATCACACAATAACATACTCCAGGAATATCAATATGCCAAGAGATGAATTAATGTGGTGCGGGGGCTCTTGATTCAAGATAGGCGGAGCTACCCTTCCCTTCCTCAGAGCAAACCTGATAACCTCCCATTCGCTAGGTGTTGCCTGATTCCTAAAGGTTTAGCGCTTCCCCATATGTATAATAACCCAGAGGCATATATATATATATATATATATATATATATATATATATATATATATATATATATTTTTTATTTTTTTTATTATCACACCGGCCGATTCCCCCCAAGGCAGGGGGGCCCGAAAAAGAAAAACTTTCACCATCATTCACTCATCATGTCTTGCCAGAAGGGTCTTTACACTACAGTTTTTAAACGCAACATTAACACCCCCCCTTCAGAGTGCAGGCACTGTACTTCCCATCTCCAGGAATCAAGTCCCGGGTGCCGGTTTCCCTGAAAACCCTTCATAAATGTTAAATTTGCTCACACTCCAACAGCATCCAAGTATTAAAAACCATTTGTCTCCATTCACTCCTATCAAACACGCTCACGCATTTTTCCCGCTGGAAAATCCAAGCCCTCGCACACAAAACCTCCTTTACCCCCCCCCTCCAACCCTTCCTAGGCCCACCCCCACCCCGCCTTCCTTCCACTACAGACTGATACACTCTTGAAGTCATTCTGTTTCGCTCCATTCTCTCTACATGTCCGAACCACCTCAACAACCCTTCCTCAGCCCTTGGACAACAGTTTTGGGAATCCCCCACCTCCTCCTAACTTCCAAACTACGAATTTCCTGCATTATATTACACCCACATTGCCCTCAACATGACATCTCCCCTCCCCCAGCCTTCTCCTCGCTGCAACATTCATCACCCACGCTTCCCAAAACCCCTATAAGAGCGTTGGTAAAACTATACTCTCATACATTCCCTCTTTGCCCCCAAGGACAAAGTTCTTTGTTTCCAAGACTCCTAAGTGCACCACTCACTCTTTTCCCTCATCAATTCTATGATTCACCTCATCTTTCATAGACCCATCCGCTGACACGTCCACTCCCAAATATCTAATACGTTCCTCTCCCTACCCCCCCTCCAATCGAATTTAATTTTCCACCAATCTTTTTTATCCCATAACCTTACTCTTTTCCCATTCACCTTTTAATTTTTTTCTTTGCACACCCAAAAAATTCATCCACCAACCTGAAAATTCCTCGAATCCCCAAAAGCCAGTGTCATCACAAGGAGCAGCTGTACACTCCCCTTTGTTGTGATTCTTTATCTTTTAAAACCACGCTCTTTTCCAAAACCCTCGCATTTACTTCTCTTAAAACCCCCTCTTAAATATATTAAAAAACCCGGTGACACCACTCCTTGCTAAGGGCCACTTTTACTGGGAAAAAATTTCCCCTTCTTTCCTACATCCTAACTTGAGCCCCACTACCCGTAAAAACCTTCCTGCTTTCATAACCTACCCCCTAAAACCCTCACGCAACATCCCCATGCCCCCCCTATCCACCCTGTCAAAGCCTTTTCCAAATCCATAAATGCCACAAAGACCTCTTTAGCCTTATCTAAATACTGTTCACTTATATGTTTCACTGTAAACACCTGGTCCACACACCCCTACCTTTCCTAAAGCCTCCTTGTTCATCTGCTATCCTATTCTCCGTCTTACTCTTTAAATTCTTTCAATTATAACTCTACCATACACTTTACCAGGTACACTCAACAGACTTATCCCCTATAATTTTTTGCACTCTCTTTTATCCTTTGCCTTTATACAAAGGAAACTATGCATGCTCTCTCCCAATCCCTAGGTACCTTACCCTCTTCCATACATTTATTAAATAATTGCCCCAAACCCACTCCAAAACTATATCCCACCTGCTTTTAACATTTATTTTTTATCCCATCAATCCCGGCTGCCTTACCCCTTTCATTTTAAACCCACTGCCCCACGAACTTCCCCCACACTCCCCAACTGGCTCTTCCTCCCCTCCTACAAGAAGTTTTTCCTCCTTGCCCTATACACGAAATCACAGTTTCCCTATCCATCAACTTTTAAAATTCCTCAAAATATTCCTCCATCTTCCCCTACCTTAACCTCCCATTTAATAACTCTCCTCTCCTATTTTTAACTGACAAATCCATTTGTTCTCTAGGCTTTCTTAACTTGTTAACTCACCCCAAACTTTTTCTTATTTTCAAAAAAATTTGTTGATAACATCTCACCCACTCTCTCATTTGCTCTCTTTTTACATGCTTCACCACTCTCTTAACTTCTCTCTTTTTCTCCTATACTCTTCCCTCCTTGCATCATTTTCTACTTTTTTTAAAAACTTCTCATATGCAACTTTTTCTCCCTTACTACTCTCTTTACATCATCATTCCACCAATCGCTCCTCTTCCCTCCTGCACCCACTTTCCTTAACCAAAAAACTTCTGCTGAACACCTAACACTACATTTTTAAACCTACCCCATCCCCTCTTCGACCCCATTGCCTATGCTCTTATTAGCCCATCTATCCTCCAATAGCTGTTTATATCTTACCCTAACTGCCTCCTTTTTTAGTTATAAACCTTCACCTCTCATCTTCCCTGATGTTTCTATTCTCCTTGTATCCCATTCAAACCTTTTACTCTCAGTATAGCTACAACTAAAAGTGATCTGATATATCTGTGGCCCCTCTAAAACATGTACACCCTGAAGTCTACTCAACAGTCTTTTATCTACCAATACATAACCCAAACAAATACTGTCATTTCGCCCTACATCATATCGTGTATATTTTATTTATCCTCTTTTTTCTTAAAATATGTATTACCTATAACTAAACCCCTTTCTATACAAATTCAATCAAAGGGCTCCCATTATCTTTACACCTGGCACCCAAACTTACCTACCACACCCTCTCTAAAAGTTTCTCCTATTTTAGCATTCAAGTCCCTACCACAATTACTCTCTCCACTTGGTTCAAAGGCTCCTATACATTCACTTAACACCCCCAAAAATTCTCTCTCTCCTCTGCATTCCTCTCTCTCCAGGTGCATACACGCTTATTATGACCCTTCTCGCATCCAACCTTTACTTTAATCCACATAATTCTTGAATTTACACATTCATATTCTCTTTTCCTTCCATAAACTGACATTTAACATTACTGCTACCCTTCCTTTGTCTAAACTTCTCAGATACTCCAGATTTAATCCCATTTATTTCCCCCCACTGAAACTCTCCTACCCCCTTCAGCTTTGTTTCGCTTAGGGCCAGGACATCCAACTTCTTTTCATTCATAACATCAGATCATCTGTTTCTGTCATCCGCACTACATCCACGCACATTAACCCAACCCAGTTTTATAAAGTTTTTCTTTTTCTCTTTTTAGTAATTTAAAAAAAAGGAAGAAGGGGTTACTTAGCCTTTTGGCTCCGGCTTTAGTCGCCTCATACGACACGCATGGCTTACGGAGGAAAGATTCTTTTCCCCTTCCCCATGGACAATAGAAGAAATAAAAAAGAACAAGAGCTATTTAGAAAAAAAGAAAACCAGATGTAGTATAATATTTTCAGTCTGTTTAATGGACCAAATGAAATAATAGCAAAAATCCCTTTTTATTAAGTGTTTTTGAACAAAAAGAAACCACAATCCTACCATCATCAAAACAGTTTAAATTTTTGTTTCACGTTCTGCAGGACGTATACTTCCCTGGGTGGTTGCTGTCTACCAACCTACTACCTATATATATATATATATATATAATATATATATATATATATATATATATACCTATATATATATTATATATATATATATATATATATATATCTATATATAACTGATATATCAGATCATTATTTAGTTGTAGCTACAGTTAGAGTAAGAGGTAGATGGGAAAAGAGGAAGGTGGCAACAACAAGTAAGAGGGAGGTGAAAGTGTATAAACTAAGGGAGGAGGAAGTTCGGGCGAGATATAAGCGACTATTGGCAGAAAGGTGGGCTAGTGCAAAGATGAGTAGTGGGGGGGGGGGGTTGAAGAGGGTTGGAATAGTTTTAAAAATGCAGTATTAGAATGTGGGGCAGAAGTTTGTGGTTATAGGAGGGTGGGGGCAGGAGGAAAGAGGAGTGATTGGTGGAATGATGAAGTAAAGGGTGTGATAAAAGAGAAAAAAGGTAGCTTACGAGAGGTTTTTACAAAGCAGAAGTGTTATAAGAAGAGCAGAGTATATGGAGAGTAAAAGAAAGGTGAAGAGAGTGGTGAGAGAGTGCAAAAGGAGAGCAGATGAAAGAGTGGGAGAGGCACTGTCAAGAAATTTTATTGAAAATAAAAAAAAAATTTGGAGTGAGTTAAACAAGTTAAGAAAGCCTAGGGAAAGTATGGATTTGTCCGTTAAAAACAGAGTAGGGGAGTTAGTAGATGGGGAGAGGGAGGTATTAGGTAGATGGCGAGAATATTTTGAGGAACTTTTAAATGTTGAGGAAGAAAGGGAGGCGGTAATTTCATGCACTGGCCAGGGAGGTATACCATCTTTCAGGAGTGAAGAAGAGCAGAATGTAAGTGTGGTGGAGGTACGTGAGACATTACGTAGAATGAAAGGGGGTAAAGCAGCTGGAACTGATGGGATCATGACAGAAATGTTAAAAGCATGGGGGATATAGTGTTGGAGTGGTTGGTACTTTTGTTTAATAAATGCATGAAAGAGGGGAAGGTACCTAGGGATTGGCGGAGAGAGTGTATAGTTCCTTTATATAAAGGGAAAGGGGACAAAAGAGATTGTAAAAATTATAGAGGAATAAGTTTACCGAGTATACCAGGAAAAGTATAGGTAGAGTTATAATTGAAAGAATTAGAGGTAAGACAGAATGTAGAATTGCGGATGAGCAAGGAGGCTTCAGAGTGGGTAGGGGATGTGTAGATCAAGTGTTTACATTGAACATATATGTGAACAGTATTTAGATAAAGGTAGGGAAGTTTTTATTGCATTTATGGATTTAGAAAAGGCATATGATAGAGTGGATAGAGGAGCAATGTGGCAGATGTTGCAAGTTTATGGAATAGGTGGTAAGTTACTAAATGCTGTAAAGAGCTTTTATGAGGATAGTGAGGCTCAGGTTAGGGTATGTAGAAGAGAGGGAGAATACTTCCCGGTAAAAGTAGGTCTTAGACAGGGATGTGTAATGTCACCATGGTTGTTTAATATATTTATAGATGGTGTTGTAAAAGAAGTAAATGCTAGGGTGTTCGGGAGAGGGTGGGATTAAATTATGGGGAATCAAATTCAAAATGGGAATTGACACAGTTACTTTTTGCTGATGATACTGTGCTTATGGGGGATTCTAAAAAAAAATTGCAAAGGTTAGTGGATGAGTTTGAGAATGTGTGTAAAGGTAGAAAGTTGAAAGTGAACATAGAAAAGAGTAAGGTGATGAGGGTATCAAATGATTTAGATAAAGAAAAATTGGATATCAAATTGGGGAGGAGGAGTATGGAAGAAGTGAATGTTTTCAGATACTTGGGAGTTGACGTGTCGGCGGATGGATTTATGAAGGATGAGGTTAATCATAGAATTGATGAGGGAAAAAGGCGAGTGGTGCGTTGAGGTATATGTGGAGTCAAAAAACGTTATCTATGGAGGCAAAGAAGGGAATGTATGAAAGTATAGTAGTACCAACACTCTTATATGGATGTGAAGCTTGGGTGGTAAATGCAGCAGCGAGGAGACGGTTGGAGGCAGTGGAGATGTCCTGTCTAAGGGCAATGTGTGGTGTAAATATTATGCAGAAAATTTGAGTGTGGAAATTAGGAGAAGGTGTGGAGTTAATAAAAGCATTAGTCAGAGGGCAGAAGGGGGGTTGTTGGGGTGGTTTGGTCATTTAGAGAGAATGTATCAAAGTAGAATGACATGGAAAGCACATAAATCTATAGGGAAGGAAAGAGGGGTGGGGGTCGTCCTCGAAAGGTTGGAAAGAGGGGGTTAAAGGAGGTTTTGTGGGCGGGGGCTTGGACTTCCAGCAAGCGTGCATGAGCGTGTTAGATGGGAGTGGAATGGAGACGAATGATACTTGGGCCTGACGATTGTTGGAGTGTGAGCGGGGTATTATTTAGTGAAGGGATTCGGGGAAACCGGTTATTTCTTATAGTCGGACTTGAGTCCTGGAAATGGGAAGTACAATCCCTCACTTTAAAGGAGGGGTTTGGGATATTGGCAGTTTGGAGGGATATGTTGTGTACCCTTTATACGTATATGCTTCTAAACTGTTGTATTCTGAGCACCTCTGCCAAAAGCAGTGATAATGTGTGAGTGCGGTGGAAAGTGTTGAATGATGATGAAAGTATTTTCTTTTTGGGGATTTTCTTTCTTTTTTTGGGTCACCCTGCCTCGGTGGAGACGACCAACTTGTTGAAAAAAAAAAAAAAAAAAAAAAAAAAAAAAAAAAAAAAAAAAATATATATTTTATATATATATATATATTATATTTATAATATATATATATTATATATATATATATATATATATTATATATATATGCCGTGCCGAATATGAAACGGTCAATTAACAAGAACTCATTTAAAATTAAGCCCTTTCTAAAATTTTCTCTTATACGTTAAAGATATATATTTTCATTAATGTTAATGTAAAATTTTTAAATTTTACTCAAAAGAATCTTAGATAACTTACCTACCTTTATTATAACAAAAACAATTTATTTTAGCCTAACCCAACTAAATATATTTTAGATTTGTTTACAATAATTTATACTAAACAAACACAGTGAAATACATTTTTTTCTTTAGGTTCAGAATGATTTTGACGAAATTATTGCATACACAAATTTCCGTTGTCCTATATGGCAAGATGAACGTTGCTATTTAAGCCAAGATTTGCAAGTTCTGCTATTCGCAGACATTTTTATATATTTATATATATATATATATATATATATATATATATATTTATATATATATAATATATTATATATATATATATGGAAAACAATCGCAGACAGGCGATCTTAACTTAACAGGCAAGAAAGCCACGGGGGGGGGGGGAGGGGAATTTTTGATCAAGTACTTTCACACTTCACAGTGCGTTATCAGGAGCTGTGCAATGTTGGAATGGCAGCAACAGGAGAAAATGAGCGGAAGTTATTCAGAGTATGGTATCGTGCGATGTCGTATTGATTTTTTTTTTTTTTTTACAGTGTGGCTTGGAATGTCGATAGTAGGTTTGGGTTAATCGAGGCAGAGTTCCACTGACTGGGTCATTACATGACCAATAACCAAGTTACCCAATTTTTTTTATTTCCCATTTGTCGTGACAAACTCCATCCACCGTTCGCCAGCGTCACTGCCTGGTGACTGACATATATAAACATGCCAAATATAGGCTGTGTTTCCCTTGTCTCTGCTCACAACCAACAGACACTCTCACCTCTTACTCTTTCGTTGTTATGTGTATATATATTTTCTGTACATTTCATCTCCCATTCTTCACGAGGTCAAAGAGATGACAAAGAAAGGGAGTGAGAGACAGGTGCAAGGGAAGCATTTATTGGGGTAATAATTCCTTCGTTGTAGACCTTTGTACAGCAGTGGCACAATGGAAGTTCGTAATACATCTGTACTTTAATTACAGTCTGTAGTATCCTAGGACTGGAGAGGGGGGGTTGTAGGAAGACTGGGCTAGTATAAAACAGAGAAAAAAGGGTTGTGGGTACACAGAGAGAAAGACAGATGAGAAAGAATGTTGCTCATCCACTTTGGTCTCTGATTTAAGAGTGTTACTTTGTAATGAAGTGGAAACTAAAATAAGATAGGATAATTACGTTTGCCAAGAAAATGCATGAGTTACCACACGACGTTAACAGCAGATTTTACAAAGAAAATCTCATAGTTATGGTACAGCATATCCGTTGGTTGGTTAAGAATACTAGACATGAATGTGAGCAACCTTTATTAAATTTTACTCTTTAAAAACAAAAATAAATGCAATAGCAACTATTTAGCTTTCTTTTTAACAATGTCGGCTAACAGCGGCACGGAATGTCATGAGACTTTCAACCCTTCAGCATTTCCAAGGCTTCGCGAAAGGGGCCACCATCATCTAGGTAGGGAGACTTTGGAAGGTTCTAACGGCCAATCAGGGGGCATGAAATTGTTGATATGGCTTTTAGCCAATAGGGAAAACTCTTCGGCATCGTCAAGTAACCAATCAGAGAGCCCTAGCTCTTTCCCAAGGAAGTTGAGGAGATGAGAAGCAGTGCAGTTCTAGACTCGGTAGAGAGTGTTTCGCAATCTCCCCGTTACTTTAAAAAATCATAGAAAAACCTAAGAAAGGTATGGCAAAAGACATAAAAAAAGGGCAGATCCATAAAATACGAGAAGCACATCAGAATCTCCATTATTCTAATCAGCGATCTCAATAAGGATCAGTACAGTCTTCTGGATGAACACCTCTACATTTCCAATTTTCCGCTTTCATTCATTTCCAGTTTTAGTACGTATCCACCAAACAAAACATTTATCAAGAAAACGCTTCACCTCAAGTGGCTTCTTCAGTCATCAGGCTCGAAGAAACCCTTAATAAATATCTAGATAATTGGACAAGTGTCGTCTACCTTCAATATGTTAGCCTCATAGCACCACATCAACCTATTTCCAGCTTATCCTTATTTATTTTCAAGGAATATCTCTAAATGACAGTTTGCACAACAGAAAAAAGTGGTGGTGGTTTGCTTGCAATCATTTTATTAACGATTTTGGTAGAGTAATATTGTATAAAGATTTATACAGTGTGGTGACTTGGTTGGTATACTCACCGTCATAGACGAGAGTCTGGCCTCAGGTAATGGGAATCTGTCTTTATATAGACTGTCTTCTTCCTTCTGTTATTTTCTTCCTTATTTGCTTCCTTCTTCGGCAGCAACGTCACGGCGAGTGTACGAGGGAGATGCCCAGGAAGACCGTGGCTGCTGCGTGACCAGGACCAGAGAGAGTTGAGATAACTGAACTTAGTTATCTAGGTCAGAGTGAGTGTGTTAACTAACCCAGGTCATCTAGATCAGACTGACTGAGCGTAATAACTAACCCAGGTCATCTAGATCAGATTGACTGAACGTAATAACTAGCCAAGGTCATCTAGATCAGGTTGAGTGATAACTAATCCAGGTCATCTAGATCAGGCTGAGTGTGATAACTAACCCAGGTCATCTAGATCAGGCTGAGTGTGATACCTAATCCAGGTCATCTAGATCAGGCTGAGTGTGATAACTAACCCAGGTCATCTAGATCAGACTGACTGAGCGTGATAACTAACCCAGGTCATCTAGATCAGACTGACTGAACGTGATAACTAACCCAGGTCATCTAGATCAGACTGACTGAACGTGATAACTAACCCAGGTCATCTAGATCAGACTGACTGAACGTGATAACTAACCCAGGTCATCTAGATCAGACTGACTGAGCGTGATAACTAACCCAGGTCATCTAGATCAGACTGACTGAACGTGATAACTAACCCAGGTCATCTAGATCAGACTGACTGAACGTGATAACTAACCCTGGTCATCTAGATCAGACTGACTGAACGTGATAACTAACCCTGGTCAACTAGATCAGACTGACTGAACGTGATAACTAACCCAGGTCATCTAGATCACACTGACTGAACATAAATACTCACGCAAGGTTTATGTGACGTTTTATGTCTCTACAAACTATTTCATTTCTTTCATAACATTATAAAATCCAGGTAAACTTTTATTAATATACCATTTGAAATAATTCAGTTTTTTGGGGTAATTACCTTCTTGCAATATTTCTGTTTAATTTATGTTTTTCAATTTATTATTATTATTATTATTATTATTATTATTATTATTATTATTATTATTATTATTATTATTATTATTATTATTATTATTATTATTATATTTTCACTTGATACATGTTTATATAAAGGAATGTTTAGTTGGGTGTACGTGCCTAAAACCCCTTTATATGCAGAGCATTTCGGGCAGACTTAAAATTAACTTAAAATTAATAAGGCAGTAACAGTACGTATGGTCATTAAATAAGTTACAATGAATACAAGAGACTTAAGTATTCTATTAGGTCATGCTGTATGGATATAATAAGTCTTGTAGAGAAGACGTACAATTTTGATTATTAAGTTACGGGGCCACAATGGAATGATTAACATCTGAGATGAATACATATATTGAGAGTAAGTATTTATCGATTATATTGATAAGAAAGTTTTATCTATGTTCATGATATTGAGCAAATGCAGTGAATTTGGCCGGGAATCAATTTTTTCTCATCAGCGTTATAACGAAACGACGTTAAGTGGGGACTTGCTGTATATATTTAGAGTAAAACATAACGAATTGAAAATTACCGTATATTTTTAACCCTTGGTTTAATACAACTTAGCTATGATGGATATCTCGCTCCCTCCCCCCCAAAAAAAACAACAATAATAAGTAAAATATTTTTATATTACACCCAGTGTTTGGTGGAAACGATGCTGGCAGGTGAAGACAGTGTTGAATGATGGGTGGGTGTTCGTGGATGTCCGTGGCAGGGTTGTAACCACTGGTAAGTAGACTCAAATTGGTGCCTTAAGCATCTCCATGGAGGCTGCTGCACCTGTGGAAGAACAGTGATGCTAATGGTTAAAGGTGCATTGTTAGAGAGAGAGAGATTGATGTAGGTAACAGCTCTTAGCTTGTAAATAAAGTTAGGAACGGAGAACCTAACCTCGTAAAACTCTTTGTAAAAAAGAATACATTGACTGTCTCCCAAATGATTTTTTTCTCTTATTAAGAATCATTCGGCAAGTCACTTGACCAAATTAAAGCTAGCACACATCTGGCTCACACTCCACAATGTATCTTACAAGGACTGTACTTTCTTTAATATTAAGGCAAAGATGCCCTTGTGGGTGAAATCTTTCTTCTTTCAACGCACCGGCGGTATCCCACCGAGGCAGGGTGACCCAAAAAGAAAAACGAAAGTTTCTCTTTTTAACTTTAGTAATATATACGGGAGAAGGGGTTATTAGTCCCTTGCTCCCGGTATTTTAGTCGCCTCTTACAACATGCATGGCTTACGGATGAAGAATTCTGTTCCACTTCCCCATGGAGGTGCGTGAAAGCTGTCAGAACGATATTGATAGTTACGCTTTGAAATGAACAATGAAAGGATTAATTTGTCTTTAAACCTGTGTAATACTGGTGGGAGGTCATGACCTTAATGAGGTCAAACTCTCGAAAAAATGTGGAAGAAAATGTGGAGTAAGTTGAAAGCAGATCTCAAAATATATACTGAGTCTGTTTGCTGGGGGACTAAACTTTTATAGCCTTGTTAACTCTGCTTTTGTCTAGATAGTTTAGGTTAGTGTAGTATAGCAGAAGGCTCTCTCCCCCACCCTCCACTCTATCTGTCCACGCTAAACGTACCCTAACCTTACTTAACCTAACCTAACCTAACTTTGATGTGATTAAGTAAGTGCAAGAACTGTAGCGAATTTATTAGACAGGACGTTACATTACGAAACCCAAATTCCACAAATTTTATTGCAGAATCCACGTTGATGTCAGGTTTAGCAATTTTTCATAAATTTTGCGATCTTGCCCCGGAGGGCGCTCCTCTCTCTCTCTCTCTCTCTCTCTCTCTCTCTCTCTCTCTCTCTCTCTCTCTCTCTGCTTGAACACTGAAGTGACATTTACTGGATCGAAATAGATTTCCTTGTTTACATTTGGGTCTTCTCTTGATACGTTGAACATTAACGCTAATGGATG
>NC_069431.1:11498071-11533071 GCF_026875155.1 Cherax quadricarinatus
TTTGAAGGTTCTCGTTATACATCCTATCATTTTCCTAGCAGATGTGGTGGATACATTGTAGTGATCTTTGAGAGTGAGATTCTCTGACATTATCACTCCCAGGTCCTTCACATTAATTTTTCTCTCTGCTGTGTGGTTGGAATTTGTGTTATACTCCGATAAAGTTTTAATTTTCTAGAGTTTCTCATAGCGGAGTAATTGACATTTGTCTTCATTAAATTTCATAAGAACATAAGAAAGGAGGAACACTGCAGGAGGCCTGTTGGCCCATACTAGGCCAATTCATCCCACTAACAAAACATTTGCCCAACCCAATTTTCAATGCCACCCAAGAAATAAGCTCTGATGTGAAAGTCCCACTCAAATCCAACCCCTCCCACTCATGTACTTATCCAACCTAAATTTGAAACTACCCAAAGTCCCAGCCTCAATAACCCAACTAGGTAGACTGTTCCACTCATCAACTACCCTATTTCCAAACCAATACTTTCCTATGTCCTTTCTAAATCTAAACTTATCTAATTTAAATCCATTACTGCGGGTTCTCTCTTGGAGAGACATCCTCAAGACCTTATTAATATCCCCTTTATTAATACCTATCTTCCACTTATACACTTCGATCAGGTCTCCCCTCATTCTTCGTTTAACAAGTGAATGTAACTTAAGAGTCTTCAATCTTTCTTCATAAGGAAGATTTCTAATGCTATGTATTAATTTAGTCATCCTACGCTGAATGTTTTCTAACGAATTTATGTCCATTCTGTAATATGGAGACCAGAACTGAGCTGCATAATCTAGGTGAGGCCTTACTAATGATGTATAAAGCTGCAGTATGACCTCTGGACTTCTGTTGCCTACACTTCTTGATATAAATCCCAGTAATCTATTTGCCTTATTACGTACGCTTAGGCATTGCTGTCTTGGTTTAAGGTTGCTGCTCACCATAACCCCCAAGTCCTTTTCGCAATCTGTATGGCTAAGTTCTACATCATTTAACTTATAAGTACTAGGTTAGGGCACTCCCAAGCTTCAGAACCTTGCATTTATCTACATTGAACTGCATCTGCCACTTTTCTGACCAAGAATAGAGTTTGTTTAAATCTTCCTGAAGTTCCATAACATCTACGTTTAAATCAATTATCCTACCTATCTTTGTGTCATCGGCGAATTTGCTCATATCGCTAGTAATTCCCTCATCAAGATCATTGATATATATTATAAACAACAACGGGCCCAAGACTGATCCCTGTGGAACGCCACTTGTTACAGATCCCCACTCGGATTTAACCCCATTTATGGACACTCTCTGCTTCCTGTCCCCTCAAGGAAGGTTCCTTGATGTTGGTGAGGGGCTCTTGATTTAGAGAATTGGATCTGTGCTCCAGTTCCCCGAATTAAGCCTGAATGCCTTCCAATCCCCCCCCCCAGGCGCTGTATAATCCTCCGGGTTTAGCGCTTCCCCTTGATTATAATAATAATCTGCTTCCTGTCAGTGAGCCATGACTCGATCCACGAGAGCACTTTTCCCCCAATGCCATGAGCTGCCACTTTCTTTAACAGTCCTATGGTGCGGAACTCTATCAAAAGCCTTACTAAAATCTAAGTAAATAATATCAAATTCTTTATCGTGGTCAACAGCCTCAAAAGCTTTACTGAAGAAAGTTAATAAATTAGTTAGACAAGACCGGCCTCTTGTGAATCCATGCTGAGTATCATTAATCAAGCTATGCTTATCGAGATGGCTTCTTATAATCTCAGCTATAATTGACTCTAGTAATTTGCCTACAATTGAGGTCAGGCTTATTGGGCGGTAATTTGACGGTAACGACTTGTCCCCTGTTTTAAAAATAGGAATTACATTAGCCATCTTCCACATATCAGACACTACACCTGTTTGAAGAGATAAATTAAAAATATTAGTTAATGGTTTCGTAGTGTTTCCTGAGGGCCATTTAAAAATTTGGTTAATATCCGTTTGCAGACTTGCAGTGTCTTCGATGGATGACACTGTCATGCAAATTCGAGTGTCATCTGAACTATGTATGGCTGCCAGATGCCAATTTTACACATTCCGAGAGAAAAGTAGAGAGAGGGACAGGAATGGAGAGTGAGATGCAGCAGAAGGGCTGAGAGAAATGGATTTTTTTAATAGTGATGGGTCAACCGAAACGTTGTTCAGATCAATTCAGTGATGTCTGGTTGTCAAGTTCAGTTTGTGTGTTGTGTATTTGTGTATTGATTCAGTCACAGTACTGTGCCTTTGTGCACTGAGTAGACTCAGTAAAGATTTATTTAGGTACAGGTATACATAAGTACAATTATTATACATAGTAAAATAGTTCGAGCCCCACCTGTACCCTGGATTATTTGCAATCATATTCTACGATTTCGCGAGTCATAACAAATAACATATATGTAAATTGCCTAGGATAACCCCCAAAAAAGTCGAAGTGACTTTTTTCCACTGGAGTCCTTGCAGCCCTGAACCTCACATATATCTGTGTTCTGCTGGAAAGACTCATATAATTTTGTAATATGCTGAATACTTACCTTAATTAACACAAATGCTCTTTACCAGCATGAAAGCAACCGCGCCGCTGAAGGATAAAATTTTTCACTATAGTTACCCCGAGATCCACTCAGGAAGGACTGAACTATACCCATTTTCTGTAATAACTACTGTTCTATTGATTAAATTTTTGTGAGTTCCATCACTAGTTCCTCATGAATATCAGAGATAGATTCTTATATTAATATTAGATCATAAGCAACACTAGTAGCAGCAGCAGCAGCAGCAGCAGTGTAAGTAGGTAATAGCAGCGACAGCACAAGCAGTACTAAAAACAGCGATAGGAGCAGCAGAAGCAGTATCCAGCAGTAGTAGAAATAGGAAAAGTAGAAACGGAATCCATAGCACTAATAGAAGCAGCAGAGATCCAAGCAGTAGCAGCAGCAGCAGTAGCAGCAGCAGCATTAGCAACAGTAGCAGTAATAGCAGCAGCAGTGCTGAGGTGTTTCTCTCAGCTATCATCCGAGGGTGATGCTGGCCTCTCAAAATCACCATCTGAGGGTGATGCTGGCCTCCCAAGATCACCATCTGAGTGTGATGCTGGTCTCCCAAGATCACCATCTGAGTGTGATGCTGGTCTCCCAAGATCACCATTTGAATGTGATGCTGTCCTCCCAAGATCACCATCTGAATGTGATGCTGGTCTCCCAAGATCACCATCTGAGTGTGATGCTGGTCTCCCAAGATCACCATCTGAGTGTGAGGCTGGTCTCCCAAGATCACCATTTGAATGTGATGCTGTCCTCCCAAGATCACCATCTGAATGTGATGCTGGTCTCCCAAGATCACCATCTGAGTGTGATGCTGGTCTCCCAAGATCACCATCTGAGTGTGAGGCTGGTCTCCCAAGATCACCATCTGAGTGTGATGCTGGTCTCCCAAGATCACCATCTGAGTGTGATGCTGGTCTCCCAAGATCACCATCTGAGTGGGATGCTGGTCTCCCAAGAACACCATCTGAGTGTGATGCTGGTCTCCCAAGATCACCATCTGAGTGTGATGCTGGTCTCCCAAGATCACCATCTGAGTGTGATGCTGGTCTCCCAAGATCACCATCTGAGTGTGATGCTGGTCTCCCAAGATCACCATCTGAGTGTGATGCTGGTCTCCCAAGATCACCATCTGAGGGTGAGGTTGGCCTCCCAGACATACCCAAGCTGCCAAACGACACTTAGCCAAGAATAGACTCAGTTTAATCTTGGGAACCTGCTACTGGTCTTACATTATCTTGACAGGTAGTAAAGTCGAGGTATCTTACGATACTATCTCGTGATCCTAACTTATATCCCAGAGACCAAATCGTCTCAGTATTAGACGCACTGAAAAAAAGTGAATTATGCTCCCGAGGTGCAGTTATAAACATGATGACTATGTATGGAGGTTTGAGTAAAGTTTGTCTCTCTTCAATACAGGAGTTCAGTTTCTGCTTGCTTCTCTGCTTTAAATATCACGAGTGACTGTAATGCCATATTTGCGTCAGTGAGTTGACTGGTTAATGGAGGTTCTAAAGCCTATCGTCTCACGAGGGGTATTAAGGCTGTGTGCCACCTGTTCACCAGTTTCCAGTTTTTTGGTCACCTCTGTATTCGGCTGAACAAGCCTGCCGTGAAGGCGAAACATTTCGGAAATAAAGATAAAGTGTTGCCTAAGTACCCTATTCATTCACCAGTCCTAAAGCAGAGTTTAATGTAAACTCTCAGTGTGTATACAAAGAGAGAGACATACAACTCTTGGTGTGTATGCACTGAGAAACATACACCTTTCGGTGCCTTGAATATCTCCTACTTGAAATGTTGTTGTCTGAATGATAATGGTATACATACCGACAGGTTGATAAGTTAGACATATGTGCAACAGTCAGGTATCTTTATCTCGAAATGTTTCGCCTACACAGTAGGCTTTTTTCAGTCGAATACCGAGGCGGCAGCAGAGATATAAAAACGATGCAGTCAGTCTAATGGTTATAATTATAGCCATAAGTTTTAAAGGGGTGGACCGGTAAGCCAGCGGAAGGCCTGGAGTATACCTGGAGGGGGTCAGTGCCCCCGCGGCCCGGTTTGAGTCTAGGCCTTGTAGTGGGTCAGGGTCTGATCAATCAGGCTGTTACTGCTGGCCTCTCGTAAACCGACGTACGAACCACATCCCGGTTGATCAGGTACTGACTTTAGGTGCTTGTCCAGCGCCTTCTTAAAGACAGCCAGGAGTCTATTGGTAATCCCCCTTATGTATGCTGGGATTCAGCTGAACAGTCTTGGGCCCCTGACACTCACTGTGTTGTCTCTTAGTGTACTCGTGGCGCCTCTACTCCTCACTGAGGGAATGTTGCATCACTTGCCGAGCCTTTGCTTTCATAGAGAGTGACTTTCTTGAGCAAGTTTGGTACTAATCCCTCAAGGATTTTCCAAGTGTATATTATCATGTATCTCTATCGCCTGCATTCAAGGGAATACAAATCAAGGGTCAGATGACCGAAAACTCCAGCCGTGGGTCATCGTATGACTGAGACCTGCGTTAGAAAACACTTGTCTTGTTCCTGACAAACTTTATCTAACCTAGTCCATTATCCTCGAAGTCGTACACAGTTTTCAGATTCCTTGATGCTCGAGCGGTGGAACCTTCACCTAAGGAATTCTCTCCTTTTAGATCAAACCTGATCACCTCCCATTCTGCAGGCTCTGTATGGCTCCTACGGATTTAGTGCTTCCCGCGATTATGGTAATGATAATGATAATTCCGTCCTTGGCGCCTGGGATGAGAATAACATGAACGGGTGACGGTGTCAACACAAGTGTCTGCTCCTAAAATATCTAACCACCTCATTATTTATGCCGTTTTAAAATATCTTCAAGTCATATTTTTGTAACCACGTTTGTGTATGTCTCGTGTGTCTTTTTAAATTATATATTATTCAGTTAATATACGTTTTAAGTTATAGATCTAGTAAATTACACATCTCTTTGAGAAGTCAAGGTAATTAATATTATTTACATATAATAATGTCAGTCTTGCTAAAAAAAATTATCTTTAAAATATATAGCTTCAATAATACGTGTGGTAATACATCGACACCGTGCCTAACCCTTCTAGAGTAGGGTAGGGGCCTGAGCCTGAGCCTGAGCCTGAGCCTGAGCCTGAGCCTGAGCCTGAGCCTGAGCCTGAGCCTGAGCCTGAGCCTGAGCCTGAGCCTTTAGCTCATAAGACTGTCATTCCCATTAGATCCTTGGGGCGGGGATGGCAGGGGGATGGCAGGCCAGAGAGGCTAGGCCTGGGGACAGTTGGTCCCAAAGATGAGGAGGTACTTGTGCCTCCTCCCATAGGAGACTTAGGTCTCAGACACTCCCTAAAGAGGGAGCCAAGGCCGGGCCACCACTTGGAAAAGGCCCGGGCCGGGAGAATACCGGCTGATCTTTAATAATAATAAAAAGTGTGGTAATATAATCGACACCATGCGTAATCCCTCTAGGGTAGGGTAGGTGCTTGAGCCCGAGCCTTTATCTCACAAGACTGTCATTCCCATTTGCTTCTTTGGGGCGGGGGTGGCAAACCAGAGAGGCCTAGCTTGTGGCTAGGCCTGGGGACAGTTGGTCCCCAAGATGAGGAGGTACCTGTGCTTCCTCCCATGGGAGACTTAGGTCTCAGACACTCCCTAAAGAGGGAGCCAAGGCCGGGCCCGGGAGAATACCAGCGAATCTTTGATAATAAATAATAATAAAGTGTGGTAATGGTTATAACTGATCATAACTTACAAGGGGGTGGATGGGGGTAAGCCAGTGGAAGGTCTCGGTGAGATGACCTGAAGTTCCTGTGGCCAGATCATCACATGACTAAAACTCGTGTCAGGAAACACTTGTCCTGTTTCCTGACAAATCTTATCTGTTGGTGTGCAAGTTACAAGCAGCCTTAATAACCCTCGTAGCAAGATTCTCTCTCAAATGAACACGTATTGAAGGCTCAGATGTTTCGCCCACTGGAGAACTTTATAAATATAAACCCAAGGCATCGAGGTAGAGTAAACGCAAGTATTTATCAAGTAACCTGACAACTCCCAAAGAAAACTTTCGTGAGATGCAGAATAATTTACGACGGAAAATCTTGCCTCTCCACCTGCATAATATCTACATATTGTGTAGCGTTAACTGCTTAACTTTACTGTTTAGTTTCAATATTTCGTCTAAACTTATAATTTCGGGGGAGAGGTGGGGGTTCCAGTAATTTAGCAAATTTATGGGGTGTGTGCTGGCCCCCAATAATTTTAACTAATTTCCCTGGGAGTGTGTGCTGGGTCCAGAAACTTAGTAATTTAAGGGGAGTGTGTTGGGTCCCGAATTTAATTACTTACTGGGAGTGTGTGCGGGGCCCCCAGAATTTAGCTAATTTGGGAGGGGTTTGCTGGTCCAGTAATTTAGAAAATTTCGGGGAGTGTGTGCTGGGCCCCAAGTAACTTAGCTAACTTACTGGGAGGTGTGCTGGGTCCCAAAACTTAACTTACTTAATGGGGTGTTGGGGTCCCATAACTTAGAAATTCTGGGGTGTGTGCGGGGTCCTAACTTAGCAATTTCCGGGAGTGTGTGCTGGGCCCAGTAAAAGCTAACTTACGGGGGGGTTTGTGCTGGGTCCCCAGTAATTAAAAAACTTACTGGGAGGGGGCTGGGTCCCAGTAACTTACAAATTAGGGAATGTGTGTGGGTCCCGTAGTTTAACTTACTTAGGGGAGTGTGTGCTGGGTCCCATAATTAGCTAACTTACTGGGAGTGTGTGCTGGGTCCCAGTAACTTAACTAACTTACTGGGAGTGTGTGCTGGGTCCCAGTAACTTAACTAACTTACTGGGAGTGTGTGCTGGGTCCCAGTAACTTAGCTAACTTACTGGGAGTGTGTGCTGGGTCCAAGTAGCTTAACTTACTTACTGGGAGTGTGTGTTGGTCCCAGAATTAGTTACTTATGGGAAGGGGTTGGGGGTCCGAAATTAACTTACTTAGGGGGGTTTTGGGGTTGGCCCCAGAAAATTAAATTTACTTAGGGGAGTGTGTGCGGGTCCAGTAACTTAGCTAACTTATGGGAGTGTGTGCTGGGTCCAATAATTAGCTAACTTACGGGAGTGTGGCTGGGGCCCCAGAAATTTTGAAACTTACGGGGATGTGTGCGGGCCCCCAATAACTTATAATAGGGAGTCTGTGGGGGCCCCATACTTAGCTAACTTACTGGGAGTGTGTGTTTGGGTCCCAAAACTTACTACTTACTGGGAGTGTGTGCTGGTCCAGTAATTAGTAATTTAGGGGATGTGTGTGGCTCCCAATAACTTAGCAAACTTAGGGAGGGGTTTGTGGGCCCCAGTAACTTAGCAACTTACGGGGAGTGTGCGCTGGTCCCAGTAATTAACAAAATTAGGGGAGTGTGTGCTGGGTCCCAGTAATTTAAACTAACTTAGGGTGTGTGTGGGTCCCAAAATTAACTAAATACTGGGGGTGGTTGGCGGGGCCCCAAAAAAATTTAACTAACTTACGGGGAGTGTGTGCTGGGCCCAGAAATTTAAAAATAACTTATGGGGTGTGTGCGGGCCCCCCGTAATTTAACAAACTTACTGGGGGTGTGCGGGTCCCAGTAACTTAACTAACTTACGGGGGAGTGTGTGCTGGGCCCCAGTAATTAACTAACTTACTGGGAGTGTGTGCTGGGTCCCAGTAACTTAACTAACTTACTGGGAGTGTGTGCTGGGTCCCAGTAACTTAGCTAACTTACTGGGAGTGTGTGCTGGGTCCCAATAACTTAGCAATTTTATGGGAGGTGTGCTGGGTCCCGAAACTTAGCTAACTTACGGGAGTGTGTGGGGCCCCAGTAGCTTAATTTCTTTCTGGGTGTGTGCTGGGTCCCGAAACTTAACTAACTTACTGGGAGGGTGCGGGGTCCCATAATTTTGCTAACTTATGGGAGTGTGTGCTGGGTCCATAGCTTAATTTTTTCTGGGAGTGTTTGTGGGCCCCGTAATTTAACTAATTAGGGGATGTGTGTGGGTCCCAGTAATTAAGCAACTTTGGGGTGTGCTGGGTCCCTAACTTAAACTTACTTAGGGGAGTGTGGCGGGGGCCCAGTAACTTGTAATTTAAGGGGAGTGTGTGCTGGGGTCCAGAAATTAGCTAACTTACGGGGAGTTTTGGTGCGGGGGGTCCCAGAAAACTTACTAACTTACTGGGATGTGTGCTGGGTCCGTAACTTAGGAAACTTAAGGAGGTGTGTGGGTCCAGTAACTTAGCTAACTTACTGGGGTTGTGCTGGGCCCCAGTAACTTAATAACTTACTGGGAATGTTGTGTGGGTCCCGTAACTTAGGTAACTTAGGGGGAGTGTGGCGGGGGGCCCCAGTACTTAACTAATTTTGGGAGTGTGTGCTGGTCCCAGTAATTAGCTAACTTATGGGAGGTGTGCGGGTCCCGAAACTTAGCTAACTTACGGGGATGTGGGGGGTCCCGTAACTTAGCTAACTTACTGGGGTGTGTGCGGGGTCCCAGTAACTTAGCAAATTTAGGGATGTGTGCTGGGCCCCAGTAACTTAGAAACTTACGGGGATTTGTGTGTGGGTCCCAGTAGCTTAACTTACTTTGGGGTGTGTGCGGGTCCCAGTAATTAACTACTTCCGGGAGTTGTGTGGGTCCCAAAAATTAGCTAACTTAGGGGAGGTGTGGGGGCCCCAGAAAATTTATTAACTTACTGGGAGTGTTGCGGGGTCCCAGAAATTTTAACAAAACTTACTGGGTGTGTGCTGGGTCCCAGAACTTAGCAAAATACTGGAGTGGTGCTGGCCCCTAACTTGTAACTTAAGGTGTGTGGGCCCCGTTTTTTAGCTAACTTACTGGAATGTGTGCTGGGCCCCGTAGTTTAACTTACTTAGGGGAGGTTTTGGGGCTGGGTCCCTTAAAATTTAGCAAACTTACGGGGAATGGTGCTGGGCCCCGTAGCTTAACTTATTTTGGGGGATGTGTGTGGCCCCAGTAACTTAGAAAACTTACGGGAGTGTGTGCGGGGTCCGTAATTTAACTAATTATGGGAGTGTGTGCTGGCCCCCGTAATTTAACTTACTTAGGGAGTGTGTGAAGGGTCCCAGAAAAACTGGTAATTACGGGGAGTGTGTGGGGGGTCCCAGAACTTAGCTAATTATGGGGTGGTGCGGGGGTCCAAAATTAATAATTACGGGGAGTGTGTGCGGGCCCATAATTTTTAACAACTTACTGGGAGTGTGGCGGGGCCCCAGTAACTTAGCAACTTAGGGGAAATGTGTGCGGGGTCCCTAGCTTAACTTATTACTGGGGTGTGTGTTGGGCCCCAGTAACTTATTACTTACGGGAATGTGGCGGGTCCCTTAATTTAAACTTACTTTACTGGAGTGTGTGCGGGGTCCCAGAAAATTAGCTAACTTACTGGGAGTGTGTGCGGGGCCCCCAATAATTAGCTAATTCTGGGGTGTTTTGGGGGGTCCAGTAATTTTTGCAAATTATGGGGTGTGTGGGGCTCCCAAAAAATTTGCTAATTTGGGAGTTTTGGCTGGTCCCAATAACTTACTAATTTAATGGGAGTGGTGCGGGGTTTCCAGTAACTTAGCTAATTACGGGGGAGTGTGTCTGGCTCCCCAATAACTTGCTAACTTACTGGGGTTGTGCTGGGGCCCCAATAACTTAGCTAACTTACGGGGAGTGTGTGGGGGGCCCCAGTAATTTAGCAAACTTACGGGGAGTGTGTGCTGGCTCCCTAACAATAGTAACTTATGGGAGTGTTTTGCTGGGTCCCAATAACTTAGTAATTACTGGGGTTGGCGGGGTCCCAGTAATTAACAATTCGGGGAGTGTGTGCGGGTCCCAGAAACTTAACTAACTTACTGGGGTGTGTGTGGGTCCAGTAACTTAACAAACTTAAGGGGTGTGTGGGGGTCCCATAACTTAACTAATTACTGGGGGGTGGCTGGTCCCAAAAACTTAACAACTTTTTGGGAGTGTGGTGGGGTCCCAGTAACTTTAAAATTTACGGGGAGGGGTTGCGGGCCCAGAAATTTAACAACTACGGGGTGTGTGGGACCCCAGAAAACTTAACAAACTTTGGGAGTGTTTCTGGGTCCCAGTAACTTAAAAACTTACGGAAGGTGTGTGCTGGGTCCCATAACAAAACTAACTTAGGGAGTGGTGTGGGTCCCAGAAATTTTAACTAACTTCGGGAGTGTGTGCTGGGCCCCAGTAACTTAGCAAAACTTACGGGGATGTGTGTGGGGCCCAGTAACTTAGCTAACTTCTGGGAGGTGTGTGGGTCCATAACTTAGCAAACTTACTGGAATGTGTGCGGGCCCCAGTAGCTTAACTTACTTACGGGAGGTTTTTGGGGGCCCCGAACTTAACTAACTTATGGGAGTGTTTGCTTGGTCCGAAATTAGCTAACTTACTGGGGTGTGTGCGGGTCCCAGAAAACTTAACTTACTTAGGGGATGTGTGTGGGCCCCAGTAACTTATAACTTACGGGGGATGGTGCTGGGTCCTAACTTAACAAACTTACGGGGAGTGGTCCCTGGGTCCCAGAAAACTTAACTAACTTACTGGGAGGTGTGCGGGTCCCAAAATTTTGCTAATTACGGGGAAAAGTGTGCTGGGCCCCAGTACAAAATTACTACGGGGAGTGTGTGTTGGGTCCCCGTAACTTAGTTTTCTACGGGGGAATGTGTGCTGGGTCCCAGAAACTTAACTTACTTTAGGGGAGTGTGTGCGGGGGTCAGTAACTTTAGCTAAAATTTATGGGAGTTGTGGGGGGCCCCCCAATAATTTTGCAAACTTACTGGGTGGTGGGGGTCCCAGTTTTTTAGAAATTTTACTGGGGTGTGTGCTGGCCCCCAATAACTTAGCTAACTTAGGGAGTGTGTGCGGGGGCCCCAATAATTAGTAATTTAGGGGGTGTGTGCTGGGTTCCAGAAATTTAGCAACTTACTGGGAGGTGTGGGGCCCCCAATAACTTAGTTTACTTACTGGGGGTTGTGTGGGGCCCCAATAACTTAGCTACTTATGGGAGTGTGTGCTGGGTCCCAGAATTTGCAAAATCGGGAGTGTGTGCTGGCCCCCAATAACTTAGCTAATTTAGGGGAAGTGTGGCTGGGCCCCAAAATAACTTAGCTAACTTATGGGAGTGTTGCGGGTCCCCAGTAATTTAATAATTACGGGGGGTTGTGTGCTGGGCCCAGTATTTAACTAATTTCCCCGGGGGTGTTGGGGGGCCCCAGTAAAAAACAAACTTACTGGGAGTGTGTCGGGGGTCCCGTAACTTAATAACTTACTGGGAGGTGGTGGGTCCCGTAATTTAAACTAACTTATTGGGAGTGTGTGCTGGGGTCCAGTAACTTAACTAATTACGGGAGTGGTGCGGGGTCCCGTAACTTAACTAACTTATGGAGTGTGTCGGATCCAAAAATTAAAAATTATGGGAGTGTGTTCTGGGCCCAGTAATTAAAAACTTACGGGGAGTGTGTGCTGGGTCCCCAGTAACTTAATAATTTGGGAGTGTGTGCTGGGCCCCAGTAATTAACTAACTTAGGGAGTGTGTGGGGGGTCCCGAACTTAGCAAAAACTTCCTGGGAGTGGTGCTGGGTCCATAACTTAGTAACTTACGGGAGTGTTGCTGGGTCCCAGTAACTTAGCTAATTTACTGGAATGTGTGCTGGGTCCCAGTACTTAATTACTTAGGGGGTGTGTGGGGGCCCCAGAAACTTAACTAATTTTGGGGAGTGTTTGTTGGTCCCAAGTAACTTAGCTAACTTAATGGGAGTGTGTGTGGGGTCCCTAATAACTTATTATGGGATGTGTGGGGGTCCAGAAAACTTAGCAAAACTTAAATGGGGTGTGTTGGGGGCCCCCAGAAACTTATTTAAACTACGGGAGTGTGTGCTGGGCCCCAGTAATTAACTAACTTACGGAGTGGGTGCTGGGTCCCGTAACTTGAAAACTTACTGGGAGTGTGTGCGGGCCCCAGTAACTTAGCAAATTTACGGAGGTGGGGGGTGGCCCCAGTACTTAAACTAATTACGGGGGGATGTGTGTGGGTCCCGTAATTAGCTAACTTACGGGGTGTGTGGGGGGCCCCCGTAACTTAGCTAACTTATGGGATTTGTGTGCGGGGCCCCAGAATTTAAACTAACTTCGGGGAGTGGTGTGGGTCCCAGAAAAATTAACTAACTTAGGAGTGTGTGCTGGGTCCCAGTAACTTAGCAAATTTACTGGGAGTGGTGCGGGGTCCCAGAAAATTAACTAACTTACTGGGGTGTGTGTGGGGGCCCAGAAACTTTACTAAACTTATGGGATGTGTGCTGGTCCAATAACTTAGCTAACTTACTGGGGTGTGTGCTGGGCCCCCAGTAATTAAATAAACTTACGGGGTTTGTGTGTGCTGGGTCCCGGGAACTTAAAAAATTACTGGGGTGTTGCGGGGTCCCATAAACTTAATAACTTACTGGGTTGTGTGGGGGGTCCGAAACTTAATAATTACTGGGGTTTTGTGGGGTCCCAGTAGTTAAACTAACTTACGGGGATTTGGGTGTTGGGGGTCCAGTAATTAACTAACTACGGGTGGTGCGGGTCCAGTAACTTAAAAACTTACGGGGGTGTGTGCTGGGCCCCAGTAATTAACAAACTTACTGGGATGTGTTTGGGTCCGTTTTTTGTGGGGGAGGGGAAAAAAAAGCATTAAAAAATGTATAGAATTATAGTTATGAAACACTATCTGCTGAAACGTCTAATTTTTCTTCTTTTACTTTGTAATGCGGGGTTTAGGAAAATTTACAAAAGGCCTCTCCCCCCCCACCCCTTTCCTGTAGTAAATGAGAGAAGTGACAGCAATTCACCACTGATGACAACACCTTTAGACAGTGGGTAAACAAGAGGGCCTATGAGTACACATTACACCTAACCTGTTTCCTGACATACGTAATCCTCTCTACAATGAAAGACAGAAGAGTTAGAGGAGATATGGTCACACTGTAAAAAATACTCAGGAATGTCAACATGGTAGACAGATCACAGTTTTTAACTTAAAATGTGAACTTCCGGATTATTTATTAAGATTTTAGAAAACACGTTTTCTTTCCTTGTTAAAGGATAACGAAACGTGTACCTATCTAAGAAAGTGATGCATGGTTTCAAGGGTAGGTACGACATTAGGCAAGAGAGTGAGAGCCACCCACATCAGTTTATTGAAAGACATGGTGCTCAACCCTCACAAGCACAGATGAACAAGTACACGGAGAAACAGCTGACCGACTAGATTTCACCAATAACACGAACTTAGGAAGGGAACCTGACACGATGTTTCGCTTCCTCCTGACTTATCAAGGAGTGAAACGTTAGTGAGGCTTATTTGTGACTTGTACCAGACACGGGATCGTGGCTTATAGTATTTGCTGACCCGCATTCGTATATATACAGACAAACATTCTCATATATATACACAGACACCATGTATACACACAGACACAGACAAGGTTAGTTCCAGAGCTAAGGGGAATGTCCTATGAAGAAAGATTAAGGAAATCGGCCTGACGACACTGGAGGACAGGAGGGTCAGGGGAGACATGATAACGACATATAAAATACTGCGTGGAATAGACAAGGTGGACAAAGACAGGATGTTCCAGGGAGGGGACACAGAAACAAGAGGTCACAATTGGAAGTTGAAGACACAAATGAGTCAGAGAGATATTAGGAAGTATTTCTTCAGTCATAGAGTTGTAAGGCAGTGGAATAGCCTAGAAAATGACGTAGTGGAGGCAGGAACCATACACAGTTTTAAGACGAGGTTTGATAAAGCTCACGGAGCGGGGAGAGAGAGGACCCAGTAGCAGCCGGTGAAGAGGCGGGGCCAGGAGCTGTGACTCGACCCCTGCAACCACAAATAGGTGAGTACAAATAGGTGAGTACACATAAACACACAGAGGAAATGACGTCACTGATGACGTCTCCGAACGTAAACGAATCTTTAAGCAGATGAGGGAGAGAATAAACAGTGACATAACTAACGTTGACGATGACACGAAAATAAGCCGTCCTATAATTTCTGGTGTAGACACAAGAAGACTGAAGGATGACCCGGATATGTTAACGTTGTGACTGGAGAAGTGAAGGCGCAGGTAAGTATAGGTAAGCATAAGTAAGTTACAACATGCAAAACAGCTCTAGGCCTTTCGTGTTGGAATCACCACATCATCAGGAGCTTGCAAAGTTGCAGGAAAGAGGATAAAATCCGTGATAACACGTTCAGAGTGAGCGCTTTTGCTCACAGCAAGGGGCTCAAGTTAGGCAAATTTAGATTTAGAAAGGATATAGGGAAGTACCGGTTTAGCAAGAGAGTTGTAGACACCTGGAGAGGGTTTCGGGGGACAACGCCCCCTCGGCCCGGACTGTGACCAGGCCTCACGGTGGATCAGAGCTCGATTAACCAGATGAGTGGAACTCTGGGAAGCTTCAACGGTAATCGCTTGAGCAGTACATTAGTGGGTGTGGCTTGAACCTGCCTAGCATAGGCCAGTAGGCTCCTTCATTCTTGTGTTCATGATAAAATTCCATTTCAGGCTCGAACTTCCGTATTGCCTTATATTCAGACTGTAACCTCCAGACTGCTATATGGATTAAAATTACGCTAACAAGATCACGTTCCTAGAGGCTAGAGGCAGCAACAACAAGCACAGCGAGAACAACAACAGCAACAACAACAACAACAACAGCAACAACAGTAACAACAGGAACAACAACTACAACTACAATACCATCAGTAGCGTCTACAAGCATCAAGTACCGTACTGGAACCTTCAGAATCTTCAAGAAGAATCAAGAGGAGCCATGATGTCTGTGAAGGGCTCTTGATCCAAGTACTTTGAGCTGCCCTTCCCTTCCTCGGATCAGACTTAATAACCTCCTGCTAATAATTAATAATTGATTGCAATAATAACAATCTTATTATTATTATTCTTATTATTATTATTAATTATTATTATTATTATTTATTATTATTATTATTAATATTATTATTATTATTATTAATATTATATTAATTATTATTATTATTATTATAATTATTATATTAATATTATATTATTAATTTTATTATTATATTATTATTATTATTATATTATTAATTATTATTATTATTATTAATTATATTATTATTATTTATTATTATTATTATTATTATATTATTATTATTATTTATTATTAATTATTATTATAATTATTATTTATATTTATTATTATTAATTATGATATTATTATTATTATTATTATTATTATTATTATTATTAATTATTATTAATTATTAATATTATTATTGATTTATTATTATTATTTTTTATTATTAATTATTATTATTATTATTAATATTATTATTATTATTATTATTATTATTATATTATTATTAATTATTAATTATTATTATATTATTATTATTATATTATTATTATTATTATTATTATTATATTATTATTATTATTATTATTTATTATTATTGTATACATGGGTAGGCACTAAACCTGTAAAGAATCATATTGGGAAATATAACCTATTTACCAAGGTCAAGAATACTTTTTTTTTTTATTTTTTTTTTGTTTTTATTTTTTTTTAAAAATTATCGTGTATATGCATCTCCCAGTGTATATACACTGAGATACATACACCTTAGATGGCTCAGATGAGTCACAGGGATGTTAGGAAGTATTTATTCAGTCACAGAGTTGTCAGGAGTGGGAACACTCTGGAGAGTGATAAGTGGAGGCAGATCCATACGTAGTTTAAGAAGAGGTATGATAAAGCTCACGGAGGGCGGGAAGAGTGACCTGGTAGCGGCCAGGGTGAAAAGGTGGCCAAGAACTGAGACTCAACCCCGTCAACCACAACTAGGTGAGTACCTCCCAGTGTATATACACTGAGAGACATACACCTCTCAGTGTATATACACTGAGAGACATACACCTCTCAGTGTATATACACACTGAGAGACATACACCTCCTCAGTGTATATACACTGAGAGACAAACACCTCTCAGTGTATATAACCCTGAAGAGCAATACACCTCTCAGTGTAACCTACACTAGCGACCATACACATCTCAGTGTATATACACTGAGAGACATACACCTCTCAGTGTACATACACTGAGATACATACACCTCTTATGTAACATACACTGAGAGACATACACCTCTCATGTACTCATACCCTGAGAGACATAACACCGTCTCAGTGTACATACACTGAGAGACATACACCCTCTTAGTGGTACATACACTGAAGACATACACTCTCTGCAAGTGTACATACACTGAGAGACATACACACATCCAGTGTACAATACACTGAAGACAACACCTCTCAGTGTACATACACTGAGAGAGGCATACACCTCTTAGTGTAACATACACTGAGTAGAGCATACACCTCTCATGTACATACACTGAGAGACATACACCTCTTAGTGTACATACACTGAGGGAGACATAACCTCTTAGTGTACATACCCTGAAGACATACTCCTCTCTGTGTACATACACTGAGATTCATACACCTCATTATTGTACATACACTGAGCAGAACTATACACCTCACAGTGTACATACACTGAGAGACATACACCTCTCAGTGTACATACACTGAGAGACATACACCTCTCAGTGTACATACACTGAGAGACATACACCTCTTAGTGTACATACACTGAAACATTAAAAAAAAACAACACCTCCTCAGTGTAAATACACTGAGAGAACATACACCTCTAAGTGTATATTACACTGAGAAAAGATAAACATAACACCTCCTTCATGTTTATAACACTGAGAGACTACACCTCTCAGTGTATATACACTGAGAGACATACACCTCTCTCTCAGTGAATATACACTGAGAGACACATCTCAGTGTATATACCTGAGAACATAGCACCTCTCAGTGTACATACACTGAGAGACATACACCTCCCGGTGTATATAACCCTGAGAGACATACACCATCTCATTGTACATACACTGAGAGACATACACCTCTCAGTGTACATACACTGAGAGACCTACACCTCTCAGTGTAACAAAACACTGAGAGACATACACCTCCCGTGTGTATATACCCTGAGAGACAACACCTCTCAGTGTACACACACTGAGAGACATACACCTCTCATTTACATAACACTAGAGACAGTACACCTCTCATGGACATACACGAGAGACATAAACACCTCTCTGTATATACACGAGAGACATACACCTCTCAGTGTACATACACATGATAGACATAAACACCTCCTCAGTGTACAACCTGAGAGACATACACCTCTCAGTGTACATACACTGAGAGACATTCACCCCTCAGTGTACATACACTGAGAGACTACACCTCTCAGAGTACATATCACTGAAGACATAATACACCTCTCAGTGTACATACACTTGAGAGACATACACATCTAATTGTATATACACCTGAGAGACATACACCTCTCAGTGTACATCCACTGAGAGACATACACCTTTTAAGTGTACATACACTGGAGAGCATACACCTCCCGGTATATCCGGTCCATCATAGTTGGTGAAATATTTCAAGAAAATTAAAATTTTCTTCTATAGTGTTAATTTATCGCGTAAAAAATCAAATATTTCCACCTCAAAATATTTACTCTCAGAGTTAAAATTTGATGAAAAATAAAAATGTGGTAGTATTGTAAGTGCTGGGTTAAAGTTAGTAAAGTTTAGGTATTGTGTTAGTCAAGTTAGGTACTTCTTGAACACCTATACTACTACTACTACTACCCCACATCGACTACTACTACTACTCCCTACTACTACTGCTACACCACTACATACTACTACTACTACTACTACTACTACAACTACTATCACTACTGCTACTACTACTACTACTACTACTACCACTACTACTATCTACACACACCACTTATACACTACTGCTAGTACTACTACTACCACTACTACTACTATCACTTACTTACTACTACTACTACTACTACTACTACTACTACTACTACCACTACTACTAGTAATCGCTACTACTACTGACTACTACTACTACTATCTACTACTTACTACTAGCTACTAACTACTATCACTACTACTACTACTACTAACACTACTAGTATTTTTGGGTTTTTTGTTTCTACTTCTACTACTACTTCTACTACTACTACTACTACTACTACTATCACTACTACTACTACTACTACTACTACAACAACCACTACTACTAGGAGTATCACAACTACTACTACTACTACTACTACTACTACTACTACTACAACTACTACTACTACCACTATCACTACTACTTACTACTACTACTACTACTTCTACCACCACTATCAACTACTACTACTACCTACTAGCCTACTACTATCCACTACTACTACACTAATACTACTACTACCACTATCACACTACTACTACTACTTCTACCACCACTATCACTACACTTACTAACTACTACTACTTCTACCACCACTATCACTACTACTACAACTACTACTACTTCTACCACACTATCACTCTACTACTACACTACTACTACTACTAAACCACCACAATCACTACTACTACTACAACTACTACTACCACCACATCACTACTACTACTACACTACTGGACAACTACTACTACTACCACCACTATCCACTACTACTACTACTACTACTACTTCTACCACCACTATCACTACTACTACTACTACTACTACTACTACCAACCTCGACTATCACTACTTCTACTACTACACTACTACTACCACCACTATCACTACGACTACTACTACTACTACTTCTACCACCACTATCACACTAACTAACTACTACTACTACCACCACTATCACTACACTACTACTACTACAACTACCTACCACTATCACTACTACTACTGTACTACTACTTCTACCACCACTATCACTACTACTTACTACTACTACTAACTCCGCACCTACCACAATCACAACTAGCTACTACTGACTGAACTACTACTAACTACCACCACTATCACTACTACTACTACTACTACCTGACTACTACTACTACGTAGCTACCACCACTATCACACTAACAACTACCTACTACTACCACCACTACCTACTACTACAACTAACTAACCACTAAAACTACTACTACTACTGGCACAACCACAATCACTACTACTACTCTACTACTGCTCTCTACTACTTATCACAACTGCTACTACTACTACTACTATCACTACTAATACTACTACTACTACTACTACCGACCACTATACTACTACTACTACTGCTGCTACTGCTACTACCACTACCACTATCATTGCCTACACTACTACTAATACCGTTACCATCTACTAACTAACTAACTACTACAACTACTACTACTGCTACTACTACCACTACCACCACTAACTACTACACACTACTACCACCATTACCCCCACCTTTAAAAAAAACTGCTGCTAAACTGCTACCACTACACCTACCACCACCACCCCTACTACTACTACTACACTACTACCACTACTACTACTACAAACCACTACTACTACTACTACTAGCACTACTACAAACTACTACTACAACCTCTACTACAACTACTACTAAATTACAACTACTTACTTACTACTACTACTATCGACTACTACACCACTACTTACTACTACTACTACAACCACTACTCCTACTATCACTACTACTACTACTAATCACTTCTACTTACTACTACTACTATCACACTATCACTACTACTACTACTACCACTACTACTACTACAACAACCACTACAACTACTACCAATACTCATACTACCAGCTACTACCACTACTACTACTACTACTACTACACTACTACTACTACTACCTACACAACCACTACTTCTACTACTACTACTACCCACCACCCCCCCCCCCCCCCCATCCCTACTCTGGCTACTATCACTACACACTACTACTATCACAACTACTACTACCACTACTACTACTACCACTACTAACCACTACTTACTACTACTACTGACTACTACTACAACACTACTACTACTACTACTAGCACTACTACTACACTACTACTACCACTACTGACACTACTACTATCACACTACTACTATCACTACTACTACCACTTACTACTACTACTACTACTACTACTACCACTACTACTACTATCACTACTACTACTATCACATACTACTACTACTACAACTACTACTACTACTACTACTACTACCACTACTACTACTACTACTACTACTACTACTACTACTACTACTACCACTACTACTACTACCACTACTACTACTACTACTACTACCACTACTACTACTACTACTACTACTACTACTACTACTACATACTACTACTACCACTACTTCTACACTACTACTACCACTACTACACTACTATCACTACTACTACTATCACTACTACTACTACTACTATCACTACTACTACTACTACTACTACTACTACCACTACTACTACCACTACTACTACTACTACTACTACCACCACTACTACTAAACTACTACTACCACCATACCACTACTGCTGCTACTACTACCACTAACCACCACCACTACTACAACTACTACTAACTACTACTACCACTACTACTACTACTACCACTACTACTACTACTACTACCACTACTACTACTACTACTACCACTACTACTACTACTACTACTACTACTACTACTACCACTACTACTACTACTACTGCTACTACTACCACTACCACCACTACTACTACTACTACTACTACCACCATTACCACTACTGCTGCTACTACTACCACTACCACCACCACCACTACTACTACTACTACTACTACTACCACTACTACTACTACTACTACTACTACTACCACTACTACTACTACTACTACTACTACTACTAATAATAATAATAATATTTACCAGCTTCGAAGTACTATGTTAGAGGGTAGAACTCGTCTAAACTTAGAGAGAGAAAATGTAGACACAGGTAAGACTTAAGACAGATCCAACGTCTCAGGTCATCTCAGGTGTCAGCAGTCGAGTGTCGACTCGATAAAACAAAGTTTCTTCAAGTACAAACTTGCATCTTCAGATGATATGCCCCCTGAGACAAGCTTCCAGTCTGGCGCTCAGAATTCTAAAGTTTGTCATGAAAGATCTCGTTTTTCCAGTGTCCTTTTGGGGCAGGGCACTCAGAACGGGTCCCTGTACCAGCACGGGTTTTCGGCACTCGGGAAGTTCGTGTACCATGTATTTCTACACTACCTTCTTTATACACATTCACCTCATCTTCAAGCCAATTCATTAGCGTTGCACCCTCGCCTTACAGCCTTTATCCTCGCTTTTTACAGGGAATTTCTAGATAGTCCACTGGTAACCCGGAAAACCGTGAATTGCGTATTGTAGACTCAGGGAAATGTTGCAAGGCGGAAGAGGCTGACAGCACATCAAGAGGATCCTTGAAATAACTGGATGCCCAGTAACAAGGGGCCGTCCCAACCATGCGGATCCCAGACAGATAAAATTGCCAGATTAACTCCTTGCATCTTGGGCAGACGCAAGCAGGTGATGGGCACCACGATACAGTAGTATCTCACGGAAGCAGATCTGACATCAATATTTTAGTGACTTTAACACACTCATTATGTTTTTAAAGACTCTGCGATCTATCTTCAAATGCTAGATGGCAGCATAAACTAGGAACTCGAAGCATAGTGCTCCACTGCCAAATTCATTTTAAAAAAAAACATCTCTATCTCCCCCCCTCCCTCCCTCCCCTCCCCGTCCTGTCTCTGTCTCTCTCTCTCTTTTCCCCTTTTCTCTCCTCCCCTCCCGTCTCATTTACAAAAAAAAGTCACAACACCACCACCCAGAGAATATATTAGTCGGGTGGGGAGTTTTTTGGTTCGGCTTCAATATTCTTAGTTTTTCCTCCATAAATTGGGACTCGCCAGCACAAGGAGTCTTTTGGAGTGTAGGAGGGTGTAGGAAAGGGTATTGTAGGGTGTAGGAAGGTATGTGGGGTGTAAAGGTATTGTAGGGTGTGGAAGGATTGTGGGGTGTAGGAAAGTATTGGGGGTGTGGGAAGGTTTGTGGGGTGTAAGAAGGATTGTGGGGTTAAAGAAGGTATTGTAGGGTAGGAAGGATTGTGGGGTGTAAAAAGGTTTTGTAGGGTGTAGGAAGGTATTGTAGGGTGCAAGAAGGTATTTAGGGTGTAAAAAAGGTTTGTGGGGTGTAGGAAGGTATTGTAGGGTGTAGGAAGGATTCTAGGATTGGGAAGTCTTTGTGGGGTGTGGGAAGGTATTGTAGGGTGTGGGAAGGTATTTAAAGGGTGGGGAAAGGGTTTTGTAGGGGTGGGAAGGTATTGTAGGGTGGGGAAGGTATTGTAGGGTGTAAAAGGTATTGTGGGGTGTAAAAGGGTTTTGTAGGGTGTAGAATATTGTAGGGTGGGGAAAGGGAATTGTGGGGTGTGGGAAGGGATTGTAGGTGTAAGAAGGTTTGTGGGGTGTAAGAATTTTTGTAGGGTGTAGGAAAGGTATTGAGGGTGTAGAAGGATTGTGGGGTGTGGGAAGGTATTGTAGGGTGCAAGAAGGTATTTTAAGGGGAAGGTATTGTAGGTGTGGGAAGGGTATCTGGGATGTGGAAAGTCTTTGTAGGGGTGGGAAGGTATTGTAGGGTGTGGGAAAGGGTATTGTAGGGTGAGGAAGGAAAGTAGGGTGAGGAAAGTATTGTAGGGTGTAAAGGGTATTGTAGATGCGGGAAGGTATTGAGGGTGTGGGAAAGGTATTGTAGGGTGTAAAAGGTATTGTAGGGTGATGAAGGTTTTTGTAGGGTGTGGGAAGGTTTTGTAGGGTGTGGGAAGGTAGGTAGGGTGTAGGAAGGTTTGTAGGTTAGGGGGGATTTGGGGTGTAAAAGGTATTGAAAGGGTGTGGGAAAGTTTGAGGGTGTAGGAAGGTATTGTAGGATGCAGGGAGTATTGTAGCTGTAGGAAGGTATTGTATGGTGTAAGAAATTGGGGTGAAAAGAAGGTATTGTAGGGTGTGGGAAGGTACTGTGGGGGGTTTGGGAAAGGGTTGCAGGGTGTAGGAAGGTATTGTGGGGTGTAAAAGGGTAGTAGGGTGTAAGAAGGTTTTGTAGGGGTGTAAGAAGGATTGTAGGGTGAAAAGAAGGTATTGTAGGGGTAAAGGTATTGTAGGGGTGTAGGAAGGTAATTGTAGGGTGAAGAAGGATTTGGGGTGTGGGAAAGGTTTCTGGATGTAGAAAGTTTTTGAGGGTGTAGGAAGGTTTTGTAGGGGGTGGAAAGGTTTTGAGGGTGTAGGAAGGTATTAAAAGGGTGGGGAAAGTTTTGTAGGGTGTGGGAAGGTATTGTAGGAGCGGGAAAAGTATTGTAGCGTGTGGGAAGGTTTGTGGGGTTAGGAGGGTTTTTGTAGGGTGTGGGAAGGATTTGGGGTGTAGAAGGTATTGAGGGGGTAGGAAGTATTGTAGGTGCAAAAGGGTATTGTAGGGTTAAAAAGGGTATTGCGGGGTGTGGGAATTTTTTTTTGTGGGGTGTAAAAGGGTTGTATTAGTAGGAAGGTTTTTTAAAAAGAAAAGGGTTTTGTAGGTTAGGGGGTATTGTAGGGGAAGAAAATGTAGTATGAAGGTATTGTACGTGTAGGGGGTATTGAAGGGTTAAAAAGGGCATTGAGGGTGTAGGAAAGTATTGTAGGTGTGGGAAGGTACGTGGGAGCAGAAGGAAGGTACTGGGCTGCAGAAAGGACTGAGGATCGGGAAAAGGGGTATTGATGAGCCGGAGGTATGTAGGATCGGGAAGGGTTTTGTAGGAAACGAAAGGTTTTGTAGATGCGGGAAAGGTATTGTAGGATTCGGGAAAGGGTATGGTGGGATCGGGAAGGTACTGCAGGATGCAGGGGTATTGAAAGGATGCGGGAAAGGTATTGAGGAAAAAGGAAGGTATTGTAAGGTGTGGGAAGGTATTGTGGGGGTGTGGGAAAGGGTTTTGTAGAATGCAGAAGGGACTGTGGGGATCGGGAAAGGGTATTGTATAAACCCGGGAAGGAAGTAGGTGCGGGAAGGTATTGAGGAGCAGGAAGGAATGTAAACCATAAAGGACGTAGGTCAGGAAGGACGTAGGATGCAGGAAGGCATTGTGGGATCGGAAGGATTGTAGATGTAGGAAGGATTGAGGATGCAAGAAGGTATTGTGGATGCAGGAAGGTTTGTAGGATGGGGGAAGATTTAGGATGCGGAAGGTAGGTAGGATGCAGCAAGGTTTTGAGGATCAGGAAGGTATTGTGGATGCGGGAAGGGTATGGTAAGCAGGAAGGTGTTGTGGGATGCAGGAAGGATGGTAGGAGCAGGAGGTATGTAGGATGCAGGAAGGTTTTGAGGTGCAGGAAGGTTTTGTGGATGTTGAAAGATGGTTTGTCTCGTTGAATTTTAGTTTACATGGATTTACCTGGGAGAGTTCCGGGGGGTAAACCCCCCCCGGGCTGGTCGGACCGGGCCCTACGGGTGGATCAGAGCCGACAACCGGGTTTACGCGCTGCACGAAATCCAACGTACAGCCACACCCCGGGCGGGTCAGGTCCCGACTTTAGGTGCTTTTTTCCATGCCAGCTTGAAGACTGCCGGGGGTCTAGTAATTCCCTTATGTATGCGGGGGCTTTAAACAGTCTTGGGGGCCCCTGACCTTATTGTGTTGTTCAAAAACGTTCTAGTGACACCCCTGCTTTTCTTTTGGGGATGTTCATCGTCTGCCGGTCTTTTGCTTTCCTTGTGAGTGACTCGGTGAAAAGTTCGGTACTATCCCTCGGGGATTTTCCAGGGTATATAATCATGTATCTCCCCCCGCCTGCTTTCCGGGGATACAGTTCAGGAACTTAAAAGCGCTCCCATAATTGGGGGTTTTACTCTGTTATGCCGCCGTAAGTTTCCTTACTTTTTCAGTCAAAATTTTCACCTGCCTTGAAAGGTGCTGTTATTTGGGGCAATTTTCCCCACCTAGATAAAACAACGACCGAATATGTCATCAGGGGCTTGGCTCTCATTTTAAAGGGTTCTCATAATTCCATCTTTTTTTTTATACAGACCGTTTGATACAATGTTATGGTCCTTGAAGGTGAGCCCCCGACATGATCACTCCCAGGTCTTCGACTTTGGGTTTTTCGCTCTATTTTGGGGAAAGGGAATTTGTTTTTGTACTCTGATGAAGTTTTAATTTCCTCATTTTTTCCCATTTTGGAGTAATTTAAAATTTCTCATCTTGAACTTCATATTTTTTTCTGCACCCACTGAAAGATTGGGTTGATTCCGCCGGGGCCCTTGCAGGGCCCAAAATGGAAGACCTCATGCAGATTCGGGTGTCATTGCAAAGGAAGACCGGTGCGTGGCTGCTCCTTTTCTTGCCCCGAATGGGGATGGAAACAAGATGGGAGCGAGTACTGTGCCTTGTGGAACAGGTTTTCACTGTAGCTGCCTCAGTTTTTACTCTGTTGACTTACCTTTGTGTTCTTTTAGTAGGAAATTCGATCCATCTCCCATTTTTTCCTGTTTTTTTTCCTTTTTAGCACGCTTTTTTTTGTCGCATTACCCCCGGTCACACTTGTCAAAGGGCTTTTGCAAATCTGATATTTTACATCTGCATTCTTTTTTGTCTTCTAGTGCATCTAGGACCTTGTAGTGACCCAAATATTAGACAGACAGGAGCCCCTTTTTCTAAACCCATTTTGCCCGGGTTGTGTAACGAGGGGTATCAAGAGGGTGGGACCTTTGCTTCTTAGGACCTTTTCAAAGATTTTTATGTAGGGGTCTATCGGTCTGTGTTTTTTCTATTGTTTTACTGCCATTTTTGTGGAGGGGGGCTATGTCTGTTGTTTTTAGCAACGTGGGCGACCCCCCGTTCCAAACTCCCTCTCCATGGGAAATTTAAAAGCACGTTCTTGATGAACAGGGAGTTCCTAGTCGGGCCCGGGCAGAGTGCAGGGGCATGTCTTTTATCGCCTGTTCGAATCATTTGGCCAGATAGAATCAGAAGGCTTGTGTTTACCAAATTCGGGGCTCCTCATAGGGGGGGAAAAAATGATGAAAAAATTCAGATGAAGAACAAGAAAAAGAAGAAGAAAAGAAGAAGAAGAAGAAGAAGAAGAAGAAGAAAAAGAAAAGAAAAGAAGAAAAGAAGAAGAAAAGAAAACTTCATGTGATTTTTTAGAATTCCCCAGGACTACCAACAATAGTGGCAAATAAAAATAATAATAAAAATAATAAAAAAAATAGTAGTAAAAAAATTATTATTATTATTATTATTATTATTTTATTATTATTATTATTATTATTATTTTATTATTATTATTTCATTATCATTATTATCAATTCAAGATGAGCACAAAACCCCTATGGGTCATACAGGCCTCGAGGAAGGGAAGGGCATTCAGGCTTGTTTCAAGGGAATTGGCATTGGCCCAATCCCTTAAAACCAGAGCTCCTCGCCCAGCACAAGGGACCTTTGAGGTCCGACCCCCAGGTGTGGTGAGGGGGGCAGCAGTTGCCCTTTATACCTTTACACCTTTGATATTCTCAGCTGCCTTTTGATTTTCGACACCTTTGATGACTGTCTGACACCCTTTATACTTCTGACACTCTTTAGATGTCTACCTCTTGATGACTGTCTGACCTCTTGATGCTGTCTACACTCTTATGACTGCACACCCTTGAGCTACTGACACCCTTTATACGTCTGACATCTTGATGACTTTTTACCTCTTGAGACTGCTGACACTCTTGATGTATCTGACACCCTTTAACTGTCTGACACCTTGAGAGTTCCGACACTCTTGTGACTGTCTGACACCCTTGATGACTATCTGACACCCTTGATGACTGTCTGACACTCTTGATGACTGTCTGACACTCTTGATGACTGTCTGACACTCTTGATGACTGTCTGACACCCTTGATGACTGTCTGACACCCTTGATGACTGCTGACACTCTTTATACTGTCGACACCCTTGATGACTATCGACCCCCTTTATGTGTCTGACACTCTTTTTTATGATGCCCTGACACTCTTTTTTGACTGTTTACCTCTTGATGCGTCTGACACCCTGAGACGTCTGACACCTTTATGACGTCTGACACTCTTTAGACTGTCGACCCAAACCCTTTTTGACTACTGACACCTTTTTATGACTGTCTGACAAACCCTTGATGACGCGACACTCTTTATGAAACGGGAACCATTGCGGATTGAAAACAATGGGGAAAAGAAAAAAGAAATTGAAAATATTGAGTCAGAGATTAAATTTCTTAGGTGAATATTTGCGTAATAATGGGTCCTGGGGTGGAGCTCCAGGTGGGTTTTGAAGGTTAACCTCCAGGGGGGCCCTAAGGTTAAACTCAAGGTAGGCCCTGGAAGTTAACCTCCAATAGGCCCTGAAGGTTAAACCCCAGGGGGGGCCCTAAGGTTAACCCCCCAAGGTAGGCCCTGGGAAGTTTAAACCTCCAAGGGAGGCCCTGAAAATTAACCCCAGGGGGAGGGGCCCGAAGGTTTAAACCCCAAGGGTAGGCCCGGGAGTTAACCTCCAAGGGGGGCCCGAGGTTAACCCCCCGGTAGGCCCTGAAGGTTAACCCTCAAGGGTAGGCCCTGGAAGTTAACCTCCAAGAGGCCCGAAAAGGGTTAACCTCCAGGGTGGGGGCCCCGAAGGGTTTAAACCCCCAGGTAGGCCCTGGAAGTTAACTTCCAGGGTCCAGAAATTAAAACCCCCAGGGTAAGTCCTGGAATTAGCCTCCAAAGCCACAATTTTCCAAAGTCAACTTTCCAACCAAACATTCCCCAACATTACCAACACACGGGAAATAAAAACGCCAGCCCAAAATGTTAGGCCCTCCCCCGGAGGCCCTCCGGGGTACCAGTCACAGAGGGTTGATCTACTATTAACATAAACCCTCACAGGGGAAACCCCAAATTTTTCTCTTTTTTTTTATATAAAGATAAAATCTTCGTACAGCAGGACCATCTTTAAAGCTTCCAAAACCTAAATTGACCATCATCAGAAGGGCACCCGGGAAACTTAGGAACCGAATGTTTCCGGGGCCTCAAAATCAATGAACGGTAGGTTCTTGGTTGGGGAATGGGTTTTAAACCATCACTCCTAAGTCCCAAATTTTGGTAAAAGAACCTTATCACCCCAAAAAAATCTTAATACCAAAACATGATTAAATGAACCAATCGGGACCGAAAAGGTGTAAGCTTTGTCCATGTCCTTTATTTGGTTTGAAGTAAACTCAGAGTTAACCTGAAGCAACACGCAAAATTTTGAACATTTTAAGGCAATGTAATTAACACAAATGAAAACCCGGTACGGGGGGGGTTGAACTCCCAAGTGAGTCTAAAACACAACCCAAAAAAGAAAAGCCACCTGCACCCTTTGTCTCAATCGTGCAAGTTTTTGAGTATAACGAATGCAATTGGGTTGAATTAAACCTAGAACATAGAAGTATAGTAAAAACAGTCTTCCAGTTCAGAACTCTGTAATGTATGTGACGGGGACATTTTCCTTAAAATTCGCCACTTAAATGATAAAAATTTAAAAAAAAAGAAAGTTTTTTGGGGGTTTTTTAATTAAAATTTGAACGATGAGGTTTGAGAAGGAGGGGAAGATGGGGAACCACACACACGAAGTTGAATTTGTTTTTAAACCCTTTACCCGTGGGAGAAAAATCTCGCCTCAAAACCATTCAGGGCACGGGGGAAAAACATAACACTCCTGCAACACACTCTTTTTGGTTACAAGTGGGGAAAAAATAAAACCCTGAACATATTATTTAGGGTTTCAAGTGGAACAAACACAACACTGCTTGAAATACCATTTAGGGGACACAGTGGGGCAACACAACCGCTCTGCAACACTACCATTTCAGGGGTTTCACAGTGGGAACAACATCAACACTGCTCTGCAACACACCTATTTTAGGGTTTCACAGTGGGAAAACAACAACACTGCCCGCAACACTTCTATTTCAGGGTTACACAGTGGGAACAACATCAACACTGCTCTGCAACACTACTCTATTTCAGGGTTACACAGTGGGAACAACATCAACACTCTCTCAACCATTTTATTTTGGGTTACACATGGGAACAACATCAAAAACTGCTCTGCAACATACTCTTTTCAGGGTTTTCACAGTGGGAAAACATCAAAACTGTCTGCAAAAACTATCTATTTCAGGGGTTTCACAGTGGGAAAAACATCAACACTGCTCTGCAACACTACTCTATTTCAGGGTTACACAGTGGGAACAACATCAACACTGCTCTGCAACACTACTCTATTTCAGGGTTACACAGTGGGAACAACATCAACACTGCTCTGCAACACTACTCTATTTCAGGGTTACACAGTGGGAACAACATCAACACTGCTCTGCAACACTACTCTATTTCAGGGTTACACAGTGGGAACAACATCAACACTGCTCGCAACCATTTTTCAGGTTTCACAGTGGGAACAACATCAACACTGCTCTGCAACACTACTCTATTTCAGGGTTACACAGTGGGAACAACATCAACACTGCTCTGCAACACTACTCATTTCGGGGTTCACATGGGGAAAAACATAAAACTGCTCTGCAAAAACACTCTATTTCAGGGGTTACCATGGGGGAAAAACATCAACCGCTCTGCAACACTATTTCAGGTTACACAGTGGGGAAAAACATCAAACTGCTCTGCAACACTACCTATTTCAGGGTTTCACCCGGGGGAAAAAACATCACACGCCTGCAACACACCTATTTCAGGTTACACAGTGGGAACAACATCAACACGCCCCGCAACACTATCTATTTCAGGGGTTTCACAGTGGGGAAAAACATCAACACTGCTCGCAACACTAATTTCAGGGTTTACACGTGGGAAAAACACAACACGCCTGCAACCTACTCTTTTTCAGGGTTACACAGGGGAACAAATCCATGCCCCTGCCAAATACCATTTCAAGTTTACCGTGGGGAAAAAATCTTCCTCTTTTAACTAAGTTTTAAATTTGGGAAAAAAAAAGGGAAAAAAAAAGGGAAAGGGAATAAAAGGGAATTATTTTAGGGGGCAGGGGGGAAAAAAGAGTCTTTTTTTAAACCAGATAAGCCCTTTTGAAAACTCCTTCCTTCTGGGGAAAAGTAAATTTTTTTAATAAAAATGAGAGAGAAAAAAATGAGAAGTTTTTTAACCCAAAAAATAAAGACTTTTTAAAAACAAGCAGAACTTTTTTTCCCCCTCGCACGAGATGTTTTTTCATCACCAAAACACTCGCACGAGACTGTTTTTTATCACCAAACACTCGCACGGACTGTTTTTCATCCCAAAAACTCGCACGAGACGTGTTTTATCACCAAACTCGCACGAACTGGTTTTTTATCACCAAACACTCGCACGAACGTTTCATCACCAAACACTCGCCGAAGTTTTTCCCTCACCAAACACTCGCACGAGACTGTTTTTCATCACCAAAAACTCGCACAAATGTGTTTCATCACCAAACCCGCACGAGACTGTGTTTCATCACAAAACACGCACGAGACTGTTCATCACCAATCTTAATTTCCAAAATCAACAGACGAGACTGGAACCAAACATGAAAGGGGATAAAATTTACGGGGTTATTTTAAATGCTTTATTACACCCCAACCAAAACCGTGGGGGAGACCCCAGATATTGTGGGTTAGTAAGATATCCCCCGGGGGGGTAGTCACCCCAGACTCATTTCCCCCGGGGTGGTAGTCCCCCAGACTCATCCGTGGGGGGTAGCACCCCAACTCATCCCGTGGGTGGGATCACCCCAGACTCATCCTGGGTGGGAGTCACCCCCAACTCATCCTGTGGGTGGAGCACCCCAACCATCCTGTGGGGGTAATCCCCAACCCATCCTGTGGCGGGAACAAAAATTCAAGGCAAAAGGGTCCCGGGACTGGGCCCCCAAAATTTGATAGATGAACAAGACAAAGGTAAGAACTCCAGGTAGATCGGGCACAATTATACCAAATTACAAAGGGGAAGAATCATCTACCGTAGCAACGTACGATTAAACAGACTGATTGATGTTGTAGTAGCCAGACCAGTCTTGGGTTTCAAATACCTCTAGTATTTTATGTTGTCGCAGGTTTTTTAACCGGGGGATGAGCAAACTAATTATAAAGTATGTGGTCAGCCTTATGTTTACTTTTTTTCCCAAGTAAGTTTTTTTCGATACACAAATACTGTTCTAGAATCATACATAGCAGGATATTGTAGGAACCGGGATAATCGAGAAAAGTCAGACAAGTGACTTTTTTCCATTTTGGAACCCCTTACTGAGAATATAGATATTAGATAATAATCATGTGATTTTTCCAAGTCACTAATAAAAATAAGATACCAACATACTTATCAAATACCAAATTTTCTTTCAACAGATAATCGACTGTAATTAAAAACGATGTATTCCTGTTTGCCCTTTCGGAGCCCGATTCCCAGGCCTATTGTGTATTCACATACCTTGCACTGCCCCCCATAGGGTGGGTAAGAATTTTTTTTTTAAACTTCCGCTAAAAAATTGGGAAAACTCAGCATTGTTTTCTACTCCCGTATTGGCCCTTTCTCTTTTTTACTCGTTTGTACTTACAACATTTTAAATGCACGGACGATAAAATAGCAGCTTCGGCGCAAATCTATAAATAAAACCCAGGAGAAACCCAAAGAGAAATTTGAGGTTTTATTAGAGCAGGGCCCGTTAAAGCTGCCTGGTAATCTGCATAACCACCTGTGTTTAAATATGACAATGTCCTCTGTACTTTTCCCCCCCTCAGCCCGTAAAAAACCTTCGACCCGCCAATAACATTCTCGATCCGTCTAAAACTTGCTGCCCGCTAATAAATTTCTAATCGAAAACGTCGTAAACGGGAAATATAAATTAGTTTGGAAAAATCTGCACTCAGAAATCGCTGTAAATTCTAGCAAGAAAGATTTGCTGGGCTGGCAGGCTAAATCCGCCACCCGCAAAGTAGGGCGGTATGTTATGCGAATAGAGTTTAAAGGAAGAGGGGTTAAAAACTCTTCAGTACGCTCCCCTCGTTCGTAAGAGAAATTACCGAAAGAAAGAGAGAGAGAGAGAGAGAGAGGCGGAGGTAGGGTTTCCAGTCCTCCTGTCAGAGAGTCCAGTGCTCCTTCAGTAGTACTTCAGTAGCACTGGAAGCTCTGTGCTACCTCAGTAACCTTAGGTAGCACGTGGAGAAGGTGGTAAATACCTGGCACATGAGTAGCCGCTACCTGACGTCAGCCTCACAGGTGGGTGCTGACAGCTACTTACTGCTACTGTTACCACTCACTACTCTTGTTACTGTTACTGTTACTACTCTTGCTACTGCTACTGTTACTACTCTAGTTACTGCTACTGTTACTACTCTTGTTACTGCTACTGTTACTACTCTTGTTACTGCTACTGTTACTACTCTTGTTACTGCTACTGTTACTACTTTTGTTACTGCTACTGTTACTGCTGTTACTACTGCTATTGCTACTTACTACAACTGTTACTACGGTTACTGTCAGTCTTAATGCTTCTGCTATCGCTACTTGCGACTACCACTACGACTGCTACTGCTACTTCCTCTACTACTACTATTACTACTACTTCGACTGCTACTTCTACATCCTTCACTACTATAACTATTATCATAGTCACTACAACAACTGTTGCCCAGACAACTACCACTATAATAACAACTACCACCACCTAAATAACAGCTACCACCGCTGCACCAACTATTACCACCACTGCAATAACTATCGCTACAACAATAACTACCACCACTATAACGACTTTCACAACTGCAATTACAACTACCACCACTACTATAACAACTACCACCACCACTTCAACTACCACCACCACTACAACAACTACCACCACCACTACAACTACCACCACCACTATAACAACTACCACCACCACTACAACAACTACCACCACTACAACATCTACCACCACTAGTACAACAACTACCACTACCACATCTTGGCAGGTGTGCCTAACACAGGTGCCAGACTCGCTACTCACCTCACCTCTGACTCACCTGTTACAAAGGTTGGCACCTAGTGCCTTGATGTTGTTCAAGTGCTCTTGATCCCAGGAAGTAAAGCTACCCTCCTCTTCCTCGGATCAAACCTGATTATCTCCCATACGTCAGGTACTACATGACCAATCTTTACACGTAATAATAATAATAATAATAATAATAATAATAATAATAATAATAATAATAATAATAATAATAATAATAATAATGTGTATCTGTGTATATACACTGAGAGATACACATCTTTAAATGGAAATTTCAATCAATTCCTAGACCGTCGTAGATGTGAGTGAAGACTTATACTGCTGATCTACTGTACTCAGTGGTACTCTACACTGCGGATCTACTGTACTCAGTGGTACTCTACACTGCTGATCTACTGTACTCAGTGGTACTCTACACTGCGGATCTACTGTACTCAGTGGTACTCTACACTGCGGATCTACTGTACTCAGTGGTACTCTACACTGCTGATCTACTGTACTCAGTGGTACTCTACACTGCTGATCTACTGTACTCAGTGGTACTCTACACTGCTGATCTACTGCACTTGTACTCACTGGTACTCTATACTGCCGATTTACTGTACTTATACTCACTAGTACTCTACACTGGTGATCTACTGTGTTAGTGAAGCAACTCGTTGTTGTACTCCCTTGAAACATCATTACCTAAACATCACTGACTAAACATTATTGTCTAAACATCACTGTATAAACATCAGAGTTACTAACACCGGGAATTGTTTTATCTCACCGAGAATTTCTTCTAATCAATATTTAAGGTATTAAAGTATTCTTGACAGGTAGTGAACAGGTGAGGCGCAGCCTTCGTGTAGTAGATAGGGTTGAAACCCAATTAACCAACCCAGCCAACCAACCAGCATTGAGTCTGGTAAGAAGATTCTTCTAATTAACCGATCTTACTATTAATTATCCAATTTAAAGTCGGAATTTGGTATCATTAAACCAAAAGTGGTCTCAGTATTACAATTTAAATGATACAGTTTATGTAGTCGATTTTATATACAAAACAGTAGGAAAAAAGGCTAAATTTTTTTTTCAGGGACAGAGAGAATACTTGATCAGGTTCAGTGTTGATTTTTAATTACATTCTGGAGAAAGGTTGGCGCCGGCAGCTTCGTAAAACCCAACAAACACGGTGTTTTATTTTTTGGGGGGTCAGTAACGTGAGTGGTAGTTAAGTCTGGTGCTGAGTCAATAAGAAGAAAGAAGTGTTGCGTATCCCTGAAAAGAATTGTGTACAGCAACACTGTCTTCCGGGTATCATGCACATGAGGTA
>NC_069431.1:11538071-11553071 GCF_026875155.1 Cherax quadricarinatus
TGTGTACTGAACACTGACAGCCTGTGTACTGAACACTGGCAGCCTGTGTACTGAACACTGGCAGCCTTGTGTACTGAACACTGGCAGCCTGTGTACTGAACACTGGCAGCCTTGTACTGAACACTGGCAGCCTGTGTACTGAACACTGGCAGCCTGTGTACTGAACACTGGCAGCCTGTGTACTGAACACTGGCAGCCTGTGTACTGAACACTGGCAGCCTGTGTACTGAACACTGGCAGCCTGTGTACTAAACACTGGCAGCCTGTGTACTGAACACTGACAGCCTGTGTACTGAACACTGACAGCCTGTGTACTGAACACTGACAGCCTGTGTACTGAGCTCTGTCAGAATGGATTTAGCTTAATGCTTAAGGACGAAAATAAGGAACTAAAGAACAGGAAGATGAGATTATGTCAGACCTTGTTATTATTCTCTCTCTCTCTCTCTTTCTCTCTCTCTCTCTCTCTCTCTCTCTCTCTCTCTTCTCTCTCTTCTCTCTCTCTCTCTCTCTCTCTCTCTCTCTCTCTCTCTCTCTCTCTCTCTCTCTCTCTCTCTCTCTCTCTCTCTCTCTCTCTCTCTCTCTCTCTCTCTCTCCTCTCTTTTCTCTCTCTCTCTCTCTATCTATCTGTATCTCTAAATTAAAGTAAAACTGGGATTATTATCCCTGGCATACTGACTGAAGATGTGTGGGTGGTCGCTGGTGTGAGGGGGAGGGGGGGAGGGAGGGAGGTAGATAGGTAGGTAGGTAGGTAGGTAGGGAAGGAGGGGGGGATTGAGGGAGGTCATAGATGGAGAGGGGTAGAGAGAGGGCCACAATGAGGGGTCAGCTGAGGGAAGGAAGTTGTTAGTGTGGACCATCAGTGTGAATGGAGGGGAGTGAAGCAAGGGGGAAGGGAGGCAGGGAGAGAGATTAAGGAGGGGGTATCGTCAATGCAAGAAAGAGAGAGAGAGCGAGAGAGAGAGAGAGAGAGAGAGAGAGAGAGAGAGAGAGAGAGAGAGAGAGAGAGAGAGAGAGAGAGAGAGAGAGAGAGAGAGAGGAGAGAGAGAGAGAGAGAGAGAGAAGAGAGAGAGAGAGAGAAAGAGAGACAGACAGACAGACAGAAAGACAGACAGACAGACTGACAGACAGACAGACAGGCAGACAGACAGACTGGCAGACAGAGAGAGAGAGAGAGAGAGAGAGAGAGAGAGAGAGAGAGAGAGAGAGAGAGAGAGAGAGAGAGAGAGAGAGAGAGAGAGAGAGAGAGAGAGAGAGAGAGAGAGAGAGAGACAGAGACAGATAGACAGACAGACAGACAGACAGACAGAGACAGAGAAACAGACAGACAGAGAGAGAGTAGTAGCACTGGACATTGCTGGTGCTTTCGACCGGGTGTGGCACCAGGGCCTCTTAGCAAAACTTCAAGCACTGGGAATTGCAGGCTCTACGTTATGTCTCCTCAGTTATTACCTTCATGGTAGATCTCTAAGTGTAGTTCTCAATGGAACGGAATCAGCAAGACATCCTACTGGGGCAAGTGTTCCACAAGGAATCGTGCTGGGTCCATTGTTATGGAATGTCTACTTCAACGACCTTCTTCATCTCATCCCAGAATCACATGCATATGCAGACGACTGTACACTGACATTCACTTATCCAAGAGAAGAAATGCCAGCTGCTCTAAGCTACATCAATCACCAGCTGAGAGCTATATCAGCTTGGGGAAATAGATGGCAGGTAACATTTGCACCTGAGAAAACTCAAATGATGATGGTCTCTAGGCACCATGATGGTAATGCTGGTACAGTAGTAAGGATGAATGGGAGGGTGTTGGCACCTGGAGAAGAAGTTGATATCTGTGGGGTGAAATTTGACTCCAAACTGACCATGAATAACCACGTTGTGAATCTTGCAAACAAGGCAGCCAGGAAGCTTATAGCATTTCGCCGTATCTTCCATCTGCTTGACAGTAGGGGTTGCAAGATTCTGTACGAGGCACAAGTACGCTCACACCTTGAGTATGCTCCACTTTCTTGGTTTGCCTGCCCCCCTTCTCATCTGCGACTGCTTGACAGAGTAGAGAACAGAGCAAGACGTCTCATTTCTCGCCTGGACCCATCCTGGATAGATCTGTCATTTCAGCAGAGCCTTCAACACAGGAGGGATGTGGGTGGCCTTACTGTTATGTACAAGGCCAATATTGTCAAAATATCACACTTGGATCCACTTCGAGGACAGCGTGAAACAAGCTTTTATGTCACAAGACGGGCAGCCAGCAGCAACTTCACTCTGGCTGTACCCTTCTCCAGAACATCACTCCATCTGAGATCATACATACCCAGGATGACTCGAGTATGGAACACATTCGTACAGCATAATGATGTCAACGAGATAAAGTCAGTTGATCAAATGAAAATGCTGGCCCACAGATGGCTCCAACTTCATCCTGTTCCCTACTTGTATGTCTCTTAACAATAAAAATGCTTTCAAATGAGCTGATGTAGGTAACAGCTCTTAGCTTGCCAATAAAGTTAGGGATCCTTAACCTGTAAATAGCTGTCAATAAAGCTAGGGATCCTTAACCTTGTCAAACCCTGTGTAAAAGAGAGAGAGAGAGAGAGAGAGAGAGAGAGAGAGAGAGAGAGAGAGAGAGAGAGAGAGAGAGAGAGAGAGAGGAGAGAGAGAGAGAGAGAAAGAGAGAGAGAAAGAAGAGAAGAGAGAGAGAGAGAGAGAGAGAGAGAGAGAGAGAGAGAGAGAGAGAGAGAGAGAGAGAGAGAGAGAGAGAGAGAGAGAGAGAGAGAGAGAGAGAGGGAGAGAGAGAGAGAGAGAGAGAGAGAGAGAGAGAGAGAGAGAGAGAGAGAAGAGAGAGAAAAGAGAGAGAGAGAGAGAGAGGAGTGAACAGAAGAGAGCAACATCATCAAACAAGAATGAGACAACACTAACACGAGCTATGGTCTGTATAAGTTGTATCAAATATTTGTAGAAAATAATAATAATAATAATAATAATAATAAATAATAATAATAATAATAATAATAATAATAATAATAATAATAATAATAATAATAATAATAATAATAATAATAATAATAATCATTATTATTATTATTATTATTATTATTATTATTATTATTTATTATTATTATTATTATTATTATTATTATTATTATTATTATTATTATTATTGTTATCTGGACATTGCTCCCGTGATCATCATCTGGTCTCAGACCAGTTCTTAAAACTGTTCTTGAAGACGCCAGACATACATCTGAGCTTGCAATCTTGTACAGGTTACCTGTAGCACGTCAGCGCTCCTACGACCAGGTCCCAGACCAGGCCTCCTGGTTGCTGGTCTGATCTACCAGGAAGTGCCTTGAGGAATTTGTTGAGTCCCGTCTTGAAGACAATCACGGGTCGGTTGGCTTTACTAGAGTCATCTCCCAGGGCAGGATTCACTAGTCATCTCCCAGGGCAGGATTCACTAGTCATCTCCCAGGACAGGACTCACTAGTCATCTCCCAGGGCAAGCTACACTAGTCATTTCCCAGGGCAGGATTCACTAGTCATCTCCCATAGCAGGATTTACTAGTCATCTCCCATAGCAGGATTCACTAGTCATCTCCCATAGAAGGATTCACTAGTCATGTCCCAGGGCAGGATTCACTAGTCATCTCCCATAGTAGGATTCACTAGTCATCTCCCATAGCAGGATTCACTAGTCATCTCCCATTGTAGGATTCACTAGTCATCTCCCAGGGCAGGATTCACTAGTCATCTCCCATAGTAGGATTCACTAATCATGTCCCAGGGCAGGATTCACTAGTCATCTCCCAGGGCAGGATTCACTAGTCATCTCCCAGGGCAGGATTCACTAGTCATCTCCCAGGGCAGGATTCACTAGTCATGTGCCAGGGCAGGATTCACTAGCTACACTAGAGTCATCTCCCAGGGCAAGCTACACTAGAGTCATCTCCCAGGGCAAGCTACAATAGTCATCTCCCAGGGCAAGCTACACTAGAGTCATCTCCCAGGGCAAGCTACACTAGAGTCATCTCTCAAGTCAAACTACACTAGACTCATCTCCCACGGCAAGCAACACTAGACTCATCTCCCTTGGCAAGCTACACTAGAGCCATCTCCCAGGGCAAGCTACACTAGAGTCATCTCCCAGGGCAAGCTACACTAGAGTCATCTCCAAGGGCAAGCTACACTAGACTCATCTCCCAGGGCAAGCTACACTAGAGCCATCTCCCAGGGCAAGCTACACTAGAGTCATCTCCCAGGGCAAGCTACACTAGAGTCATCTTCCAGGGCCAGCTACACTAGAGTCATCTCCCAGGGCAAGCTACACTAGAGTCATCTCCCAGGGCAAGCTGCACTAGAGTCATCTCCCAGGGCAAGCTACAATAGTCATCTCCCAGGGCAAGCAACAATAGTCATCTCCCAGGGCAAGCTACAATAGTCATCTCCCAGGGCAAGCTACAACAGTCATCTCCCAGGGCAAGCTACAATAGTCATCTCCCAGGGCAAGCTACAATAGTCATCTCCCAGGGCAAGCTACACTAGAGTCATCTCCCAGGGGCAGCTACACTAGAGTCATCTCCCAGGGCAAGCTACAATAGTCATCTCCCAGGGCAAGCTTCACTAGACTCATCTCCCAGGGCAAGCTACACTAGACTCATCTCCCAGGGCAAGCTACACTAGAGTCATCTCCCAGGGCAAGCTACAATAGTCATCTCCCAGGGCCAGCTACACTAGAGTCATCTCCCAGGGCAAGCTACAATAGTCATCTCCCAGGGCAAGCTACACTAGAGTCATCTCCCAGGGCCAGCTACACTAGAGTCATCTCCCAGGTCAAGCTACAATAGTCATCTCCCTGGGCCAGCTACACTAGAGTCATCTCTCAGGGCAAGCTACAATAGTCATCTCCCAGGGCAAGCTACACTAGAGTCATTTCCCAGGGCCAGCTACACTAGAGTCATCTCCCAGGGTAAGCTTCACTAGAGTCATCTCCCAGGGCAAGCTACAATAGTCATCTCCCAGGGCAAGCTACACTAGTCATCTCCCAGGGCCAGCTACACTAGAGTCATCTCAAAGGGCAAGCTACACTAGAGTCATCTCCCAGGGCAAGCTACACTAGAGTCATCTCCCAGAGCAAGCTACACTAGAGTCATCTCCCAGCGCAAGCTACACTAGAGTCATCTCCCAGGGCAAGCTACACTAGAGTCATCTCCCAGGTCAAGCTACACTAGAGTCATCTCCCAGGGCAAGCTACACTAGAGTCATCTCCCAGGGCAAGCTACACTAGAGTCATCTCCCAGGGCCAGCTACACTAGAGTCATCTCCCAGGGCAAGCTACAATAGTCATCTCCCAGGGCAAGCTACAGTAGTCATCTCCCAGGGCAAGCTACAATAGTCATCTCCCAAGGCAAGCTACAATAGTCATCTCCCAGGGCAAGCTACAATAGTCATCTCCCAGGGCAAGCTACAATAGTCATCTCCCAGGGCAAGCTACACTAGAGTCATCTCCCAGGGGCAGCTACACTAGAGTCATCTCCCAGGGCAAGCTACAATAGTCATCTCCCAGGGCAAGCTTCACTAGACTCATCTTCACAGGGCAAGCTACACTAGAGTCATCCTCCCAGGGCAAGCTACACTAGAGTCATCTCCCAGGGCAAGCTGCAATAGTCATCTCCCAGGGCAAGCTACACTAGAGTCATCTCCCAGGGCCAGCTACACTAGAGTCATCTCCCAGGTCAAGCAACAATAGTCATCTCCCAGGGCCAGCTACACTAGAGTCATCTCCCATGTCAAGCTACAATAGTCATCTCCCAGGGCAAGCTACACTAGAGTCATCTCCCAGGGCCAGCTACACTAGAGTCATCTCCCAGGGCAAGCTTCACTAGAGTCATCTCCCAGGGCAAGCTACAATAGTCATCTCCCAGGGCAAGCTACACTAGTCATCTCCCAGGGCCAGCTACACTAGAGTCATCTCCCAGGCAAGCTACACTAGAGTCATCTACCAGGGCCAGCTACACTAGAGTCATCTCCCAGGGCAAGCTTCACTAGAGTCATCTCCCAGGGCAAGCTACAATAGTCATCTCCCAGGGCAAGCTACACTAGTCATCTCCCAGGGCCAGCTACACTAGAGTCATCTCCCAGGGCAAGCTACACTAGAGTCATCTCCCAGGGCCAGCTACACTAGAGTCATCTCCCAGGGCCAGCTACACTAGAGTCATCTCCCAGGGCCAGCTACACTAGAGTCATCTCCCAGGGCAAGCTACACTAGAGTCATCTCCCAGGGCAAGCTACACTAGAGTCATCTCCCAGGGCAAGCTCATAGAGTCATCTCCCAGGGCCAGCTACACTAGAGTCATCTCCCAGGGCCAGCTACACTAGAGTCATCTCCAGGGCAAGCTACACTAGAGTCATCTCCCAGGGCAAGCTACACTAGAGTCATCTCCCAGGGCAAGCTACACTAGAGTCATCTCCCAGGTCAAGCTACACTGGAGTCATCTCCCAGGGCTAGCTACACTAGAGTCATCTCCCAGGGCAAGCTACACTGGAGTCATCTCCCAGGGCAAGCTACACTAGAGTCATCTCCCAGGGCAAGCTACACGGGAAAGTCATCTCCCAGGGCAAGCTACACTGGAGTCATCTCCCAGGGGCAGCTACACTAGAGTCATCTCCCAGGGGCAGCTACACTGGAGTCATCTCCCAGGGGCAGCTGCACTAGAGTCATCTCTCAGGGGCAGCTACACTGGAGTCATCTCCCAGGGGCAGCTACACTAGAGTCATCTCCCAGGGGCAGCTACACTGGAGTCATCTCCCTGGGCCAGCTACACTAGAGTCATCTCCCAGGGGTAGCTACAATAGAGTCATCTCCCAGGGGCAGCTACGCTGGAGTCATCTCCCAGGGGCAGCTACACTAGAGTCATCTCCCAGGGCAAGCTACAATAGTCATCTCCCAGGGCAAGCTACAATAGTCATCTCCCAGGGCAAGCTACACTAGTCATCTCCCAGGGCCAGCTACACTAGAGTCATCTCAAAGGGCAAGCTACACTAGAGTCATCTCCCAGGGCAAGCTACACTAGAGTCATCTCCCAGAGCAAGCTACACTAGAGTCATCTCCCAGCGCAAGCTACACTAGAGTCATCTCCCAGGGCAAGCTACACTAGAGTCATCTCCCAGGTCCAAGCTACACTAGAGTCATCTCCCAGGGCAAGCTACACTAGAGTCATCTCCCAGGGCAAGCTACACTAGAGTCATCTCCCAGGGCCAGCTACACTAGAGTCATCTCCCAGGGCAAGCTACAATAGTCATCTCCCAGGGCAAGCTACAGTAGTCATCTCCCAGGGCAAGCTACAATAGTCATCTCCCAAGGCAAGCTACAATAGTCATCTCCCAGGGCAAGCTACAATAGTCATCTCCCAGGGCAAGCTACAATAGTCATCTCCCAGGGCAAGCTACACTAGAGTCATCTCCCAGGGGCAGCTACACTAGAGTCATCTCCCAGGGCAAGCTACAATAGTCATCTCCCAGGGCAAGCTTCACTAGACTCATCTCACAGGGCAAGCTACACTAGAGTCATCTCCCAGGGCAAGCTACACTAGAGTCATCTCCCAGGGCAAGCTACAATAGTCATCTCCCAGGGCAAGCTACACTAGAGTCATCTCCCAGGGCCAGCTACACTAGAGTCATCTCCCAGGTCAAGCAACAATAGTCATCTCCCAGGGCCAGCTACACTAGAGTCATCTCCCATGTCAAGCTACAATAGTCATCTCCCAGGGCAAGCTACACTAGAGTCATCTCCCAGGGCCAGCTACACTAGAGTCATCTCCCAGGGCAAGCTACACTAGAGTCATCTCCCAGGGCCAGCTACACTAGAGTCATCTCCCAGGGCAAGCTACAATAGTCATCTCCCAGGGCAAGCTACACTAGTCATCTCCCAGGGCCACTACACTAGAGTCATCTCCCAGGCAAGCTACACTAGAGTCATCTACCAGGGCCACTACACTAGAGTCATCTCCCGGGCAAGCTTCACTAGAGTCATCTCCCAGGGCAAGCTACAATAGTCATCTCCCAGGGCAAGCTACACTAGTCATCTCCCAGGGCCAGCTACACTAGAGTCATCTCCCAGGGCAAGCTACACTAGAGTCATCTCCCAGGGCCAGCTACACTAGAGTCATCTCCCAGGGCCAGCATACACTAGAGTCATTCTCCCAGGGCCAGCTACACTAGAGTCATCTCCCAGGGCAAGCTACACTAGAGTCATCTCCCAGGGCAAGCTACACTAGAGTCATCTCCCAGGGCAAGCTACACTAGAGTCATCTCCCAGGGCCAGCTACACTAGAGTCATCTCCCAGGGCCAGCTACACTAGAGTCATCTCCCAGGGCAAGCTACACTAGAGTCATCTCCCAGGGCAAGCTACACTAGAGTCATCTCCCAGGGCAAGCTACACTAGAGTCATCTCCCAGGTCAAGCTACACTGGAGTCATCTCCCAGGGCTAGCTACACTAGAGTCATCTCCCAGGGCAAGCTACACTGGAGTCATCTCCCAGGGCAAGCTACACTAGAGTCATCTCCCAGGGCAAGCTACACTGGAGTCATCTCCCAGGGCAAGCTACACTGGAGTCATCTCCCAGGGGCAGCTACACTAGAGTCATCTCCCAGGGGCAGCTACACTGGAGTCATCTCCCAGGGGCACCCTGCACTAGAGTCATCTCCCAGGGGCAGCTACACTGGAGTCATCTCCCAGGGGCAGCTACACTAGAGTCATCTCCCAGGGGCAGCTACACTGGAGTCATCTCCCTGGGCCAGCTACACTAGAGTCATCTCCCAGGGGCAGCTACAATAGAGTCATCTCCCAGGGGCAGCTACGCTGGAGTCATCTCCCAGGGGCAGCTACACTAGAGTCATCTCCCAGGGCAAGCTACAATAGTCATCTCCCAGGGCAAGCTACACTAGAGTCATCTCCCAGGGCCAGCTACACTGGAGTCATCTCCCAGGGGCAGCTACACTGGAGTCATCTCCCAGGGCAAGCTACACTAGAGTCATCTCTCAGGGCCAGCTACACTGGAGTCATCTCCCAGGGCAAGCTACACTAGAGTCATCTCCCAGGGGAAGCTACACTGGAGTCATCTCCCAGGGCAAGCTACACTAGAGTCATCTTCCAGGGGCAGCTACACTGGAGTCATCTCCCAGGGCAAGCTACACTAGAGTCATCTCCCAGGGCCAGCTACACTGGAGTCATCTCCCAGGGCCAGCTACACTAGAGTCATCTCCCAGGGCAAGCTACACTAGAGTCATCTCCCAGGGCAAGCTACACTGGAGTCATCTCCCAGGGCAAGCTACACTAGAGTCATCTCCCAGTGGCAGCTACACTGGAGTCATCTCTCAGGGCAAGCTACACTAGAGTCATCTCCCAGGGGCAGCTACACTGGAGTCATCTCCCAGGGGCAGCTACACTGGAGTCATCTCCCAGGGGCAGCTACACTGGAGTCATCTCCCAGGGGCAGCTACACTGGAGTCATCTCCCAGGGCAAGCTACACTGGAGTCATCTCCCAGGGGCAGCTACACTGGAGTCATCTCCCAGGGGCAGCTACACTGGAGTCATCTCCCAGGGGCAGCTACACTGAAGTCATCTCCCAGGGACAGCTACACTGGAGTCATCTCCCAGGGGCAGCTACACTGGAGTCATCTCTCAGGGCAAGCTACACTAGAGTCATCTCCCAGGGGCAGCTACACTGGAGTCATCTCCCAGGGGCAGCTACACTGGAGTCATCTCCCATTGGCAGCTACACTGGAGTCATCTCCCAGGGACAGCTACACTGGAGTCATCTCCCAGGGGCAGCTACACTGGAGTCATCTCTCAGGGCAAGCTACACTAGAGTCATCTCCCAGGGGCAGCTACACTGGAGTCATCTCCCAGGGGCAGCTACACTGGAGTCATCTCCCAGGGGCAGCTACACTGGAGTCATCTCCCAGGGGCAGCTACACTGGAGTAAATCTCCCAGGGCAAGCTACACTGGAGTCATCTCCCAGGGGCAGCTACACTGGAGTCATCTCCCAGGGGCAGCTACACTGGAGTCATCTCCCAGGGCAGCTACACTAGAGTCATCTCCCAGGGGCAGCTACACTGGAGTCATCTCCCAGGGGCAGCTACACTGGAGTCATCTCCCAGTGGCAGCTACACTAGAGTCATCTCCCAGGGGCAGCTACACTGGAGTCATCTCCCAGGGGCAGCTACACTGGAGTCATCTCCCAGGGGCAGCTACACTGGAGTCATCTCCCAGGGCCAGCTACACTGGAGTCATCTGCCAGGGCCAGCTACACTAGAGTCATCTCCCAGGGGCAGCTACACTGGAGTCATCTCCCAGGGGCAGCTACACTGGAGTCATCTTCCAGGGGCAGCTACACTGGAGTCATCTCCCAGGGCCAGCTACACTAGAGTTATCTCCCAGGGGCAGCTACACTGGAGTTCATCTCCCAGGGGCAGCTACACTGGAGTAAATCTCCCAGGGGCAGCTACACTGGAGTCATCTCCCAGGGGCAGCTACACTGGAGTCATCTCCCAGGGGCAGCTACACTGGAGTCATCTCCCAGGGGCAGCTACACTGGAGTCATCTCCCAGGGGCAGCTACACTAGAGTCATCTCCCAGGGGCAGCTACACTGGAGTCATCTCCCAGGGGCAGCTACACTGGAGTCATCTCCCAGGGCCAGCTACACTGGAGTCATCTCCCAGGGCCAGCTACACTAGATTTCACCCTCCCAGGGCCAGCTACACTGGAGTCATCTCCAAGGGCAAGCTACACTAGAGTCATCTCCCAGGGGCAGCTACACTGGAGTCATCTCTCAGGGCAAGCTACACTAGTCATCTCCCAGGGGCAGCTACACTGGAGTCATCTCCCAGGGGCAGCTACACTGGAGTCATCTCCCAGGGCCAGCTACACTGGAGTCATCTCCCAGGGCCAGCTACACTAGAGTCATCTCCCAGGGCCAGCTACACTGGAGTCATCTCCAAGGGCAAGCTACACTAGAGTCATCTCCCAGGGGCAGCTACACTGGAGTCATCTCTCAGGGCAAGCTACACTAGTCATCTCCCAGGGGCAGCTACACTGGAGTCATCTCCCAGGGGCAGCTACACTGGAGTCATCTCCCAGGGGCAGCTACACTGGAGTCATCTCCCAGGGGCAGCTACACTGGAGTCATCTCCCAGGGCAAGCTACACTGGAGTCATCTCCCAGGGGCAGCTACACTGGAGTCATCTCCCATGGGCAGCTACACTGGAGTCATCTCCCAGGGGCAGCTACACTGGAGTCATCTCCCAGGGGCAGCTACACTGGAGTCATCTCCCAGGGGGAGCTACACTGGAGTCATCTCTCAGGGCAAGCTACACTTGAGTCATCTCCCAGGGGCAGCTACACTGGAGTCATCTCCCAGGGGGCAGTACACTGGAGTCATCTCCCAGGGGCAGCTACACTGGAGTCATCTCCCAGGGGCAGCTACACTGGAGTCATCTCCCAGGGCAAGCTAAAACTGGAGTCATCTCCCAGGGGCAGCTACACTGGAGTCATCTCCCAGGGGCAGCTACACTGGAGTCATCTCCCAGGGCAGCTACACTAGAGTCATCTCCAGGGGCAGCTACACTGGAGTCATCTCCCAGGGGCAGCTACACTGGAGTCATCTCCAGGGGCAGCTACACTGGAGTCATCTCCCAGGGGCAGCTACACTGGAGTCATCTCCCAGGGGCAGCTACACTGGAGTCATCTCCCAGGGGCAGCTACACTGGAGTCATCTCCCAGGGGCAGCTACACTGGAATCATCTCCCAGGGGCAGCTACACTGGAGTCATCTCCAGGAGCAGCTAAACTAGAGTCATCTCCCAGGGGCAGCTACACTGGAGTCATCTCCCAGGGGCAGCTACACTGGAGTCATCTCCCAGGGGCAGCTACACTGGAGTCATCTCCCAGGGGCAGCTACACTGGAGTCATCTCCCAGGGGCAAGCTAAAACTGGAGTCATCTCCCAGGGGCAGCTACACTGGAGTCATCTCCCAGGGGCAGCTACACTGGAGTCATCTCCCAGGGCAGCTACACTGGAGTCATCTCCCAGGGGCAGCTACACTGGAGTCATCTCCCAGGGCAAGCAAACACTGGAGTCATCTCCCAGGGGCAGCTACACTGGAGTCATCTCCCAGGGGCAGCTACACTGGAGTCATCTCCCAGGGCAGCTACACTAGAGTCATCTCCCAGGGGCAGCTACACTGGAGTCATCTCCCAGGGGCAGCTACACTGGAGTCATCTCCCAGGGGCAGCTACACTGGAGTCATCTTCCAGGGGCAGCTACACTGGAGGTCATCTCCCAGGGGCATGCTACACTTGGAGTCATCTCCCAGGGGCAGCTACACTGGAGTCATCTCCCAGGGGCAGCTACACTGGAGTCATCTCCCAGGGGCAGCTACACTGGAGTCATCTCCCAGGAGCAGCTACACTAGAGTCATCTCCCAGGGGCAGCTACACTGGAGTCATCTCCCAGGGGCAGCTACACTGGAGTCATCTCCCAGGGGCAGCTAACTGGAGTCATCTCCCAGGGGCAGCTACACTGGAGTCATCTCCCAGGGGCAGCTACACTGGAGTCATCTCCAGGGGCAGCTACACTGGAGTCATCTCCCAGGGGCAGCTACACTAGAGTCATCTCCCAGGGGCAGCTACACTGGAGTCATCTCCCAGGGGCAGCTACACTGGAGTCATCTCCCAGGGGCAGCTACACTGGAGTCATCTCCCAGGGGCAGCTACTCTGGAGTCATCTCCCAGGGGCAGCTACACTGGAGTCATCTCCCAGGGGCAGGATAAACAAATCTCAGGTATTATTGTCTTGAGTTCCACTTAAACACATGTTTATATCCACAAACTGAGACGTATACCGGATATTAAGAAATGATGTGACGTTAATAGGGCTTATGTTGTGTAGGTGATATTTGCAGGTTTCTTTTATCTTGTTGTATATTTATTACTGTTTTATTAGGTAAAAAGTTGAATGAATGGGAAGCTGTGTACCTGTATTATTCTTAATAAATCTGGGCTCAAGGAGTAAATAATTCTGCAGTGTGATGTTAACATTTGTAATCTGGTTGTATACATACACACACACGCATCACATACACACACATCACACACTCAACACACACACACACAGAGTATGATAAAACTGATGGAGCAGAAGAGTGACCTGTAGCTACTAGTGAAGAGCCCGGGGCCACGAGTGTGAATCGGACCCCTGCAACCCATAAACTAGGTGATTTTACACACTCACACTTTTTTTCTGCGTGTCTGAGGACCCATACTCTGCTTTCTACCATATCAACACCCATGTCTACACCCGTGTCAACACCCATATCAACACCAGTATCAACACCCGTGTCTACACCCGTGTTCACACCCGTGTCAACACCCATGTCCACACCCGTGTCAACACCCGTGTCAACACCCGTGTCAACACCAGTATCAAAACTCGTGTCTACACCCATATCAACACCAGTATCAACACCCGTGTCTACACCCGTGTCCACACCCGTGTCAACACCCGTGTCTACACCCGTGTCAACACCCGTGTCCACACCCGTGTCAACACCCGTGTCAACACCCGTGTCAACACCAGTATCAAAAACTCTTGTCTACCCATTATCAACACCAGTATCAACACCCGTGTCTACACCCGTTGTCAACACCCGTGTCTACCCCGTGTCAAACCCCACCCAGTGTCTACACGTGTCTACACCTGTGTCTACATCAGTCTACACTAACAGCTTCATACGAGCACTGGACGATTCTAACAGCCTCGTTAACCAAACATAAACAGTCACAGTTAATGACCTACTACCACGACCAGCTGTGTCATGTATCACCACGACCAGCTGTGTCATATATCACCACGACCAGCTGTGCCATGTATCACCACGACCAGCTGTGCCATGTATCACCACGACCAGCTGTGTCATGTATCACCACGACCAGCTGTGTCATGTATCACCACGACCAGCTGTGTCATGTATCACCACGACCAGCTGTGCCATGTATCACCACGACCAGCTGTGCCATGTATCACCACGACCAGCTGTGTCATGTATCACCACGACCAGCTGTATCATGTATCACCACGACCAGCTGTGTCATGTATCACCACGACCAGCTGTGTCATGTATCACCACGACCAGCTGTGTCATGTATCACCACGACCAGCTGTGTCATGTATCACCACGACCAGCTGTGCATGTATCACCACGACCAGCTGTGCCATGTATCACCACGACCAGCTGTGCTCATGTTTTCACCACGACCAGCTGTGTCATGTATCACCACGACCAGCTGTGTCATGTATCACCACGACCAGTGTGTCATGTATCACCACGACCAGCTGTGTCATGTATCACCACGACCAGCTGTGTCATGTATCACCACGACCAGCTGTGCCATGTATCACCACGACCAGCTGTGTCATGTATCACCACGACCAGCTGTGCCATGTATCACCACGACCAGCTGTGTCATGTATCACCACGACCAGCTGTGTCATGTATCACCACGACCAGCTGTGCCATGTATCACCACGACCAGCTGTGCCATGTATCACCACGACCAGCTGTGTCATGTATCACCACGACCAGCTGTGTCATGTATCACCACGACCAGCTGTGTCATGTATCACCACGACCAGCTGTGTCAGGGTATCACCACGCCCAGCGGGTCATGTATCACCACGACCAGCTGGTCATGTATCACCACGACAGCTGTGTCATGTATCACCCGACCAGCTGCGTCATGTATCACCACGACCAGCTGTGTCATGTATCACCACGACCAGCTGTGTCATGTATCACCACGACCAGCTGTGTCATGTATCAACATGTATCATCATGTATCATTACTTCTTTTCCTCTCTTGTCAGTTTGATCTTAGGCTGGAACACATGTTTTGACAAGTGCCTGTCTATCTATCTATTTATCTATCTGTATATGT
>NC_069431.1:11558071-11565571 GCF_026875155.1 Cherax quadricarinatus
TATGAGAGTCCCCTAGGAGCTAGCGACCACGTGGTTCTGTGCTTTGAATACATAGTAGAGCTGCAAGTGGAGAGAATAACAGGAGTTGAATGGGAAAAGCCTGACTATAAAAGAGGGGACTACATAGGGTTGAAGAACTTCCTGCGGGAGGTCCAGTGGGACAGAGAACTGGCAGGAAAGCCAGTAAATGAAATGATGGAATATGTAACAACAAAATGCAAGGAGGCAGTGGAAAGGTTTATTCCCAAGGGCAACAGTAACAACGGGAAGACCAGAACGAGCCCCTGGTTTACCCGACGGTGTAAGGAGGCAAAAACAAAGTGCAATAGAGAGAATGGAAAAAGTACAGAAGGCAGAGAACACACGAAAATAGGGAGATCAGTCGCAGAGCCAGGAATGAGTATGCACAGGTAAGGAGGGAGGCCCAGCGACAGTATGAAAATGACATAGCATCGAGAATAAAGACTGACCCGAAACTGTTGTATAGCCACATCAGGAGGAAGACAACAGTCAAAGACCAGGTGCTCAAATTAAGGACAGAAGGTGGAGAACTCACAAGAAATGACCAGGAGGTATGTGAGGAGCTGAACAGGAGATTTAAGGAAGTTTTTACAGTAGAGACAGGAAGGGCTGTTGGAAGACAGCACAGAAGGGAACATCAAGAGGGAATATACCAACAAGTGTTGGATGACATACGAACAACTGAGGAGGAGGTGAAGAAGCTCCTAAGTGACCTTGACACCTCAAAGGCGATGGGACCGGACAACATCTCCCCATGGGTCCTTAGAGAAGGAGCAGAGATGCTGTGCGTGCCTCTAACCACAATCTTCAACACATCCCTTGAAACTGGGCAACTACCTGAGAAATGGAAGACAGCTAATGTAGTCCCCATATTTAAGAAAGGAAACAGAAACGAGGCGCTAAACTACAGACCTGTGTCTCTGACATGTATTGTGTGCAAAGTCATGGAGAAGATTATCAGGAGGAGAGTGGTCGAACACCTGGAAAGGAACAAGAGTATAAATGAAAACCAGCATGGGTTCATGGAAGGCAAATCTTGTATCACAAACCTCCTGGAGTTTTATGACAAGGTAACAGAAGTAAGACACGAGAGAGAGGGGTGGGTGTAGATTGCGTTTTCCTAGACTGTAGGAAGGCCTTTGACACAGTTCCCCACAAGAGATTAGTGCAGAAGCTGGAGGATCAGGCGCATGTAACAGGGAGGGCACTGCAATGGATCAGGGAATACCTGACAGGGAGGCAGCAACGAGTCATGGTACGTGAAGAGGTATCACAGTGGGCGCCTGTGACGAGCGGGGTCCCACAGGGGTCAGTTCTAGGACCAGTGCTATTTTTGATAAATGTGAACGACATGATGGAAGGAATAGACTCTGAAGTGTCTCTGTTCGTAGATGATGTGAAGTTGATGAGAAGAATTAAATCGGACGAGGATGAGGCAGGACTGCAAAGAGACCTGGACAGGCTGGACATGTGGTCCAGTAACTGGCTTCTCGAATTCAATCCAGCCAAATGCAAAGTCATGAAGATTGGGGAGGGGCAAAGAAGACCGCAGACAAGAGTATAGGCTAGGTGGACAAAGACTACAGACCTCACTCAAGGAGAAAGACCTTGGGGTGACCATAACACCGAGCACATCACCGGAGGCACACATCAACCAAATAACTGCTGCAGCATACGGGCGCCTGGCAACCTGAGAATAGCGTTCCGATACCTTAATAAGGAATCGTTCAAGACACTGTACACTGTGTATGTTAGGCCCATACTGGAGTATGCAGCACCAGTCTGGAACCCACACCTGGTCAAGCACGTCAAGAAGTTAGAGAAAGTACAAAGGTTTGCAACAAGGCTAGTCCCAGAGCTCAAGGGAATGTCGTACGAGGAAAGGTTAAGGGAAATCGGACTGACGACACTGGAGGACAGAAGGGTCAGGGGAGACATGATAACGACATACAAGATACTGCGGGGAATAGACAAGGTGGACAGAGATAGGATGTTCCAGAGAGGGGGCACAGGGACAAGGGGTCACAACTGGAAGCTGAAGACTCAGACGAGACACAGGGACGTTAGGAAGTATTTCTTCAGACATAGAGTTGTCAGGAAGTGGAATAGCCTAGCAAGTGAAGTAGTGGAGGCAGGAACCATACATAGTTTTTAAGAAGAGGTATGATACAGCTCAGGAAGCAGAGAGGAGAGAGGACCTAGTAGCGATCATTGAAGAGGCGGGGCCAGGAGCTGAGTCTCGACTCCTGCAACCACAATTAGGTGAGTACAATTAAGTGAGTACACACAACACACACACACACACACACCCCACACAACACACACACACACACACACACACAAAACACACACACACACACACCCCACACACACACCCCACACAAAACACACAACACCACACACACCCCACACCCCCAACAAACACAACACACACACAAGGAACACACACACACCACACACACACACACAACACACACACACACACACACACACAACACACACACACACACAATACTGCACACACAAACAACATAACACAACCACACACAAAAGAAGAGGATGCAAGACTAGGACGGAGAAGTCTAGATAGAGCAAGTGTGCTGAGGGATGACAGTGACCTAGAGAGGGGACCAATGAAGAGGACTGGGAAAACAGGAGCTATGATCGACCCTGCAACCACAATTAGGTAATTGAATGAGTCACCACCAACAACACTCACAACACCAATAGGCTGTGACAACCTAACAACACTACATAAACAAAGACATCAGGGTCACATGAACCCTGAGTCACCAGGAGCAAACACTCCAACATGTAGGGTTCACATAGAACCCGTGAACCCTGACGTCACCAGGAGCAACACTCAGACATGTAGGGTTCACATAGCAACCCGTGAACCTGAGTCACCAGGAGCAAAACTCCACACATGTAGGGTTCATATAGAACCCTAAACCCTGAGTCACAGGAGCAACACTCCAGACATGTAGGGTTCACAAGAACCCGTGAACCCTGAGTCACCAGAGCAACACTCCACACTTTGTAGGGTTCACATAGAACCCGTGAACCCTGGGTCACAGGAGCAACACTCCAGACATGTAGGGTTCACACAGAACCTTTGAACCCTGAGTCACCAGCAGCAACACTCCAGACATTAGGGTTCACACAGAACCGTGAACCTGAGTCACCAGGAGCAACACTCCAGACATGTAGGGTTCAAAAGAACCCGTGAACCCTGAGTCACCGGAGCAACACTCCACACATGTAGGGTTCATACAAAAACCCGTGAACCCTGAGTCACCAGGAGCAACACTCCAGACATGTAGGGTTCACACAGAACCCGTGAACCCTGAGTCACCAGGAGCAACACTCCACACATGTAGGGTTCAACGAGAACCCGTGAACCTGAGTCACCAGCAGCAACACTCCAGGACATGTAGGGTTCATATAGAACCCGTGAACCCCTGAGTCACCAGGAGCAATACTCCAACATGTAGGGTTCACACAGAACCCGTGAACCCTGAGTCACCAGGAGCAACACTCCACACATGTAGGGTTCATATAGAACCCGTGAACCCTGAGTCACCAGGAGCAACACTCCACACATGTAGGGTTCACACAGAACCCGAGAACCCTGAGTCACCAGCAGCAACACTCCAGACATGTAGGGTTCATATAGAACCCGTGAACCCTGAGTCACCAGGAGCAATACTCCACACATGTAGGGTTCACACAGAACCCGTGAACCCTGAGTCACCAGGGAAACACTCCACACAGTGTAGGGTTCATATAGAACCCGTGAACCTGAGTCACCAGGAGCAACACTCCAGACATGTAGGGTTCACACAGAACCCGTGAACCCTGAGTTACCAGCAGCAACACTCCAGACATGTAGGGTTCACACAGAACCCGTGAACCCTGAGTCACCAGGAGCAACACTCCAGACATGTAGGGTTCATACAGAACCCGTGGAACCCTGAGTCACCGGGGAGCAACACCCCACACATGTAGGGTTCACACAGAACCCGTGAACCTGAGTCACCAGGAGCCATCAAGACATACCACACTATGTAAGGAGTTCACAAGGGCAGAACCCGTGAACCTGAGTCACCAGGAGCAAACACTCCACACTGTAGGGTTCATAAGAACCGTGATCCCCTGAGGTCACCAGCAGCAACACTCCAGACATGTAGGGTTCATATAGAACCCGTGAACCCTGAGTCACCAGGAGCAACACTCCACACATGTAGGGTTCACATAGAACCCGTGAACCCTGAGTCACCAGGAGCAACACTCCACACATGTAGGGTTCATATAGAACCCGTGAACCCTGAGTCACCAGGAGCAACACTCCAGACATGTAGGGTTCACATAGAACCCGTGAACCCTGAGTCACCAGCAGCAACACTCCACACATGTAGGGTTCATATAGAACCCGTGAACCCTGAGTCACCAGGAGCAACACTCCACACATGTAGGGTTCATATAGAACCCGTAAACCCCTGAGTCACCAGCGAGCAACAACCCCACACATGTAGGGTTCATATAGAACCCGTGAACCTGAGTCACCAGGAGCAACACTCCACACATGTAGGGTTCATATAGAACCCGTGAACCCTGAGTCACCAGGAGCAACACCCCACACATGTAGGGTTCATATAGAACCCGTGAACCCTGAGTCACCAGGAGCAACACTCCACACATGTAGGGTTCACACAGAACCCGTGAACCCTGAGTCACCAGGAGCAACACTCCACACATGTAGGGTTCATATAGAACCCGTGAACCCTGAGTCACCAGGAGCAACACTCCAGACATGTAGGGTTCATATAGAACCCGTGAACCCTGAGTCACCAGGAGCAACACTCCAGACATGTAGGGTTCATATAGAACCCGTGAACCCTGAGTCACCAGGAGCAACACTCCACACATGTAGGGTTCATATAGAACCCGTGAACCCTGAGTCACCAGGAGCAACACTCCAAAAATGTAGGGTTCAACAGAACCCGTGAACCTGAGTCACCAGGAGCAACACTCCACACATGTAGGGTTCATTACGAACCGTGAACCTGAGTCACCAGGAGCAACACTCCAGACATGTAGGGTTCATATAGAACCCGTGAACCCTGAGTCACCAGGAGCAACACTCCAGACATGTAGGGTTCATATAGAACCCGTGAACCCTGAGTCACCAGGAGCAACACTCCACACATGTAGGGTTCACACAGAACCCGTGAACCCTGAGTCACCAGGAGCAACACTCCACACATGTAGGGTTCATATAGAACCCGTGAACCCTGAGTCACCAGGACCCAACACTCCAGACATGTAGGGTTCATATAGAACCCGTGAACCCTGAGTCACCAGGAGCAACACTCCGACATGTAGGGTTCATATAGAACCCGTGAACCCTGAGTCACCAGGAGAAACACTCCACACATGTAGGGTTCATATAGAACCCGTGAACCCTGAGTCACCAGGAGCAACACTCCAGACATGTAGGGTTCACACAGAACCCGTGAACCCTGAGTCACCAGGAGCAACACTCCACACATGTAGGGTTCACACAGAACCCGTGAACCCTGAGTCACCAGGAGCAACACTCCACACATGTAGGGTTCATATAGAACCCGTGAACCCTGAGTCACCAGGAGCAACACTCCAGACATGTAGGGTTCATATAGAACCCGTGAACCCTGAGTCACCAGGAGAAACACTCCACACATGTAGGGTTCATATAGAACCCGTGAACCCTGAGTCACCAGGAGCAACACTCCAGACATGTAGGGTTCACACAGAACCCGTGAACCCTGAGTCACCAGGAGCAACACTCCACACATGTAGGGTTCATACAGAACCCGTGAACCCTGAGTCACCAGGAGCAACACTCCACACATGTAGGGTTCATATAGAACCCGTGAACCCTGAGTCACCAGGAGCAACACTCCAGACATGTAGGGTTCATATAGAACCCGTGAACCTTATATGAACACCAGCACAATAAACAATAACATCAACAGCACGCTAACAAAAACAGCAACAAAAACAGCAATAAACGATCTTCCATACCATTAAGGTCCATATTTGCCTCTCACACTGTGAGTTAGTGTGCTGTAAAGCCTATTGTTGTCTGCCATGAGACAGAATGGTGGCGAGTGTGGCAGGGACAGTGTGGCAGGGACATATATAGTGTGGCAGGGACATATAGTGTGGCAGGGACATATAGTGTGGCGTGGCAGGGACATATAGTGTGGCAGGGACATACAGTGTGGCAGGGACATATAGTATGGCAGGGACAGTGTGGCAGGGACATATAGTGTGGCAGGGACATATAGTGTGGCAGGAACATATAGTGTGGGAGGGACATATAGTGTGGCAGGGACAGTGTGGCAGGGACATACAGTGTGGCAGGGACATATAGTGTGGCAGGGGCATATAGTGTGGCAGGGACATATAGTGTGGCAGGGACAGATAGAGTGGCAGGGACATATAGTATGGCAGGGACATATAGTATGGCAGGGACATATAGTGTGGCAGGGACATATAGTGTGGCAGGGACATATAGTGTGGCAGGGCCATATAGTGTGACAGGGACATATAGTGTGGCAGGGACATATAGTGTGGCAGGGACATATAGTGTGGTAGGGACAGATAGTGTGGCAGGGACATATAGTGTGGCAGGGACATATAGTGTGGCAGGGACATATAGTGTGGCAGGGACATATAGTGTGGCAGGTACATATAGTGTGGCAGGGCCATATAGTGTGGCAGGGACATATAGTGTGGCAGGGACATATAATGTGGTAGGGACACACATAGTTTTGGCAGGGACATATAGTGTGGCAGGGACATATATAGTGTGACAGGGACGTATAGTGTGGCAGGGACATATAGTGTGGCAGGGACATATAGTGTGGCAGGGACATATAGTGTGGCAGGGACATATAGTGTGGCAGGGACATATGTGTGGCAGGGGACATATAGTTTTGGCAGGGACATATAGTGTGGAAGGGACATATAGTGTGGCAGGGACTTATAGTGTGGCAGGGACATATGTAGTGTGGCAGGGACATATAGTGTGGCAGGGACATATAGTGTGGCAGGGACATATAGTGTGGCAGGGACATATAGTGTGGCAGGGACATATGTAGTGTGGCAGGGACATATATAGTGTGGCATTGACATATATAGTGTGACAGGGACATATATAGTGTGTCATTGACATATATAGTGTGACAGGGACATAAATAGTGTGGCAGGGACATAGTGTGGCAGGGACATATATAGTGTGGCAGAGTCATATATAGTGTGGCAGAGGTATATATAGTGTGGCAGGGACATATACAGTGTGGCAGGTACATATAGTGTGGCAGGGACATATAGTGTGGCAGGGACATATAGTGTGGCAGGGACATATAGTGTGGTAGGGACATATATAGTGTGGCAGGGACATATAGTGTGGCAGGGACATATATAGTGTGA
>NC_069431.1:11570571-11620571 GCF_026875155.1 Cherax quadricarinatus
CCCTGAAGCTTGAACTGTTATGGTGTCCCTGAAGCTTGAACTGTTATGGTGTCCCTGAAGCTTGAACTGTTATGGTGTCCCTGAAGCTTGAACTGTTATGGTGTCCCTGAAGCTTGAACTGTTATGGTGTCCCTGAAGCTTGAACTGTTATGGTGTCCCTGAAGCTTGAACTGTTATGGTGTCCCTGAAGCTTGAACTGTTATGGTTCCCTGAAGCTTAAACTGTTATGGTGTCCCTGAAGCTTGAACTGTTATGGTGTCCCTGAAGCTTGAACTGTTATGGTGTCCCTGAAGCTTGAACTATTATGGTGTCCCTGAAGCTTGAACTGTTATGGTGTCCCTGAAGCTTGAACTGTTATGGTGTCCCTGAAGCTTGAACTGTTATGGTGTCCCTGAAGCTTGAACTGTTATGGTGTCCCTGAAGCTTGAACTGTTATGGTGTCCCTGAAGTTTGAACTGTTATGGTGTCCCTGAAGCTTGAACTGTTATGGTGTCCTTGAAGCTTAAACTGTTATGGTGTCCCTGAAGCTTGAACTGATATGGGTTACCTTAATAACCAACAACAGCTAGACCTACAACAGCTAGGCCTACAACAGTTAGGCCTACAACAGTTAGGCCTACAACAGTAATGCTTACTGCAGTTAGGCCTACAGCAGTTAGGCCTACAACAGATAGGCCTACAACAGCTAGACCTATAACAGCTGGGCCTACAGCATATAAGCCTACAACAGCTAGGCCTACAACAGCTAGACCTACAACTAGGCCTACAACAGCTAGGCCTACAACAGTTAAGTCTACAGCAGCTAGGCCTACAACAGCTAGGCCTATAACAGCTAGGCCTAAAACAGTTAGGCCTACAACAGCTAGGCCTACAACAGCTAGGCCTACAGCAGTTAAGCCAACAAGAGCTAGGCCTACAACAGCTAGGCCTACTTGATTTTTTAATAAATGTTTAATTTTTATTTTAACTATTATTTTATATTGAATTATGCTATATTACTAACATTATTAAAAAATTCTTTTATACAGTAGAAGGAAGGAAGGAAGGAAGGAAGGAAGGAAGGAAGGAAGGAAGGAAGGATGGAAGGAAGGATGGAAGGAAGGAAGGAAGGAAGGAAGGAAGGAAGGAAGGAAGGAAGGAAGGAAGGAAGGAAGTAAGGAAGGAAGGAAGGAAAGAAGGAAGGAAGGAAGGAAGGAAGGAAGGAAGGAAGGAAGGAAGGAAGGAAGGAAGGAAGGAAGGAAGGATGGAAGGAAAGAAGGAAGGAAGGAAGGAAGGAAGGAAGGAAGGAAAGAAGGAAGGAAGGAAGGAAGGAAGGAAGGAAGGAAGGAAGGAAGAAAGGAAGGAAAGAAGGAAGGAATGAAGGAAGGAAGGAAGGAAGGAAGGAAGGAAGGAAGGAAGGAAAGAAGGAAGGAAGGAAGGAAGGAAGGAAGGAAGGAAGGAAGGAAGGAAAGAAGGAAGGAAGGAAGGAAGGAAGGAAGGAAGGAAGGAAGGAAGGAAGGAAGGAAGGAAGGAAGTAAGGAAGGAAGGAAGGAAGGAAAGAAGGAAGGAAGGAAAGGAAGGAAGGAAGGAAGGAAGGAAGGAAGGAAAAAAGGAAGGAAGGAAGGAAGAAAGGAAAGGAAAGGGAAAGGGAAGGAAGGAAGGAAAAAGGGGAAGGGAAAGGAAGGAAGGAAGGAAGGAAGAAAGGGAAAGGGAAAGGAAAGAAAAAAGGGAAGGAAAAAGGGAAAAGGAAAGGGAAAGGGAAAGGAAAGAAGGAAGGAAAGAAGGGAAGAAAGGAAAAAAGGAAGGAAGGGAAAGGAAGAAAGGGAAAGGGAAAGGGAAAGGGAAGGGGGAAAGAGGAAAAGGAAGGAAAAGGAAAGGGAAGGAAGGAGGAAAGGGAAAGGAAAAAAGGAAGGAGGAAAGGGAAGGAAGAAAGGAAAGGGAAAGGGAAAGGGAAAAAAGGGAAAGGAAAGAAGGAAGGGAAAGGGGAAGGGAAAGGGAAGAAAGGGAAAGCAGGAAAAGAAGGAAGAAAGGGGAAGGGAAAGGAAGGAAGGAAGGGGAAAGAAGGAAGGAAAAGGGAAAGGGAAGGAAAAAAGGGAAGGGAAAGGGAAGGAAGGAAGCAAGGAAGGAAGGAAGAAAGGAAAGGGAAAGGAAGGAAAGAAGGAAAGGGAAAAAGGGAAGGAAGGAGGAAGGAAGGAAGCAAGGAAGAAAGGGAAAGGGAAAGGGAAGTAAGAAAGGAAGGAAGGAAGGAAAGGAAGGAGGAAGGAAGGAAGGAAAGAAGGAGGAAGGAAGGAAAGGGAAAGGGAAGGAAAAAAAGGAAGGAAAAAAGGAAAGGAAGGAAGGAAGAAAAGGGAAAGGAAAGGAAAGGGAAAGGGAAGGAAGGAGGAAAAAAGGAAGAGGAAGGGAAGGAAGGAAGGATGGAAGGAAGGAAGGAAGGAAGGAAGGAAGTAAGGGGGAAAGGGAAAGTAAGGAAGGAAGGAAGGAAGGAAGGAAGGAAGGAAGAAAGAAGAAGAAGGAAGGAAAGGAAGTAAGGAAGGAAGGAGGAAGGAAGGAAGGAAAGAAGGAAAAAAGGAAGGAAGCAAGGAAGGAGGAAGGAAGAAGGGAAGGAAGGAAGGAAGGAAGGAAGCCAAGGAAGCAAGGAAGCAAGGAAAGAAGGAAGGAAGGAGGAAGGAAGGAAGCAAAGAAGGAAGGAGCAAGGAAGGAAGGAAGGAAAGGAAGGGAAGAAGGAAGGAAAGGAAGAAGGAAGGAAGGAAGTAAGGGAGGAAGGAAGGAAAGAAGGGAAAGGGAAAGGGAAGGGAAAGGGGAAGGAAGGAAGGAAAGGGAAAGGGAAAGAAAAGAAGGAAGGAAGGAAAAAGGGGAAAGGGAAGAAGGAAAGAAGGAAGGTAGGAAGGAAGAAAGGAAAGAAGGAAAGGAAAGGGAAAGGAAGGAAGGGAAAGGGAAAGAAAGGAAGGAAGGAAGAAAGGAAGGAAGAAAGGAAGGAAGGAAGGAAGGAAGGAAGGAAGGAAGCAAGGAAGGAAGGAAGCAAGGAAGGAAGGAAGGAAGGAAGGAAGGAAGGAAGGAAGGAAGGAAGGAAGGAAGGAAGGAAGAAAGGAAAGAAGGAAGGAAGGAAGGAAGGAAGGAAGGAAGGAAGGAAGGAAGGAAGGAAGGAAGGAAGGAAGGAAGGAAGTAAGGAAGGAAGGAAGGGAGGAAGGAAGGAAGGAAGGGAAGGAAGGAAGGAAGAAGGAAGGAAAGGAAGGAAGTAAGGAGAAGGAAGGAAGGAAGGAAGGAAGGAAGGAAGGAAAGAAGGAAGGAAGGAAGGAAGGAAGAAAAGGGGAAAGGAAGGAAGGAAGGAAGGAAGGAAGGAAGGAAGGAAAGAAGGAGGGAAAGGGAAAGGGAAAGGGAAAGGGAAGTAAGGAAGGAAGGAAGGGAAGAAAGAAGGAAGGAAGGAATGGAAGGAAAGAAGGAAGGAAGGAAGGAAGAAGGAAAGAAGGAAGAAAGGAAGGAAGGAGGAAGGAAGGATGGAAAGAAGTAAGGAAGGAAGGAAGGAAGGAAGGAAGAAGGAAGGAAGGAAGGAAGGAAGGAAGGAAGTAAGGAAGGAAAAGAAGGAAGCTAGGAAGGAAGGAAGGAAGGAAGGAAGGAAGGAGGACAGGAAGGAAGTAAGTAAGGAAGGAAAGGAAGGAAAGGAAGAGAAGGAAGGAAGGAAGGAAGGAAGGAAGGAAGGAAGGAAGAAAGGAAGGATGGAAGGAAGGAAGCAAGGAAGGAAGGAAAGGAAGAAAGGAAGAAGGAAGGAAGGAAGGAAGGAAAGAAGGAAGGAAGAAGGAAGAATAGGAAGGAATGAAGGAAGGAAGGAAGGAAGGAAGGAAGGAAGGAAGAGAAAAGGTAGATATGGGATGAAGAAGGAAGGCAAGAAGGACAGATCTGTTCATATAAACTGACATAACTACTTACGGTGAGTGTCACTTTATTGAGGTCAAGCGCAGTAGTGTCCGGATAACGGTGGTCAGTGTTGTTGGTGATGTGCCTGGTGGTGATGGGTGGTGCTGATGGTGGTGATGGTGGTGGTGATGGTGGTGGTGGTGGTGGTGGTGGTGATGGTGTGTGGTGACTGGTGGTGGTGGCCCTGGTGGTGGTGTGATGGGTGGCGTGGTGGTGGTTGGTGGTGGTTGGTGTGGTGGTGGTGGTGGTGGTGGGCTGTGGTGGGGGTGGTGGTGAGGTCGTGGTGTGGTGGTGGTGGTGGTTGGTGGTGGCTGGGGTGGTGGTGGTGGTGTTGCGTGGTGGTGTGGTGGTGGTGATGGTGGTGGTGTGGATGGTGGGGTTGGTGGTGGTGATGGTGGTGGTGATGGTGGTGGTGGTGTGGTGGTGTGTGGTTGGTGGTGGCTGTTGGTGGTGGTGGTGGTGGTGGTGGTGGTGGTGTGGTGGTGGTGGTGGTGGTCGGTGGTGGTTGTGGTGGTGGTGATGGTGGTTGCGTATTGGTGATGGTGGTGGTGGTGGTGGTTGGTGTGGTGGTGGTTGTGATGGTGGTGGTGATGGTGGTGGTGGTGGTGATGGTGGTGTGATGAGAGGGTGGTGATGGTGTGTTGGCTGGTAGGTGGTGGTGTGGTGAGTGTGGTGATGGTGGTGGTGGTGTTGGTGGTGGTGGTGATGGTGTTGTGATGGTGGTGGTGGTAGGTGGTGGTGAAGTGGTGATGGTGGTGGTGGGTGGTGTTGGTGGTTGGTGGTGGTGGTGGTGATGTGGATGGTGGGTTGGTGGTGTGGTGGATGATGGTGGTGTGGTGGTGGTGTTGGTGGTGTGATGGTGGTGTGGGTGGTGATGGTGGTGGTGATGGTGGTGAGTTGGTGGTGGTGGTGGTGGTGATGTGGTGGTGGTGGTGGTGGTGGTGGTGGTGATGTGGGTGGTGGGTGGTGATGGGTGGTGGAGGTGGGTAGTGGGGGTGGTGGTGTGGTGGTGGTGGTGATGGTGGTGGTGATGGTGTGGTGGGTGGGGTTTGGTGGTGGGGTGGTGGTGATGGTGGTTGGTGGTAGGTGGTGGGGGTGATGGTGGTGGTGGTGGGGGTGGTGGTTGGTGATGGTGGTGGATGGAGGTGGTGGTGGTGGTGGGGTGGTGTGGTGGTGATGGTGGTGTGGTGGTGGTGGTGGTGGTTTGGTGGTAGGTGTGGTGTGGTGGTGGTGGTGGTGGTGGTGTTTGGTTTGGTGGTGGTGGTGAGGTGGTGGTGGTGGTGGGGGGGTGATGGTGGTGGTTGTTGGTGGGGGGAGTGGTGGTGATGGTGGTGGTGGTGGTGGTGGTGGTGGATGGTGGTGATGATGGTGGTGGTGGTGGTGGTGGTGGTGGTGATGGTGGTGGTGATGGTGGTGGTGGTGGTGGTGGTCATGACGATAGTGGTAGCCAGGACTCAAGACCGGCTAACCTGTTTTCCCTGAATCCCTTCACAGATAATGTTGTGTTTACACTCCAACAGCACGTCAAATCCCTACTCCTACCAAAGGAAAAAACTCCTTGTTTTCATGTCTCTTAGAAGTAACATGCTCACACGCTCACACACACCTGCCTGCTGGATGCTCAAGCCACTACCACTTTAAACTTCCTTCACGCTCCCTCCCATACAACAGCATATTCATCACTAAAATTTCCCACTCTTTTTTTTTTGGCTACTAACACACTCCTCCTTTTCACAAATTCCTCATTACTCTTCCTTCTTTACCTCATTTATTCTGTGATTCACCTCGTTCTTCACACACATATCTCCTTGAACATTTACTCCCATCTATCTCAATATGTTCACTTCCTTCATACTCTTTTCCTGTACTCTGATACCTGATTTTTCATTTCCTGCGCTTATTCCTCCTATCATCACTGTTCTCCTTGTCAATGTTCACTTTCATCTTATTTATTTTGCACACCCTCGCCAACTGCTCTACCAAACTGTGCAATTTTTGCTCGGGATCTGCCAGAGGCACTGTATCATCAGCAAAGAGCAACTGTGACAACTCTCACTCCATATCAGATTTTTGATCTTTACTACGCACGTATCTCTCCCTAACACTCTAGCATTCACGACTTGTACACAGCGCCATCTATAAATACATTATACCGCCGTTGTGACCTCACATATCCCTGTTTATGGCCCACTTTCTGTAATGGGGAATATTCTCATTCTATCCTACGTACCCTGAGATCAACACCCATAAAAGTTTTACACTTTTCAACAGGTTACGAAGTGATCCGTACCTTCGCAGCTCCTGCCACATCACTCAGGCCAGGAAACATGTTTCACGAATCTATAAATGCTACCGAGTAGCTTCTTGTGCCTATCTAACCAACACTAACTTATATGTATTAACAAATATGCTTGATGGAAACACCACTAACTTACATACCTGAACCCACCTTGCAACACACACACACACACACACACACACACACACACACACACACACACACACACACACACACACACACACACACACACACATACACACACACACACACACACATACATACACACACACACACATACATACACACACACACACACACACACACACATTGGAGTATGCGGCACCAGTTTGGAACCCACACCTAGCCAAGCACGTGAAGAAACTAGAGAAAGTGCAAAGGTTTGCAACAAGACTAGTCCCAGAGCTAAGAGGTATGTCCTACGAGGAGAGGTTAAGGGAAATCAACCTGACAACACTGGAGGACAGGAGAGATAGGGGGGACATGATAACGACATACAAAATACTGAGAGGAATTGACAAGGTGGACAAAGACAGGATGTTCCAGAGATTGGACACAGTAACAAGGGGACACAGTTGGAAGCTGAAGACACAGATGAATCACAGGGATGTTAGGAAGTATTTCTTCAGCCACAGAGTAGTCAGTAAGTGGAATAGTTTGGGAAGCGATGTAGTGGAGGCAGGATCCATACATAGCTTTAAGCAGAGGTATGATAAAGCTCACGGCTCAGGGAGAGTGACCTAGTAGCGATCAGTGAAGAGGCGGGGCCAGGAGCTCGGACTCGACCCCCGCAACCTCAACTAGGTGAGTACAACTAGGTGAGTACACACACACACACACACACACACACATATATACACACACACATACACACACACACACAAACATGGGAGAATATATGTCTTGGGAAGACGATAAACACAAAGTGAAAAGAGGTAATTTTTCACTTGTCTCTTCTTTCTTTCACGAAAAGATAACTTAGTGGGAAGCATACGAAGAGGAGGAGAAGAATAAGAAGAAGAAGAAGAAGAAGAAGAAGAAGAAGAAGAAGAAGAAGAAGAAGAAGAAGAAGAAGAAGAAGAAGAAGAAGAATAAGGGTAATAGGTGTGTAAGGAGAATTACCATTACATTTCGCCTCGCTAGGGGATTAAACACGGGTCCTTTCGGTTGTGTCCCAAACGCTGCCCTACCCAGGGTATCATGCCCACACACCCACCCGCCCACCTGCAGTGTTAAATATACCACAGACTCCCACTAACATTTTAACAATTTTCAGCCATAAACATTGCTCTGAGAAGCATCGTACAGTGATACATGTTTACACGAGACTCACGACAGTGTTCAGGAACACTGACTCTGAGAAATGTTTGTTTAGGAACACTGTGAGAAATGTGACGGAGTGGAGGCAGGCACCATACATATTTTAAGAAGAGAAGACAAGACCTCAGAAGCATAGAGAGAGAGGACCTAGTACGATCAGTGAACGCGCGGGCCAGAAGCTGAGTCTCGACCCCTGCAACCACAATTAGGTGAGTACACAACATCAGCACACACACACACAACCACACCACACGACACCACACACACACACACGGCGTGTAAAGTAGGATTTGAAATTTAGAAAACAAAGGTATGCTTAACAGAAATTATTTGACAGCAGGAAATGGATAAATCAGAAAGTAAAACAATAAGTGTAATACAAAAAACAGGACTCAAATTAATGTGTGGTGGATTTTTTGTCCTCGGGAGAAGGGGAGAGAAAATGGACCCTGGACGTTGGAACTACAACATAAAATGACCTAAGCTCTGTAGTCCTTGATCACTTGATCGAGACCTTATGCTGGCTCCCTCACTCTGTGACCCTTGACTTAAGCCTTATGTTGGCGCCCTCACTCTGTGACACTTGGCCGAATCCTTATGCTGGCTCACTTACTCTGCGACACTTGGCCGAGGGCTTATGCTGGCTCCCTCACTCTGTGACACTTGACCGAATCCTTATGCTGGCTCCCTTACTCTGTGACACTTGGCCGAGGCCTTATGATGACTCTCTCACTCTGTGACACTTGACCGAGGCCTTATGCTGGCTCCCTCAAGTCGTCGTAAGCTTCTCTCTCGTATATGCGTGTTATTTGTGTATTGTTCCTTTTTGCTATTACTCAGTCTTACCGGTCTCCTGAAACTGGTCTCAGACCAGTGATGATTCCCGCACCGTGGAGGTCTCCCGATAAACCAGAACAGGAAGATGACTGAAACTAAAACAAATGTAACAGTTTAAACTATTTATTATAAAGACGGAGGGAAAACTGCCAAATGGCTGCCCGTCTTGTGGCATAGCAGCAGCAGGAGGACATTACGGTATTAAAATGGAAGACAACCTTTCCTGAGTTGAAGGAATTGCTGAAATGGCAGGTTTAACTTCTGCTGGCAGGTTCAACCTCTGCTGGCAGGTTCAACCACTACTGGCAGGTTCAACCACTACTGGCAGGTTCAACCACTACTGGCAGGTTCAGCCACTAATGGCAGGTTTAACTTCTGGCAGGTTCAACCACTACTGGCAGGTTCAACCACTACTGGCAGGTTCAACCACTACTGGCAGGTTTAACCTACTACTCTGGGCAGGTTCAACCACTACTGGCAGGTTCAACCACTACTGGCAGGTTCAACCACTACTGGCAGGTTCAACCACTACTGGCAGGTTCAACCACTACTGGCAGGTTCAACCACTACTGGCAGGTTCAACCACTACTGGCAGGTTCAACCACTACTGGCAGGTTCAACCACTACTGGCAGGTTCAGCCACTAATGGCAGGTTTAACTTCTGGCAGGTTCAACCACTACTGGCAGGTTTACAACACATGGCTCACCCCGGCAGGTTCAACCACTACTGGCAGGTTCAACCACTACTGGCAGGTTCAACCACTACTGGCAGGTTCAACCACTACTGGCAGGTTCAACCTCTGCTGGCAGGTTCAACCACTACTGGCAGGTTCAACCACTACTGGCAGGTTCAACCACTACTGGCAGGTTCAACCACTACTGGCAGGTTCAACCTCTGCTGGCAGGTTCAACCACTACTGGCAGGTTCAACCACTACTGGCAGGTTCAGTCTTTACCCTGTGCAAAGTTATATACACTGAAAAGTGAACATCACTTTTCAGTGTATATCCTCCAGTGTATTATACACAGAGAGGTGTAAATCCTCAGGTTAAACACTATGAGAGGTTAACACCTCCAGTTCAACCAGAGAGGTGTCAACCCTCTCAGGTTAACACACGGAGGTGTCAACCACTCAGGTTAACCACTACGGCGGTTCCAACCTCTGCTGCAGGGTCATACCACACTGAGTTCAACCACTACTGGCAGGTTAACCTCTACTGCAGTTCAACCACGGGCAGGTTCAAAACTACGGGAGGTTCAACCCCCTGGCAGGTTCAAACCTACTGGCAGGTTCAAAAACCCCGCTGGCAGGTTCGCCACTACTGCAGGTTTAACCCCTAGGCAGGTTCAACCAAATACGGCAGGTTCAACCACTACTGGCAGGTTTACCTCTGCTGGCAGGTTCAACCATACTGCAGGTTTCAACCACTATGGAGGTTTCAACCCCTACTGCAGGTTCAACCATACTGGCAGGTTCAACCTCTGCGGCAGGTTCAACCACTACTGGCAGGTTCAACCACACGGCAGGTTCAACCTCTGCTGGGAGTTCAGCCACTATGGGAGGTTCAACCTCTGCTGGCATTTTTAACCACTCTGGCGGGTTCAACCACTACTGGCAGGTTAAACCCACTACTGGAGGTTAACCACTACGGCAGGTTCAACCCTACGGGCAGGTTCAACCACTACTGGCGGGTTAAAAACCACTACTGCGGTTAAACCCCACAACGGCGGTTCAACCATACTGGCATTTAAACCAACTGGAGGTTCACCACAAATGGGGGTTTTAATTCTGGCGGTTCAACCACTCTGCAGGTTTTAAACCACTATGGCAGTTAACCCAGGCATTTTTAACCACTACTGCAGGTTCAACCATACGGGCAGGTTCAACCACTACTGGCAGGTTAACCCGCTGGGGGGTTCAACCACTACTGGCGGGTTTCAACCACTACTGGCAGGTTCAACCCTCGGCAGGTTCAACCATATTTCAGTTAAACCCCTGGCGGGTTAAACCACTAGGGCATTCAACCACTACTGGCAGGTTCAGTCTTATTAAAACCCTGGGTCAAAAAGTTTATTTTAAAAAAAGAAAAGTGAAATCCTTTTCATGTTTATCCCCAGTGTAAAACCAGAGAGGTGTATATTCCCCAGTGAAAACACGAGGTGAAAATTCCCCCATGTAAAAACACAAGGGGTGTAACCTCCAGTGTATAAAACCGGGGGGGGTATATCCCCAGGTATTACACAGAGAGGTGTTACCCCCGGGTTATAAAACGAGGGGGTGTAATCCTCCAGTGTATAACCAAGAGGTTATTTCCCCAGTGTATAAACAAGAGAGGTGAAATTCCTCCAGTGTATAAACACAGGGGGTTATTCTCCGGTAAAACAAGAAGGTGTATACCTCCAGTGTAAAAACACAAGGGTGTAACCCCATTTAAAAAAACACAGAGAGGTGATATCCTCCAGGTATAACCAGAGAGGTGAATATCCTCCATTTTTTAAACACGGAGGTGTATTCCCCAGTGTATAAAACAGAGAGGGTAATCCTCCAGTTAAAAACACAAGAGGTGTTTTATCCTCCTGATATACACAGAGAGGTGTATACCTCCAGGTAAAAACAAAAGGAGGGTTTTTAAACCTCCATTTTAAATTTACACAGAGAGTTGTATATCCTCCAGTGTATAAACACAAGGGTGTTACCCTCCAGTGTAAAACAGAGAGGTGTATACCTCCGTGTATAAACACAAGGGGTGTATATCCTCCGGTTTAAACACAGAGAGGTTATATCCCCAGTGATAAACACGGGAAGGTTAATCCTCCATGTTTTCCAGAGGGTTTTAAATCCTCCAGTGTATAAACAAGAGGTGATATCCTCCAGTGTATAAACACAGAGGGGTGTATTTCCTCCATTATAAACCAGAAGGGTTTTTCCCCATTTTTAAAACACAGAGAGGGTATATCCTCCAGTAAAATAAACACAGAGAGGTGTATATCCTCTTGAATAACACGAAGGTGTAATCCTCCATGTAAAACACGAGAGGTTTACCCTCCATTTATTACACAAGAGGTTAAAATCCCCAGTTATAAACACAGAGAGGTGTATATCCCCATGTATATACACAGAGAGGTGTAACCCTCCAGTGTATAAACACAGGAGGTGATATCCTCCAGTGTATAAACCAGAGGGGTTTAAACCTCAGTGTTAAACACGAGAGGGTATACCTCCATGTATAAAAAGAGGGTTATCCTCCAGTTAATACCCCGAGGGTTTTAACCCTCCGTGTAAAACATGAGAGGGTATTCCTCCGTGTATAACCCCGAGAGGTGTAACCCTCCAGTGAAAATAAAACAGAGGGGTTTATATCCTCCAGTGTATAACAAGGTGTAATCCCTCCATTTTTAATACAGAAGGTGTATACCTCCGGGAATATACAGAGAGGGTATACCCCAGTGTAATACCCCGAGAGGTGATACCCCATTATATACACGAGGGGTATACCTCCAGTGAAATTTCCAGGAGGGGGAAAAGGAAAACCCCAGGGAAAAAGGGTTTTTGAAGAGGGCGTAATCCCCGTGTATATACACAGAGGGGGTTAAATCCCCATTTTATATCACTGGGGGTAAAAATCACTGTTTTAGGTATTAATGATTCTTGCGGTGGTGAACATGATATGCACCCTTAAGCCCCTCGTATATTGAATGGGTTTAAACCCATTTAACAATCACCTAACTTAATGGCTGGGAATTAGGGTTTAAGTCTTTGACTATCAGGGAATCTTTAAGGTTTCATGAATACTGTTCACCCCCAATTGATCCGGAATCACAAAGGGCAGCTTTGAAGGGATTGACTTGAGTCACACGCCACGCTTGTGGGGGGATTCGTCTGTAAAAACAGCTTTGTGGTCACAGGGGTGGCCCATGCAACCTTCCTATGGTGTACAAATAACCTAAAAAAATAACTTACTGCACCAGGGGCCCAGTGGTTAAGACTGGCCGTGAGTTTTAGAACTCACTCCCCGGGTTTCAAAACCCCCCCCGTTCCTTGTTTGATTTCTTCTTTTTAATGTGAGGGGGGAAAGGTATGAAGGGAAAGGGGATAGGCAATCCAAAAATAATGTAGTAAATGCCAAAGAACCGACAAGTATCTATTAGACATATGTAAACACTTGGGAAAACTTTATTGTGGCTCCATCAGTCCCAATACAAAGAAGAATGTAAGTCAGACGTAGATTCTGGTAACAGTCCCTCAGCCGGGAAAGAACTAATACTCGATCCAACGGGGGGGACTTTTACCCGGTCCCCCGATCTTCACCATTCTTCTTTTGATTTGACCGATAAAGCACGTGGGGCAAAACCGTCCACAATAACGAACCCGGTTTTGCCCGGTCTAATTTCCCAAGCCAAAAAGGGGGGGGGTAGTTACAGCCTGCATGTGAGGGGGTGTTTTGCATGATGGAAGATGGTCTTAGTGGGCCTGTTTTCTGGCTGCCTTTTTTGTGTACCCGTCATTGCTTTTTATGATATTTGGGGTTGTGGGTTAAGGGGGGTTTTAAAAGCCGTCACTAACAAAGGTCATTAAGGATGCAGTAAACCTTTTTCACCACCAGACAAGGAAAACCTCAGTACCCTAGAAGGGGGTTTTAAGTAAATTGTTAGTGTGTTACCTGAGATAAACACCTGTGGCCTTTTCGCTCAACGTAGAGAAATAGAAACTATCCCTGAGTGCCGCTTCTTCCTCTCTCTCTTTTCCTCTCCCTCCCCCTTCCCCCTCTCTCTCTCTTTTTCCTCCCCCTCTCTCTCTCTCTCTCTCTCTCTCTTTTTACTAAAGGGTTTTTACAAATCTAGTTAAGGTTTCCAAAACTTGTTTAAAAGCTAAGAGCTGTTACCTAAAACCCCCTTTTGGAAGTTTTTTTATTGTTATGAGACATACAGAAGGGGACGGGATAAGTTGAAGCCATCTTTTGCCAGTGATCCATTTTTTTAAAAGACTTTATCTCGTTTATCTTTATGTTTTACGAACATTTTTCCAGATTCGAGTCACCTAGAATAAATGATATCAGAGAAGGATTTCTGGAGAAGGGTACGCCGGGTTGAATTGGGCTCTTCTCCTCTTTTGTGAGAAGCTTCCTTCCGCTTTTCCGGATTTTGCGCCAACTGTATTTTTGACAATTTTGGCCTCTGGTGTTGAAGGTTCTGCGAAATGAAAAATTCTGCCAGCTGGGCCAGGTGAGAGATGAGCATCTTGCTCTCTTTTCTTTCTGCAAAAAGCCGTTGATGAGACGAAGGGCAGTGATAAAGAAAGTGGGATACTAAATGTGGAGCGTACTTGTCCCTCGTACAAATCTGCTCCTCCATTCGAGCAGATGCGAGATACGTAAAAAGCTTTAATTTCCGGGTAGCCTTGAGCAAGTTTACAAAGGGGTTCTTCAGGTCATTTTGGGAGTCAAATTTCTCCCCCAACGTATCAACTTCGCCCCCGGGATCCAACACCCCCATTCATTCACCACGCCCATGACCTCTTTGGTCCCAAGACCACTCATTGTTTTTTTCTAAGGGGCAAAGGGGAACCCGATCAGTTACACACTGAGTAGCTGTAACGGTGATTGTTACTTAGAGCAGCGGCTTTCCCTTCTTGGAAAGTAAATACAGAGTACAGCGTCTGCTAGGCATGTTCTGGGAAGATGGGGGAGGCCCTGTGAGATATTTCAAACAATGGTCCCAGCAAATTCCATGTGGAACTCTTGCACCGCACCCAAAAGGAGTCTTGCGACTTGTCCCGTTGGAACTAAATTAGAGATCTACCTTGAAGGTAAAAACTAGGAGACTAGTGTACGTCTGGCAATTCCTAGTGCTTCATTTTGCCAAGGTCCCGATGAATGCTCGGTCGAAAACACCCCAAGTCCAGTTTTATACACAAAGACTTTTTGGGTTTTCCAGTTTCTAGTGCCCCTTAGTGGAGAGGTTTAGCAAAAGAGCCAACAGAGGACCTTTTCTGAAGCCAATTGACGGTCGCAAACTGAAGGGTAGTCGAGAACCTCTGTTTTCTGCCGTAAAATTATTGCTCAAAAACTAGCCATGAATGACAGGATGACACGGTCTGTAGTTGCTGATTTCCGCTGCTTTTTTTGGTTTTTCCCCGGAGAAAGACATTTTCACTTTTTATATAGTTGAAAAATGGAGTTAAGGTGTTCTAGCTGGGCTGCCATCTCAGAAATTTGGGGTTAAAGTATCTGGGCCCAAGCCTTTTCTTTGGGCCAGGATTTAAAGGGGAAAATAACCTCCTCCCGCCTTACGCACCACTGACGCTTTGGGATATTTCTTACAGCTACCCAAAAAGGTTCTCTTTTCTGGATCAGGAACCGCTCTTGGGAGCGTGCTGGGAAAGAGGTCACTTTTTACACTGCTGCAAGATGGTCCCATCCCCGTCGATTTTGAGGTGGAAACCCTTTCGGCCCCGCCGGGACCCCCAGGTTTTTTAGTCCACTCTACCCGATGTCAGTTTTTTTTTTATTGTCAACCTCCCCGTTAGAGATAGCCCACGTTTTGATTTTTCCAAATTTGCCCACAGGGTTTGCCTGTGCACGTTCCTGTTATGGGGATGGGGGCCTCTTTTATCTTTTTTAAGCCTTGTTTTAGCATAGCAGCCCCTATACTATAAGCCGAATCAGGGGTGATCTGTAGGGTTCGTCACAAAACTGCCCGGTGAGGATGTGTTCTTTTGAAAAAAAGAGTGTCCCCGTGACAGGCTTCACTTGGTTGTCAACATTACCTGGATTAAACATTCCAGTCGAAGGTGGTGAGCTCAGAGCAAAGTGCTGGGCACTTTCCTCTTTTCCCCCCAGCCCGGTTTTACGTGTAGATTTTTCACTTCGTTATGTTGGGGTTCATACGAAAGACTCCCTTTTCTCTTTCTTCCTCTCTCTCTCTCTCTCTCTCCCCCTCTCTCTCTTCCTCTCTCTCTCTCTCTACCTTTCTTGACAACACCCAGTATCAACAGTCAACAGGGAAACGGTAGGATTCCCTTAAATGGCCAAATTTTAAACCACGACTCATAACTTTTAAACCAACAAAAAACATTCCAACTTTAACGCCCCAAAAACCCCCGTCTTTAAAATCTCAATTTCTTTACAAAGAAAAAGAAAAAACTTACAGAAAAAAAAGAAACTTTTCGCTAGAGAACAAAAAAAAAATAATTTAGACTGTAATTCATTTTAAAGAAAGTAGGATTACTTTTGTTTTCTTTTTTTAAGGGTGTTTTTAAATAGGGAAGAAAGTGGTAGGGAAGTGTTTTCTAAATGTTTTCTAACACTGTTTTTTAAATGTTTTTTAAACGTGTTTTCAAATGTTTTTTAAAACGTGTTTTCTAAATGTTTTTTAACACGTTTTTCTAAATGCTTCTAACACGTGTTTTTTTAAATGTTTTTTAACACGTGTTTTTATATTCTTTCTAACACGTGTTTTTTTTAAATTTTTTAACCGTGTTTTTACATGCTTTCAAACGGGTTTTTTAAAATGTTTTTTTTAAAAAAGTGTTTTCTAAAAGCTTCTAACACGGTTTTCTAATGTTTCTAACACTGTTTTCAAAGTTTCTAACACGTGTTTTCTATATGCTTCAACCGTGTTTTCTAAATGTTTTCTAACACGGTTTTCTATAGCTTTCAAACGGGTTTTCTAAATGTTTTTTTAAAACGTGTTTTCTAATGCTTTTTTAAAACGTGTTTTTTTTAAATGTTTTTCAGGGGTTTTAAAAGCTTTTTCATGTTTTTTTAAAAGCTTCTAAATGTGTTTTTTTAAATGTTTTCTAACACGTGTTTTTTAAATGCTTGCACGTGTTTTTTTTAAATGCTTTCAAACGTGTTTTCTAATGTTTTCTAACAGGGTTTTCAAATGTTTTCTAACTGTGTTTTTTAAATTTTCTAACACGTGTTTTTTTAAAGCTTTTTAACACGTGTTTTCCCCAAAGTTTTAACACGGGTTTTTTAAAATTTTCTAACACGTGTTTTCTAAATGCTTTTCTAACACTTTTTTTCTAAAAGCTTTCTAACACGTGTTTTTCAAATGCTTTTAAACTTTTTCTATTGCTTTCAACAGTTTTTTAAAACTTTTTTAAAATGTTTTCTAAATGCTTTCTAAAAATGTTTTTTAAAACTTTTAACACATGTTTTCTAAAAGTTTAACACGTGTTTTCTAAATGCTTTCTAGCAAGTGTTTCTAAATGCTTCTGACTGTTTTCTAAACGCTTTTTTACACTTTTTCTAAAGCTTTTTCCCCACATGTTTCAATGCTTTCTAACACGTGTTTTCTAAATGCTTTCTAACACGTGTTTTCTAAAAGTTTTTTTTAATGTTTATATAAAAGCTTTCTAACATGTGGTTTTTAAATATTTTAACCGCGCTCTCTAAATATTTTCTAGAAGTTTTTTAATCTTTTTAAATGTTCTAAAATGTGCTTTTTATTTGCTTCTAAATTTTTTAAAGCTTTTAAAAAAAAAAAAATTTTTAAAAATTCATCCTCTCACCCCCCCCCTTTCTCACTCACTTCTCTCTCCCCACCTTCCACTCCACTCCTCCTCACCCCACCCCATTCTCCTCCACCCCTCTTCCCCCCTCACCCCCACTCTCTTCACCCCCCCTTTTTTCCCACCTCTCTCCACCCCACCATCTCACTCCACTTCTCCTCACCCCATCATTCTACCCACCTTTCCCCCCTCAAACCCCCCATTCTTTTCCCCTCCACTCTCCTCCACCCACCATTCCCTCCCTCTCTCTCTCACCCCCCACCCCTTTTCACTCCACTCTCTTCCCCACCCCACTATTTTCACCCACTCTCTCTCTCACCCCCCTCTTCCCCCACTCTCCCCTTCCCCACTCATTTCCACTCCCCTCTCTTCAAACCCCCACCCCCTTCCCTCCCCTCTCCTCTCACCCCACTCCCTTCACCCCACCCCTTCACCCCCCCCCACCTCTCTCACCCCCCCCTTCACCCACCCCCTCACCCACCCCTTCCCCCCCCTCCCCTCACCCCCTTCCCCCCACCCACTTTTCCCCCCCCTCACCCCCCTCCCTCCCCCCCCCCCCCCCACCCCCCACCCCTCTCACCCCCTCCCTCTCACCCCACTTCCCTCAAGGCCCCTCAAACTTCTCTAGCAAAAATTTTTTTTCTCCCCCTCCCTCTCCCCCCTCCTTTTCCCCCTTTTTTTCCCTCTCCCTCTCACCCCCTTCTTTTTTTTTTAAGGGTTTTTAAAATTCCCAGAAAAAAAAACTGTTCCCAAAGTCATTTAAATTTTTTGGGGTTTAAATTCCTTCCTTTCCCTTCCTTTCCCCGGCTTTCTCCTGCTCTTGGGTTTGCTCCCTTTTTCCCCCTGTCCTTTTTTTTTTACCCCCCAGTTTTTCAAGGGGTTTTGAGACCCTTTTCTTTTTGACATAAGAAACTTTTTTACCCCTTAATTTGGGTCCCTTTGACCCCGTTTATGTTTTGGCAAAAAGGGAAAGATTTTAATGGAGCCATCTGTGGCCAACGAGGGCCAGTTGTGGGCCAGCAACTGACTTTATCTCGCTGACATCATAATGGAAAATATTGACTCCCTTCTGCTACAAACACAACTGTCAACATATATAATTGTTGGTGCCTCAACCAGTACCTTATACAGGGGGACTTTGTTTGACCTTCTTGCAGTGTTTGACATGAGAAACTTTGTTGATTTCCCCTACTCATATCTCTGGCTCCTCCCTTGACCCAGTAGTGAGTGATCTGGCAGAAGGCATAGTCACTTGTCAACCCCTCGGCTACGTTGGATCGTCTGACCACAAGGCTGTTTTTACCACACTTAAGATCCCAACAGAACGAGGTGAGGAGTCCACACGCACAACCTGGCTATGGGAAAGAGGTTATTGGCCAGCCTTTGCTCTGAGCTCGCCATCCCCGACTGGAATGCTTTTTCTCCAGGGGGATGTTGACAACCCAAAGTGAAGCCTTCACGGGACACATCCTTAATCTGAAACAAGAACACATTCCTCACCGGCAATATGTGACAAAGCCTAAGATCAGCCTTGGTTTGGCTTTCGTGTAGAGAGGCTGCTACCTGCTAAGTACAAAGCATGGCGAAGGTATAAGAGACATCCTACCACCTATAACAGGAACTTGCACATGCAAGCCTGTAGGCATATGGGTGATGTTCAAAAGTGGGCCATTGCTAAATGGGAGGTGGACACTAAAAGAAAGTTAGCATCAGGTAGGGTAGGCTCCAAAACCTGGTGGTCCCTGGTCAAGGACAGACAAGGTTATCTGCCTGGTGAACTTATTCCACCTCTAAATCGACAGGATGGGACCACCTCTACTAGTAGTCAAGAGAAGGCAGACCTCTTTGCTGAACACTTTGCTACCAAAATGCAAGTTCCTGATCCAGCAAGGGACCCTCCTTGGGATAAATGATCTCAGATGGAGTGGTGTTCTGGAGAAGGGTACAGCCAGAGTGAAGTTGCTGCTGGCTGCCCGTCTTGCGGAATAAAAGCTTGCTTCACGCTGTCCTCGAAGTGGATTCAAGTGTAGTACTTTGACAATATTGGCCTTGTACATAACAGTAAGGCCACCCACATCCCTCCTGTGTTGAAGGCTCTGCTGAAATGACAGATCTATCCAGGATGGGTCCAGGCGAGAGACGAGACGTGTCTCTCTCTCTCTCTCCACTCTCTTCCTACTTTTACTGAACGTTTTGTAATCATTTCCTAGTATCCTCAAACGCTCTCGGAGAGAGAGAGGGAGAGAGGTAGAGAGAGGGAGAAAGAGAGAGAGGAGGAGAGAGAGAGAGGAGAGGAGAGAGAGAGGGAGAGAGAGAGGGGAGAGAGAAGAGAAGGAGAGAGAGAGAGAGAGAGGAGAGAGAGAGAGAGAGAAAAGGAGAAAGAGAGAGAGAGAGAGAGAGAGGGGGGAGAGAGAGAGAGAGAGGAGAGAGAGAGAGGGGAGAGGGGAGGGGAGAGAGAGAGAGAGAGAGAGAGAGAGAAGAGGAGAGAGAAAAAAAAAGAGAGAGAGAGAGAGAGAGAGAGGAGAGAGGAGAGAGAGAGAGGAGAGAGAGAGGAGAGAGAGGAGAGAGAGGGAGAGAGAGAGAGAGAGACAGGGGAAGAGAGACAGAGAGAGAGGAGGAGAGAGAGAAAAAAGAGAGAGAGAGAGAGGGTCCCAGCAAGGGCCCCTCCTTGGCTAGCTGCAAGAACTGTGTCAAAACTGTCAGTGGTGACAATAGCAGGGGGAGGGCATTTCCTACTTAAATCGCTTGGCCAAAAAAGGCTGTGGGCCCAGACAAGTTGAGCCCAAGATTTTTGGAAGATGTGCAGACCAGCTAGCAGCACCTCTAACTCGCATCTTTCAGCACTGCCTAGTACAGTGTAAATGGCCCTCTCTATGGAAAGAGGCAAATGTGTCCCTGTTCACAAAAAAAAGAGCAGAGCAGAAATCAGCAACTACAGACCAGTGTCACTCCTGTCAATCACTGGTAAGATCCTTGAGACAATAATCTAAAGACAAATGACAGAGTTTTTTGATCCACTCACTACTTTGTGATCGTCAATATGGCTTCAGGAAAGGTTACTCTGCTGCTGATCTGTTGTTAAACCTCTCCACTAAGTGGCACCAGTCACTGGATGAATCCAAAGTCAGCTGTGTGGTTGCACCGGACATTGCTGGCGCTTTCGACCGGGTGTGGCACCGGGGCCTCTTAGCAAAACTTCAAGCACTGGATTGCAGGCTCTACGCTAGTCTCCTCAGTGGTTACCTTCATGGTAGATCTCTAAGTGTAGTTCTCAATGGAACGGAATCAGCAAGGCTTTCCTATTGGGGCAAGTGTTCCAACAAGGAAGCGTGCTGGGTCCATTGTTATGGAATGTCTACTTCAACGACCTTCTTCATTCATCCCCGAATCACATGCTATGCAGACGACTGTACACTGACATTCACTTATCCAAGAGAAGAAATGCCAGTGCTCTAAGCTACATCAATCACCAGCTGAGAGCTATGTCAGTTGGGGAAATAGATGGCAAGTAACATTTGCACCTGAGAAAACGCAAATGATGATCGTCACTAGGCACCATGATGGTAATGCTGGTGCAGTAGTAAGGATGAATGGGAGGATGTTTTGGGACCTGGAGAAGAAGTTGATATCCTTGGGGGGAAATTTGACTCCAAACTAACCATAAAGAACCATGTGTAAATCTTGCAAACAAGGCAGCCAGGAAGCTTACGCACTTCGCCCTATCTCCCATCGCTTGACAGTAGGGGTTGCAAGATCCTGTACGAGGGACAAGTACGCTCGCACCTTGAGTATGCTCCACTTTCTTGGTTTGCCTGCCCCCCCTCTCATCTGCGACTGCTTGACAGAGTGGAGGACAGAGCAAGACGTCTCATCTCTCGCCTGGACCCATCCTTGATAGATCTGTCATTTCAGCAGAGCCTTCAACATAGGGGGATGTGGGTGGCCTTATGTTATGTACAATCCAATATTGTCAAAATACCACACTGGATCCCCTTCGAGGACAGCGTGAACAAGCTTTTATGCCACAAGACGGGCAGAAAGCAGCAACTTCACTCTGGCTGTACCCTCTCCAGAACATCATCCATTGAGATCATTTCATACCCAGGGTGACTCGAGTATGGAACACATTTGTACAGCATAATGATGTCAACGAGATAAAGTCAGTTGATCAAATTTAAAATGCTGGCCCACAGATGGCTCCAACTTCATCCTGTCCCGTACTTGTATGGGCTCATAACAAAAAAATGCTTTCAAATGAGCTGATGTAGGAACAGCTCTTAGCTTCCCAAAAAAGTTGGGGAATCCTTAACCTGAAATATAGCTGTCAATAAGTAGGGACCCTTTAACCCTTGTCAAACCCCTGTAAAAAAAAAAAAAAAAAAAAAAAAAAAAAAAAAAAAAAAAAAAAAAAAAAAAAAAAAAAAAAAAAAAAAATGGCTGTACGAATGTGTTCCAGATGGGTTTATCTTGGGATAAATGATTCGAGGGTGATGTTCTGGAGAAGGGTACAGCCAGAGTAAATTGTGCTTTCTGCCCGTCTTGTGGCTAAAAGCTTGTTTCACGCTGTCCTCGAAGTGGATCCAAATGTGGGGATTTTGACAATATTTCCTTGTAATAACAGTAAGGCCACCCCCTCCCTCCTATGTTGAAGGCTTGCTGAAAGAAGATTATCCCGGATGGGGGCCAGGCGGGACAGACGTGTCTTCTCTCTTTCCACTCTCTTCCTACTTTACTGAACGTTTTGTAATCATTTCCTAGTATCCTCAAACGCTCTCGGAAGAGAGAGGGAGAGAGGGAGAGAGAGGGAGAAAGAGAAAGAGAGAGAGAGAGAGAGAGAGAGAGAGAGAGAGAGAGAGAAGAGAGAGAGAGAGAGAGAGAGAGAGAGAGAGAGAGAGAGAGAGAGGAGAGAGAGAGAGAGAGAGAGAGAGAGAGGAGTGATGAGAGAGAGAAGAGAGAGAGAGAGAGAGAGAAGAGAGAGAGAAAGAGAGAGAGAGAGAAAGAGAGAGAGAGAGGGTCCCAGCAAGGGACCCTCCTTGGCTAGCTGCAACAACTGTGTCAAAACTGTCAGTGGTGACAATAAGGCAGGAGGAGGTGCATTTCCTACTTAAATCGCTTGGCCAAAAAAGGCTGTGGGCCCAGACAAGTTGAGCCCAAGATTGTTGAGATGTGCAGACCAGCTAGCAGCACCTCTAACTCGCATCTTTCAGCACTGCCTAGTACAGTGTAAATGACCCTCTCTATGGAAAGAGGCAAATGTAGTCCCTGTTCACAAAAAGAAGAGCAGAGCAGAAATCAGCAACTACAGACCAGTGTCACTCCTGTCAATCACTGGTAAGATCCTTGAGACAATAATCTCAAGACAAATGACAGAGTTTTTTGACTACCGCTCACTACTTTGTGATCGTCAATATGGCTTCAGGAAAGGTTACTCTGCTGCTGATCTGTTGTTAAACCTCTCCACTAAGTGGCACCAGTCACTGGATGAATCCAAAGTCAGCTGTGTGGTAGCACCGGACATTGCTGGCGCTTTCGACCGGGTGTGGCACCAGGGCCTCTTAGCAAAACTTCAAGCACTGGGAATTGCAGGCTCTACGCTATGTCTCCTCAGTGATTACCTTCATGGTAGATCTCTAAGTGTAGTTCTCAATGGAACGGAATCAGCAAGACATCCTATTGGGGCAAGTGTTCCACAAGGAAGCGTGTTGGGTCCTTTGTTATGGAATGTCTACTTCAACGACCTTCTTCATCTCATCCCAGAATCACATGCATATGCAGACGACTGTACACTGACATTCACTTATCCAAGAGAAGAAATCCCAGCTGCTCTAAGCTACATCAATCACCAGCTGAGAGCTATGTCAGCTTGGGGAAATAGATGGCAAGTAACATTTGCACCTGAGAAAACGCAAATGATGATCGTCTCTAGGCACCATGATGGTAATGCTGGTTCAGTACTAAGGATGAATGGGAGGATGTTGGCACCTGGAGAAGAAGTTGATATCCTTGGGGTGAAATTTGACTCCAAACTAACCATGAAGAACCATGTTGTAAATCTTGCAAACAAGGCAGCCAGGAAGCTTACAGCACTTCGCCGTATCACCCATCTGCTTGACAGTAGGGGTTGCAAGATCCTGTACGAGGCACAAGTACGCTCGCACCTTGAGTATGCTCCACTTTCTTGGTTTGCCTGCCCCCCCCTCTCATCTGCGACTGCTTGACAGAGTGGAGAACAGAGCAAGACGTCTCATCTCTCGCCTGGACCCATCCTGGATAGATCTGTCATTTCAGCAGAGCCTTCAACATAGGAGGGATGTGGGTGGCCTTACTGTTATGTACAAGGCCAATATTGTCAAAATACCACACTTGGATCCACTTCGAGGACAGCGTGAAACAAGCTTTTATGCCACAAGACGGGCAGAAAGCAGCAACTTCACTCTGGCTGTACCCTTCTCCAGAACATCACTCCATCTGAGATCATTCTCACATACCCAGGATGACTCGAGTATGGAACACATTCGTACAGGATAATGATGTCAACGAGATAAAGTCAGTTGATCAAATGAAAATGCTGGCCCACAGATGGCTCCAACTTCATCCTGTTTCCTACTTGTATGTCTCATAACAATAAAAATGCTTTCAAATGAGCTGATGCAGGTAACAGCTCTTAGCTTGCCAATAAAGTTAGGAATCCTTAACCTGTAAATAGCTGTCAATAAAGCTAGGGATCCTTAACCTTGTCAAACCCTGTGTAAAAAAAAAAAGAGAGAGAGAGAGAGAGAGAGAGAGAGAGAGAGAGAGAGAGAGAGAGAGAGAGAGAGACAGAGAGAGAGAGAGGAGAGAGGAGAGAGGAGAGAGAAGAGAGAGGAGTGAGAGAGAGAGAGAGAGAGAGAGAGAGAGAGAGAGAGAAAGAGAAGTCTTGCATTATCAGCTTAACTCAAAACTGTGTTAAAAATCTCAAGCTTTCCAAATTCCGTCCTGTCAAGCTTACCAAGAGAAAGACTCGAAGCTTTGGGTAATGACCCTAAATTACGTCATTAAACTTTAATAAGGTCATTAACCCTTAACTAAGTCACTGGACCTAAGTAGGTCATTAACACTTAACTAAGCCATTGATGACTGCACTCGGAAACATGTAAGGTGAAGAAATTATAATAATAATAATAATAATAATAATAATAATAATAATAATAACATCAAGAAGAGTCTAAAAGTTGTATACTTGTAGAGTTTGAAAGTTGTAGTCAATAGGAGATTCTGAAAGAGGAAAGATTTGAAGGTCTTAGGTCAAGCGAGTCCTTGTGGTCTTATCTCCTTGAAGACGACCCTGAGGAGGAGCAAGAAGAAGAGGAGGAGCAGGAAGAAGAGGAGGAACAGGAAGAAGAGGCGGAGCAGGAAGAAGAGGAGGAGGAGCAGGAAGAAGAAGAGGAGGAGGAAGAAGAGGAGGAGGAGAGGCTGTGACTCAAGGTGCCTCAGAAATTTAAAGAGGACAGTTTGCTTAAAATAAAAAAGAAACGTAGAATTTGAGCTCACATGGACAAAAAGATGATATTTAGAGGGGAGAAAAAAGATGGCGGTTTTATACGAGGTAAATCAGATCACAGAAGATGGTCGGGGAAGCTGCAGGAATCCTGAAGAGTTTGTGCTAAGAGAAGGTTTATTTAGGGCAGTGTACAAACCAGGGTGTGTGTTTGTTAGTGTAGTCGTCACTCAGGATGGTCGTCACTCAGGATGGTCGTCACTCAGGATGGTCGTCACTCAGGATGGTCGTCACTCAGGATGGTCGTCACTCAGGATGGTCGTCACTCAGGATGGTCGTCACTCAGGATGGTCGTCACTCAGGATGGTCGTCACTCAGGATGGTCGTCACTCAGGATGGTCGTCACTCAGGATGGTCGTCACTCAGGATGGTCGTCACTCAGGATGGTCGTCACTCAGGATGGTCGTCACTCAGGATGGTCGTCACTCAGGATAATCATCACTCAGGATAATCATCGCTCAAGATGGTCGTCACTCAGGATAGTCATCACTCAGGATAGTCGTCACTCAGGATAATCATCACTCAGGATAATCAGTCCAAGACTGAACTCCTTCATGAGTCCTGACTCACAGTAATAACAATCATCATTATCATTAATCACTGTGAGAAACTACCACTGTGATAAAGGTGTGTCAACTCGCATTTACCTCACAACTTAGAGAAAAATCTCACACTATGTTTCGCTCCATCCCTGGAGTGAAACATCGTGTGGCAATATTTGGGTTCACAATTACAGTCACAGAAGTACCGGTAATCGCACCAGTTTATATTCCCTTCCTCAACAATTTTCTTTTATACCTTGAAATGAAATTAGCTCAGATGCACCCACATCACCATAGGTCCTCGGATCACGGTAAAACACCTAGCTCTGCTGGGTGCGTGATTCTTGTAGGATTGCGTGGCCCTGTGGGTTAGAGCGTCATGTGTGATTTTCGCTCACCAAGAAGCGGGCCAAAACGACATGGGTTCGAATCATCGTTTAGTCTCAGTGTTGTTATTGATTCAATACCACTCGTTCGTGGTTACAATTATATATATATATATATATATATATATATATATATATATATATATATATATATATATATATATATATATATATTATATATATATATATAAAGTAAAATGGGTGTTTGAGTGTGGTGTAGCATTTTTTTTTCTTCCAGAGTGAGGTAAATCGTAAGATAAGCGAGGGGGGCGGAGGCCCCCTATTGATCCTCAGAACTCCCAGTAAGATTCTTTACAAAACTGTGTGGTTGCCTGTGCTCCCAGGTGAAGCTTGAGGTTGTGCTCCCATGTGAAGCTTGAGGTTGTGCTTCCATGTGAGGCTTGAGGTTGTGCTCCCATGTGAAGCTTGAGGTTGTGCTCCCAGGTGAAGCTTGAGGTTGTGCTCCCATGTGAAGCTTGAGGTTGTGCTTCCAGGTGAGGCTTGAGGTTGTGCTCCCAGGTGAAGCTTGAGGTTGTGCTCCCAGGTGAAGCTTGAGGTTGTGCTCCCAGGTGAAGCTTAAGGTTGTGCTCCCAGGTGATGCCTTAGGGTACTTGTGCTGGGAGGTGAGGCTGCGTGCTGCTCCCACACACTACACTCGCTTACCTCATTATCCCATCAGAATTCTTCACCTCAGCTCCCCAGGACTCTCCATCGTACCTTTTTGCTGCACTAACTGCACTGAACATGATTTACATTACCAAGCATTGGCTGCACTGAAGAGGGATTTATTAAAGCAGTGGCTGCAGTGAAGAGGGATTTATTAAAGCAGTGGCTGCAGTGAAGAGGGATTTATTAAAGCAGTGCTGCAGTGAAGAGGGATTTATTAAAGCAGTGGCTGCAGTGAAGAGGGATTTATTAAAGCAGTGGCTGCAGTGAAGAGGGATTTATTAAAGCAGTGGCTGCAGTGCAGAGGGATTTATTAAAGCACTGGCTGCAGTGAAGAGGACAGAGGAGAGTGTGACCAGTGAGGGTGTTAAGCATATATCATGGGGTTTATGCAGCACAAGGTAAACAATCACATCAGAGGACAGAATACAATGGACATACAATCAGACATACAATGTAACAATACAATCAGACACAATACAGTCACATACAATCAGACACAATACAGTCACATACAATCAGACACAATACAGTCACATACAATCAGACACAATACAGTCACATACAATCAGACACAATACAGTCATATACAATCAGACACAATACAATCACATACAATCAGACACAATACAACACATACAATCAGACACAATACATCACATACAATCAGGGCACAATACAACCACATACAATCAGACACAATACAATGACATAAATCAGACACAATACCAGTTCACATACAATCAGACACATACAATCACATACAATCAGACACAATACAATGCACATTAATCAGACACATACATCACATACAATCAGACACAATACAGTCAATACAATCAGACACAATACAATGACATATAATCAGACACAATACAGTCACATACAATCAGACACAATACAGTCACATACAATCAGACACAATACAGTCACATACAATCAGACACAATACATTCACATACAATCAGACACAATACAACCACATACAATCAGACACAATACAACCACATACAATCAGACACAATACAATCACATACAATCAGACACAATACAATCACATACAATCAGACACAATACAATCACATACAATCAGACACAATACAGTCACATACAATCAGACACAATACAATCACATACAATCAGACACAATACAATCACATACAATCAGACAACCAATACAATCACATACAATCAGACACAATACAGTCACATACAATCAGACACAATACAATGACATATAATCAGACACAATACAGTCACATACAATCAGACACAATACAGTCACATACAATCAGACACAATACAGTCACATACAATCAGACACAATACATTCACATACAATCAGACACAATACAATCCACATACAATCAGACACAATACAATACAATAAATCAGACACAATACAATCACATACAATCATACACAATACAGTCACAACATCAGACACAATACAATCACATACAATCAGACACAATACAAACACATACAATCAGACACAATACAATGCTAATCACACAATACAATATACACAATACAGTCACATACAATCAGACAAACACATGTCACATACAATCAGACACAATACAGCACATACAATCAGACACAATACAGTCACATACAATCAGACACAATACAGTCACATACAATCAGACACAATACATTCACATACAATCAGACACAATACAACCACGTACAATCAGACACAATACAATGACATATAATCAGACACAATACAATCACATACAATCAGACACAATACATTCACATACAATCAGACACAATACAGTCACATACAATCAGACACAATACAGTCACATACAATAGACACTACATCACATACATCAGTCACATACAATCAATACAATACAGACACATACAATCACATACAATCAGACACAATACAGTACATACAATCAGACACAATACAATCACATACAATCAGACACAATACAATCACATACAATCAGACACATACAACACATACAATCACATACAATCAGACACAATCATACAATATGTCACAATACAATCACATACAATCAGAACACAATACAGTCACATACATCAGACACAATACAGTCACATACAATCAGACACAATACAATCACATACAATCAACACAATACAGTCACATACAATCAGACACAATACAATCACATACAATCAGACACAATACAACACATACAATCACCAACAATCAGCACAATACAGACACAATACAATCAGAAAAAACCATAATCACATACAATCGCTACATCAGACACAATACAGTCACATACAATCAGAAAAACAATCACATACAATCAGACACAATACAATCACATACAATCAGACACAATACAGTCACATACAATCAGACACAATACAATCACATACAATCAGACACAATACACCACATACAATCAGACACAATACAACCACATACAATCAGACACAATACAATCACATACAATCAGACACAATACAATCACATACAATCAGACACAATACAACCACATACAATCAGACATAATACAATCGCATACAATCAGACACAATACAGTCACATACAATCAGACGCAATACAGTCACATACAGTCAGACACAATACAATCACATACAATCAGACACAATGCAGTCACATACAATCAGACACAATACAGTCACATACAATCAGAAAACAATCACATACAATCAGACATAATACAATCGCATACAATCAGACACAATACAATCACATACAATCAGAACGGCGTCAGTCCAGCTTGTCTTTAAAAGGGATATTGATCCATGACTGGAATTGGGTTAATAATCCAGGATAACCCAAGAAAGCCATGGAGTGCGGGTTATATCCGCTGAGATATTAAATTACAGTCTTCATCAGGATGTCACCCATAATAGTCGACTAACTGCTAGGTATCTATTTACTGTTAGGTACCTATTTATTGTTAGGTACGTACTTATTTACTGTTAAGTACCCATTTACTGCTAGGTATGTGTTTACTGCTAGGTATCTATTTATTGCTACTGATATATTTACTGCTAGGAAATTATTTACTGCTAGGTACCTATTTACTGCTAGCTATGTATTTACTGCTAGGTACCTATTTACTGGTAGGAAACATCTTACTGCTAGGTACCTATTTTCTAAAAGGTAAACCGTGGCAGAGAGTGTACGGAGACGCCAGGTCACCATCTGGAGAAGACCCGGGCCGGAAGTACCGGCAAATCTCTAATGAATGAATGAAGAAAGGAGACTTTCCCGCATTGGTTGATAGAGTGAGACACTCCCTTTCAGAGAACAATTCCACAAATTCCATGCAGAGAAGTGCCACCGCAAAGCAGTGCCACCACAAAGCAGTGCCAGAGTAAAACAGTGCCCCGTCAGTGTCATTCCATACTACAGTGCCTGCTCTCAACAGTGCCATTACCAGCGGCAGTGCCTAGAAAAGACCCGAGGCACACCATGAGATCAACTTGTCAAGGGGAGGCATTAAAGTTGTGTATGTGATCAAAGCTGTTGGTAGTGTGGTGCTATCTTCTCTCTCTCTCTCTCTCTCTCTCTCTCTCTCTCCCTCTTTTTTTTTTTTTTTTTTTTTTTTTTTTACACAGGGTTTGACAAATTTAAGGATCCCTAGCTTTATTAACAGCTATTTACAGGTTAAGGATTCCTAACTTTATTGGCAAGCTAAGAGCTGTTACCTACATCAGCTCATTTGAAAGCATTTTTATTGTTATGAGACATACAAGTAGGGAACAGGATGAAGTTGGAGCCATCTGTGGGCCAGCATTTTCATTTGATCAACTGACGTTATCTCGTTGACATCATTATGCTGTACGAATGTGTTCCATACTCGAGTCATCCTGGGTATGTATGATCTCAGATGGAGTGATGTTCTGGAGAAGGGTACAGCCAGAGTGAAGTTGCTGCTTTCTGCCCGTCTTGTGGCATAAAAGCTTGTTTCACGCTGTCCTCGAAGTGGATCCAAGTGTGGTATTTTGACAATATTGGCCTTGTACATAACAGTAAGGCCACCCACATCCCTCCTATGTTGAAGGCTCTGCTGAAATGACAGATCTATCCAGGATGGGTCCAGGCGAGAGATGAGACGTCTTGCTCTGTTCTCTACTCTGTCAAGCAGTCGCAGATGAGAGGTGGGGCAGGCAAACCAAGAAAGTGGAGCATACTCAAGGTGTGAGCGTACTTGTGCCTCGTACAGGATCTTGCAACCCCTACTGTCAAGCAGATGCGAGATACGGCGAAGTGCTGTAAGCTTCCTGGCTGCCTTGTTTGCAAGATTTACAACATGGTTCTTCATGGTTAGTTTGGAGTCAAATTTCACCCCAAGGATATCAACTTCTTCTCCAGGTGCCAACATCCTCCCATTCATCCTTACTACTGCACTCTCTCCCTCTCTCTCTCTCTCTCTCTCTCTCTCTCTCTCTCTCTCTCTCTCTCTCTCTCTCTCTCTCTCTCTTCTCTCTCTCTCCTCTCCTCACACACACAGGTGTAGGCTCTCTCCCGCATGTGTCGATGTTTCACATTTGACAATAACAATATTTCTTCCCTGATGCTGGCACTCAAGACCTCACACTCAGACCTCACACTCAGACCTCACACTCAGACCTCACACTCAGACCTCACACTCAGACCTCACACTCAGACCTCACACTCAGACCTCACACTCAGACCTCACATTCTGGCCTCACACTCAGACCTCACATTCTGACCTCACACTCTGACCTCACACTCTGACTTCACACTCTGACCTCACACTCTGACCTCACACTCTGACCTCACACTCTGACCTCACACTTTGACCTCACACTCTGATCTCACACTCTGACCTCACACTCTGACCTCACACTCTGACCTCACACTCAGACCTCACACTTGACCTCACACTCTGACCTCACACTCAGACCTCACACTCTGACCTCACACTCTGACCTCACACTCTGACCTCACACTCTGACCTCACACTCAGACCTCACACTCAGACCTCACACTCTGACCTCACACTCAGACCTCACACTCAGACCTCACACTCAGACCTCACACTCAGACCTCACACTCAGACCTCACACTCAGACCTCACACTCTGACCTCACACTCTGACCTCACCCCCCTCCGACCTCACACTCAGACCTCACACTCTGACCTCACACTCTGACCTCACACTCAGACCTCATACTCTGACCTCACACTCAGACCTCACACTCAGACCTCACACTCAGACCTCACACTCAGACCTCACACTCTGACCTCACACTCTGACCTCACACTCAGACCTCACACTCAGACCTCACACTCTGACCTCACACTCTGACCTCACACTCTGACCTCACACTCAGACCTCACACTCTGACCTCACACTCTGACCTCACACTCAGACCTCACACTCAGACCTCACACTCGACCTCACACTCTGACCTCACACTCTGACCTCACACTCAGACCTCATACTCTGACCTCACAATAAAATTGAAAGTCTACCAGCTTTTTTTCCCTCACCAAAGAATATATATATATATATATATATATATATATATTATATATATATATATATATATATATATATTATATATATATATATATATATATATAATATATTATATGAGTGGGCGTGGTGGTGACTGTGGACGAGGTCGCGTGTTATGGGCGTGAGAAGGTGCAATTATGGGCGTGGTCATGTTTTTAGGAGAATAAACATGTTCCAGTAATGAGAAGAAGAGAAGGAAGGGGAAGAGGAAGAGGACGGAAGGAGGAGGATAGAGAGAGAGAGAGAGGAGAGGAGAGAGAAGAGGAGAGAGAGAAGAGAGAGAGAGAGAGAGAGAGAGAGAGAGAGAGAGAGAGAGAAGAGAGAGAGAGAGAGAGAGAGAGAGAGAGGAAAAGCCTTAAAGATACCTCACATTAAAATTCTCACAATAACACAAACATCAATCACCATCCTCACCCGCCACTGACAAAGCAACATCAACATCAGACGCACGTTGACGAAACAACATCAACGTCAGTCACTGACAAACCAGCATCAGCATTAGATGCTGACAAAGTAGCATCAATCTCAACACAAACTGTTGCCCGATGCCTAAACAATCACGGCCCAGTGACATCCAGCACAGTTACACGAACCACAAATGTTTTCTGGCGATGCAATTAAGGCACACACAAGCCCGGTACACTAACCAGCTTAAAATCACTCAAACACATGCACATGCCCATCTGTCATATGTAAAAAGAGGTGTTGATATTGGCGATATATATAGATGTTAACCGGGCCGTCACTCAAAGAACTTGATTGACTTGTTTTGTCAGTGCCGGAGACACACGGCCATTTATTTTACTGTCTGTCAATAATCCCTTGGGGGAGGGGGGCATCATCTGAGCGACCATTTCCTACCCAATGGACGCTGGCCAATTGGTAAACTAGCCTATCTCCATTACGTTGATTTGATTACTATGCCCGATACGAAGAAGCTAGTTTGTACATCCACTGTCTGTCGAGTGGAAATTGTCAGCGACCTTTATTAGGAGAGACTCCAACGTGGGTTGTGAATTGTTGTAGCCACGGTTTTGTGGGTTGTGAATTGTTGTAGCCACGGTATTGTGGGTTGTGAGTTGTTGTAGCCACGGTATTGTGGGTTGTGAATTGTTGTAGCCACGGTGTTGTGGGTTACTTTTGAATTGCTGCAGTCACGGTATTCTGACTTTTAATATTTAAAACAGATAAATTAACGAATCCTCTCGGTAATTAGATTCACGATTAATAGTTCACCATCCCCTTCATTAACACCTTCCTGGAAGATAGTTAACCACCTCGTCCCCATGAAAGAGAGAGAGAGAAGAAACACTGGTTCGTGTGTTCTCTGGTCTGACACGTAATAACTGGCTCTCGCTGGACAGTTCCTTCCCTTCGCTCGCTCAAAGAAATGAAAAGTAAACAGATATACACTCTTAGAGTGACATTCCGGGAGCTAATTGTCTGCTTGCTGTGTTTTGCATATATATATATATATATATTATATAAAATATATATATATATATATATATATATTATATATATATATATATATATATATATATATATATATATATATATATATGCAGGTGGCATGCAGTCTTAATGACCTTCGTGTGGATCATTTGCATCAAACCAAACAAGCACTTACAAAATGCTCCAGCTTTACTGCCTCACAGAGTCATTAGAGTCCTGGGTATGCTGCGACTGTTTAAATATATATGTGAAAATGGAAAAGAAAAAACACACACACACACACACAAGAATAAACACGGTTTTTTCCCCCCTTGTGTTTACCTAGTCGTAGCAGAGAATAAACACGGAACACAGTTGAGGTACAATCACGTCCAGAGACAAGGGGACGATACCTTCATGCTGGTGAGGGGCTTTTAATTCTAGGAATTGGAGCTACTCTTCTCGTCAGCACACTCTCCTCAACACACTCTCCTACTCAACACACCCTATTGCTCAACACACCCTCCTGCTCAACACACCCTTCTGCTCAATACACTCTCCCCAACGCACCTTTCTGCTCAATACATTCTCCTGCTCAACACACCCTTTTGCTCAATACACTCTCCTCAACACACCCTCCTGCTCAACACACCCTCCTGTTCAACACACCCTCCTGCTCAATACACTCTCCTCAACACACCCTCCTGCTCAACACACCCTCCTGCTCAACACACCCTCCTGCTCAATACACTCTCCTCAACACACCCTCCTGCTCAACACACCCTCCTGCTCAACACACCCTCCTGCTCAATACACTCTCCTCAACACACCCTCCTGCTCAACGCACTCTCCTGCTTAACACACTCTCCTGCTCAACACACTCTCCTGCTTAACACACTCTCCTGCTCAACACAGTAACACACCAAACCAGAAAATGAACGTAATGTCAGAGGATTTTTCGGAAGTGAGTTGATTAACGAGAAGAGATTAAGGTAAATGTAGCAGTGTGTGTGTGTATGTGTGTGTGTGTGTGTGTGTGTGTGTGTGTGTGTGTGTGTGTGTGTGTGTGTGTGTGTGTGTGTGTGTGTGTGTGTGTGGGTGGGTGGGTGGGTGTTATGACGGTTTATTAGGACGAATAGCACAAGTGAGACAATAGATAAACTTCAATAGCAAATCACCGTATTGCTGCTCCCCTCCACACACACACACACCTGGGGCTCCCTGCCCCCGCACACCTGGGGCTCCCCGCCCCCGCACACCTGGGGTTCACCACCTCTGCACACCTAGCGATCACAGTTCCCCTTCTGAAGAAGGTGGAAGCTGGGAGTATCTGACGAGAGACTGAAAAAAATGACACAAGAAGCTGGAGAGGCTCAGAGGGTCATGGACCTGTGTGAGACAGAGACGCCAAGTGTACCTCAGGTGAAGAAAAGAAAATGCCGGGTCTTGGCCTTTCACAGGTGTGGGGGGGTTTTGATGTTTCACATGTATGGAGAGTCTGAGTCCTTCGCAGGTGTGGAAGATCTTACTCCTCGATCATTTACTGTCTTGCTCATCTGTTGTTAGGCCTATCACAGCCTCAGGTCGAATAATACAGAAAATCTCTTTACCATTTCATTGTCAACAAAGAGATTTTATCTCAACATGCATGTATGTATATACATAAAATCTGCAACATTGAAAGCTACTTCTGCAACGTGTGTGTCTGCATAACCTCGCTTGCTCTGAGAGAGCCTCGAGGTGTTGGCGCCGTTCGATTTACCGTGGATATTGTTCGCCACCAGGACGAAGGTGCTCGACGCTGTGTGTATGGTGATGCTCGCGACAGTGCCGACTGCTCGGTCGATGCTCCCGACGCCAACGAGACTTGTTGGCCAGTTCATCACATGACTCGGCAGCGCTGTCTTTATACTTTCCGAATCAGTTCTGTCTAGATTGTTGGTTTTAAACTCTTTGGAGGTTTCGATGACCCTGCGCTAATTAGTTTAAATATCTTCATTATGCAGCTCATACCCATACTGTGGGTGGTGATCAAAAGATTACAGAGGCAAATAATAGGTTCAGGGACCGGGCCGCAAAGGGTGTGTGTGTTTTTGTGTGTGTGAATGGACGCACTGTTGTTGGTGTTGTGTGTTCCAGATCTATGTCTATGATTGATGTTTACACAGTGGCTGCTGCAGCCAGTGTGTGTGTGTGTGTGTGTGTGTGTGTGTGTGTGTGTGTGTGTGTGTGTGTTGCTCACTGACACATTGTGTCTATGTAATAGTTCACTCTGTCTCTGGTGTTGCAAGCTTTAATATCAACGCGAAAGACAGGCCAGTAACCAACACTAAGCTTTATTGAGGTATCCCTCACGGTGTTTCTTGAGGTATCCCTCACGGTGTTTCTTGAGGTATCCCTCACGGTGTTTCTTGAAGTATCCCTCACGGTGTTTCTTGAAGTATTCTTCACGAGATTTCTTGAGGTATTCCTTTCGGGGTTTCACGGGTTATCCTTATCGGGATTTTCAAACATCAAATGTCTCCCAACTAAGTAATTAGCACATGGTAATCGGTAGTTAGCGCTTTATTCACTTTACTATCGACACTCCACTACTACAAGTCCAGGTTACCACCAGTTCTATGACTATCACGACCCTTTACATCTGCCACTACAACTACTACTATTGACACAGTTGCCTCGTTGCCAACTGGTCGTTTTGAAGCAGTTGCTGGAGAAACAACAGGTATCTGTTGTCTTCAGATTGCCGCATCTGTTGTGTATATATATCTGCCTGTGCGGGTTTAGTATGGCTTTACTGTAGGTTTAGCGTGGGTTTATTGTAGATACTGGAGTTATTTAGTCAGCTACTGAGTGAAGCAGCGAGTGTACCAGGCAACATCTCGCCCTATGTCCTGTCTCGCTGTAACCTGCACCTTGCTGGTCACTAACGTTCTATCACATACTCAAGACGCAGTTTAACAAGTGTATGAGAGAGAGAGAGAGAGAGAGAGAGAGAGAGAGAGAGAGAGAGAGAGGGGGGGGGGTCTTGAGCAGTTGGAAGCAGAATGTGAGTCAATGAAAGTGAGCCTCTTGCCTCCCTCTCTCCCTCCTTCCCTCTCTCCCTCCGTCCCTGCCTCTCTTTTTCACTCCAGTCTGACTAACAATAATCATATAATTCAACCATAATATTATTTTTATTATTAGTGTCAAATTGAGAATGATGACGATGATGATGATGATAATAATAATAATAATAATAATAATAATAATAATAATAATAATAATAATAATAATAATAATAATAATAATAATAATAATAATAATAATGATGATAATAATAATAATATCTTAGGTTACCGTCTAACATTATTCTTCTGACTAAAGCAATTTAGTTGGTTGATTGTTTAATGGAGTGTCAGACCTGTCACCTACACGAGAGTCATTAAGATATGACTGGTGAATGGTGACTGTCGTTCCTCTTGCTTCATGGAAGGTGACTGTCGTTCCTCTTGCTTCATGGAAGGTGACTGTCGTTCCTCTTACTTCATGGAAGGTGACTGTCGTTCCTCTTTACTTCATGGAAGGTGACTGTCGTTCCTCTTGCTTCATGGAAGGTGACTGTCGTTCCTCTTACTTCATGGAAGGTGACTGTCGTTCCTCTTGCTTCATGGAAGGTGACTGTCGTTCCTCTTACTTCATGGAAGGTGACTGTCGTTCCTCTTGTTTCATGGAAGGTGACTGTCGTTCCTCTTGCTTCATGGAAGGTGACTGTCGTTCCTCTTGTTTCATGGAAGGTGACTGTCGTTCCTCTTGTTTTCATGGAAGGTGACTGTCGTTCCTCTTGCTTCATGGAAGGTGACTGTCGTTCCTCTTGCTTCATGGAAGGTGACTGTCGTTCCTCTTGCTTCATGGAAGGTGACTGTCGTTCCTCTTGTTTCATGGAAGGTGACTGTCGTTCCTCTTGTTTCATGGAAGGTGACTGTCGTTCCTCTTGCTTCATGGAAGGTGACTGTCGTTCCTCTTGCTTCATGGAAGGTGACTGTCGTTCCTCTTGCTTCATGGAAGGTGACTTTTCGTTCCTCTTGCTTCATGGAAGGTGACTGTCGTTCCTCTTGTTTCATGGAAGGTGACTGTCGTTCCTCTTGTTTCATGGAAGGTGACTGTCGTTCCTCTTGCTTCATGGAAGGTGACTGTCGTTCCTCTTGCTTCATGGAAGGTGACTGTCGTTCCTCTTGCTTCATGGAAGGTGACTGTCGTTCCTCTTGCTTCATGGAAGGTGACTGTCGTTCCTCTTGTTTCATGGAAGGTGACTGTCGTTCCTCTTGTTTCATGGAAGGTGACTGTCGTTCCTCTTACTTCATGGAAGGTGACTGTCGTTCCTCTTACTTCATGGAAGGTGACTGTCGTTCCTCTTACTTCATGGAAGGTGACTGTCGTTCCTCTTACTTCATGGAAGGTGACTGTCGTTCCGCTTGCTTCATGGAAGGTGACTGTCGTTCCTCTTGCTTCATGGAAGGTGACTGTCGTTCCGCTTGCTTCATGGAAGGTGACTGTCGTTCCTCTTACTTCATGGAAGGTGACTGTCGTTCCGCTTGCTTCATGGAAGGTGACTGTCGTTCCGCTTGCTTCATGGAAGGTGACTGTCGTTCCGCTTGCTTCATGGAAGGTGACTGTCGTTCCTCTTACTTCATGGAAGGTGACTGTCGTTCCTCTTGCTTCATGGAAGGTGACTGTCGTTCCGCTTGCTTCATGGAAGGTGACTGTCGTTCCTCTTACTTCATGGAAGGTGACTGTCGTTCCTCTTACTTCATGGAAGGTGACTGTCGTTCCTCTTACTTCATGGAAGGTGACTGTCGTTCCTCTTACTTCATGGAAGGTGACTGTCGTTCCTCTTACTTCATGGAAGGTGACTGTCGTTGCCGTCGTCTCATGGCTTGCTAAGATTCTTGCAGTTGTTCTCACCCTGACCAACTTCGTCCTTCACATGGCTGTATCGGGAGACTTCGGCCACACATCCTTCGTAAGATGCTGAGTTGAGAATCATACTGTGCCAGGTTCAGGGAAGAACTCGCTCTTTGCTGATGTCCATCTTAAGGATATCCACATTTTGTCTCAAAAGATGTCCTCCGAGGAACTTTTTTTTATCTCCTTTCTTGACCTCCTTCTCCTCTGTGTCTTTCTATAATAAAAATAATAATAATAATAATAATAATAATAATAATAATAATAATCTTTATTTCTACAAGTACATGATACAATTTATAAAGACCATAGCTGACATCAATGACATGCAATATATAAAAAGCCCTGTTTATGCAGAGCGTTTCGGGAAAATTATGTTAATTTTGTCCCCAGGATGCCACCCACACCAATCGGCTAGCACCCAGATACCTACTTACTGCTAGGTAAACATGGGCAGCAGATGTCTTAAGGAAACATGTCCTAACGTTTCCACCCGTACCGGAGATCGAACCACGGAACTTAATGTATAAGGTGAGTAGGCTACCAATCGAACTACGGGACACCTATTTCTCCAATGCATCTACTGTTTTTAAGCCGTGGGGTCTCTTCTGTCTCCTGGGCTTGAGAATAATCATATTTCTGTTATTTTACAGCAAATTTTCTTAAAAAGTTCCTATTTATATTACAGTATACAAGCCACTTCTCCGAGCACATGCTGCACTTTGTTCAACATTGATGGACTGAACACATCGACTCCAGGCTGAGGGACTGATTACCTCAAACTCTTTCTCATCTTGTACCGTTCTTCTTTGTATTGGACTGAAGAAGCCACTGGTTGGCCTTGGTCTAGATAAAAGGTGTTCAGTACCTTAGTCTTGATAAAACTATACCAGAAGCACATGAATGGGCACCAACACAGTGCCAACAGACGAAGGTCGCAACAACAATTGTTGTAGATATTAAACTTGCATCATATCAATCTGAAACACAATGGAACACACTAAAATCACGTTCCAGGTCCAGCTACCATCCACCCCCCTGACTCTTTCTCCTCCTTCTCATGCTCTTTCCAATACATTAGGAATATTGGCCGCTTTCTTACCAACCGACTCCAAGACCACAAAGAAAGTGTCAGCCTTGCTGACAGTGACACTGGTCTTAAGTTACGGCTTAGGTACTATAGCTATCTTATGAGCTGGGTGTCTTCCAGAGTCTTATTCACGTCTTCCAGAGTCTTATTCACCTCTTCCAGAGTATTTTTCACGTCTTCCAGAGTCTTATACACCTCTTCCAGAGTCTTAGTCACCTCTTCCAGAGTTTTAGTCACCTCTTCCAGAGTCTTAGTCACCTCTTCCAGAGTCTTATTAGCCTCTTCCAGAGTCTTAGTCACCTCTTCCAGAGTCTTAGTCACCTCTTCCAGGTCTCAGACACAACATTTCTAATGTGGAACTCTCTTATCAGACGAATTTCTTCTTTGCTGTTAGATGCTGTTATCCTCATCACACACACACACACACACACACACACACACACACCACACACACACACACACACACACACACACACATTCTCATTGTTTACATCAAGAAACAATAGTTTACACCGTTGTTAGAGGCCAGCAGCGGTGGTTTACACTCACAGCATTAAAACACCTCACTGATCTTGCAGTAATATTCACCTTTAAAGTGCGTGGTTACAGTCGTAGTTTGTTTTATTTTTCTCTTTTCTCTCGTGTTGTGACTATGTAAAAGATGGATTTGCTGGTAGTGTCTTTGCTCTCTCTCTCTCTCTCTCTCTCTCTCTCTCTCTCTCTCTCTCTCTCTCTCTCTCTCTCTCTCTCTCTCTCTCTCTCTCTCTCTCTCTCTCTCTCTCTCTCTCTCTCTCCTCTCTCTCTCTCTCTCTCTCTCGTCTCTCTCTCTCCTCTCTCTCTCTCTCTCTCTCTCTCTCTCTCTCTCTCTCTCTCTCTCTCTCTCTCTCTCTCTCTCTCTCTCTCTCTCTCTCTCTCTCTCTCTCTCTCTCTCTCTCTCTCTCTCTCTCTCTCTCTCTCTCTCTCTCTCTCTCTCTCTCTCTCTTTCTCTCTTCTTCCGTGCTGCTTGGTGGACATTATGTGTAGATAATCTGGTGAGAGAGAGAGAGAAACAGATAGACAAAGACAAAGTCAAGACAGATAGATAGATGGATAGATAGATAGATGGAGAGAGAGAGAGAGAGAGAGAGAGAGAGAGAGAGAGAGATAGAGATAGATAGATAGATAGATAGAGAGAGAGAGAGAGAGGAGAGAGAGAGAGAGAGAGAGAGAGAGAGAGAAGAAGAGAGCAGAGAGAGAGAGAGAGAGAGAGAGAGAGAGAGAGAGAGAGAGAGAGAGAGAGAGAGAGAGAGAGAGAGAGAGAGAGAGAGAGAGAGAGAGAGAGAGAGAGAGAGCGCACTAACGTCACCTTTACTAACGTCGCCAACAACGCAGCGTTGACGGCACAATTCGCCAACTAGTATCGCCAAACAACCTGACAAACAGCCAAAAGAAAAAAAAAAAAAAGCCGAGAAAATCCATCTCGAAATTTAGGCCTATTAACAATTTGGCGACTAAAATTAAAATTTAATAACTCGCGGGCGGCAATTTCCTCAGCTGCGCATTTCGTGGAGCATTTGTCGGCGCTAGTGTGCGAGACAGCGCATTATTGTGAACTTGACGTTTCGCACTGTTTACAGCTTTATCAAGTTAATGATAACAGATTTATACAGAGCGAAATGTTGTTCCACATTTCTCCTCCCAGGTTTCTCCTGTCTTCGCGATCGCGGTAATGGCGCCGCGAAACACGAATCGCGGGAAGTGAACAATGACAAGTACAGTGTTCTTGTTCCAAATTGTTCTTGTTCCAGAGACAAGTAATAATAATAATAATAATAATATTAATAATAATAATAATAGTAATATATAATAATAATAATAATAATAATAATAATAATAATAATAATAATAATTATTATTAGTATTATTATTATTATAATAATAATAATAATAATAATAATAATAATAATAATAATAATAATAATATATAATAATAATAATAATAATAATAATAATTAATAATAATAATAATAATAATAATAATAATTATTATTATTATTATTATTATTATTATTATGATTGTTATTATGATAGGTAAGCGCCAGACCCGTAGGAATGATACATCCTTTGGGCAAAGGAAGGTATTCAGGTCAGATCCAAGGAAGGGGAGGGCGTACCTCCAATTTCTACGCCCACACACTCACGCCCACATGCCCACAGTCACACCCACACCTACACACCCACACTTACACCCATACGCCCACACTCACACCCACACGCCTACACTCACACCCACACCTACACACCCACACTTACACCCACATGCCCATACTCACACCCACACGCCCACACTCACACCCACACTCACACCTACACGCCCACAGTCACACCCAAAAGATCTGGGGGTGAGTATAACACCGAGCATATCTCCTGAGGCGCATATCAATCAGATAACTGTTGCAGCATACGGGCGCCTGGCAAACCTACGGATAGCGTTCCGATACCTCAGTAAGGATTCGTTCAAGACTCTGTACACCATCTACGTCAGGCCCATACTGGAGTATGCAGCACCAGTTTGGAATCCACACCTAGTCAAGCACGTCAAGAAATTAGAGAAAGTGCAAAGGTTTGCAACAAGACTAGTCCCAGAGCTACGGGGATTGTCCTACGAAGAAAGGTTGAGGGAAATCGGCCTGACGACACTGGAGGACAGGAGGGTCAGGGGAGACATGATAACGACATATAAAATACTGCACGGAATAGACAAGGTGGACAAAGACAGGATGTTCCAGAGATGGGACACAGACACAAGAGGTCACAATTGGAAGTTGAAGACTCAGATGAATCAAAGGGATGTTAGGAAGTATTTCTTCAGTCATAGAGTAGTCAGGCCATGGAATAGCCTAGAAAGTGATGTGGTGGAGGCAGGAACCATACATAGTTTTAAGGCGAGGTATGATAGAGCTCATGGGGCAGGGACAGAGAGGACCTAGTAGCAATCAGCGAAGAGGCGGGGCCAGGAGCTGTGAATCGACCCCTGCAACCACAAATAGGTGAGCACAAATAGGTGAGTACCCATACGCCCACAGTCATACCCACACACCCACACTCACAACTACATGCCCACACGCCCACAGTCATACCCACACACCCACTCTCACAACTACATGCCCACACGCCCACAGTCATACCCACACACCCACACTCACAACTACACGCCCACACGCCCACAGTCATACCCACACACCCACACTCACAACTACATGCCCACACGCCCACAGTCACACCCCACACACCCACACTCACAACTACATGCCCACACGCCCACAGTCATACCCACACACCCACACTCACAACTACACGCCCACACGCCCACAGTCATACCCACACACCCACACTCACAACTACTGCCCACACGCCCACAGTCATACCCACACACCCACACTCACAACTACACGCCCACACGCCCACAGACATACCCACACACCCACACTCACAACTACATGCCCACACGCCACAGTCACACCCACACACCCCACACCCCACACTCACAACTACATGCCCACACGCCCACAGTCACACCACACACCCACACTCACAACTACATGCCCATCACGCCCACAGTCATACCCACACACCCACACTCACAAACTACATGCCCACACGCCCAGTCACACCCACACACCCACACTCACAACTACATGCCCACACGCCCACAGTCACACCCACACACCCACACTCACAACTACACGCCCACACGCCCACAGTCACACCCACACACCCACACTCAAAAACTACACGCCCCCCACGCCCACAGTCATCCCCACACACCACACTCACAACCTACACGCCCACACCCCCACGTCACACCCACACACCACACTCACAACTACACGCCACACGCCACAGTCACACCCACACACCCACACTCACAACTACACGCCCACACGCCCACACCACAAAGCACGGTTTATAAAATAGAAGGCTTGCTTGTACAAGCATTACTCTGTTGCGGGTTATGAGTACACGCCTTCCAATTACACGCACAACCACGCCCTCTGTATGCACGACCACGCCCTCTGTATGCACGACCACGCCCTCTGTATGCACGACCACGAGCCTTTTTACGCACGCCCTTTCGCCCTCTGCACACACCCCACACACACACACACACCAAAACCACACCACACACACACACACACCAACCACACACACACACACACACCCACACGCACACACCACACACAACACACACACACACACACACACACGCACACCACCACCACACCCCCACACACACACGCACACACACACGCACGCACACCACACACACACACACACACACACACACACACCACACACACACACACCACCGCACACCACACACACACACACCACACACACACACACCACACACACACACAACACATACACACGACGGACCATTTCCTCTCTCTAATTACAGGAAAATGACCAATTTGAAGGAGAGAGAGATATTGACAGCTTTCCCAGGTCTCTGGTCAGGTGACCACAGGTGGTCTGGACGCTAGACCGAAAGAGAGCAGCAACAGGTAAATTGCCCTAGGAACTAGGCCCAACAAAAGCTAGTGAAAATGCATTTAATAACGAAATCTTAACTAATTTGTTGAAAAAAGGGTTTTGTTTGTAAGGAACAATGGTTGGTTATCTACCCAGAGTTTCTGTTATCGTTTCTTCGTAAGACAGAGTGATATATCGCAGTGGTTTAGGTAGTGGCTGGTTTTTAGACTTTTTTTTTTTTTTAAGGCTCGAATGGTTTAAGACAGTAAACTAGAATTTTGAATGCATTTCTTTTGTTTACTTTGGTAAGTGGCTGTGTATGTCACTCTCTCTCTCTCTCTCTCTCTCTCTCTCTCTCTCTCTCCCCTCTGTCTCTCTCTCTCTCTCCTCTCTCTCTCTCTCTCTCTCTCTCTCTCTCTCTCTCTCTCTCCCACTGTTTATCCCTGTTCACTCTCAGGTCAGGATGATATATTGCCGTGCAGGTGAAATATTAATTAGTCAATCTCCTGACTGTTGTTGATCACAGCATCTGCACACACACACACAACACACAAAACACACACACCACACACACACACACACACACACACACACACACACACACACACACACACATCCCACACACACATAGACTGTTTTTACCTCTCTCTAAAACCAAGAAATTATGCATAATTTCTCGTCTAACACGCAAGAGCCCAAAACACTTCTGCCAAACTATACGAGTTTTCCAGATGGGGAAAAAAACTGCTTAGTTTTTTTTTTTTAAAGTGGAATTTTGGTCTCTGTCGCTTCCCAGACGGAGGCTCGAGCCTCGACCATCCCTCCAGCAGTAGTCCGAGGCGCGGTGAATACGAGTGAATGTCTCACAAGAACATAAAAATGCTTCTGAAGACCCACAGGGCGGGATATAAGAGGAGTCTGGAGTGGGTCATTACAAGTGACCTCAGGAGTGGTGTTCCAGTACCACACTCAACACTACGCACTCTTTTATTCCTCCACACACTCAAAAAAAATATTATTGAAGAGATAATAAACGTGTTTCTGGGGGAGGGGGAGAGAAAAGAACTGTTGTTTGGACAATGTTTAGCTCTGTATGTGCAGAGCTTTAAAGCGTTGTTCGGGCTGTTGTTGGGACAATGTTTGGCTCTGTGCAGAGTTTTACCCTGCTCCTCCAGTTCCCAAGAGTAGCCTGGAGTATCCTCTGAGTTAAAGCTCCATATTGCTGCTGCTGTGACTGGTAACTGCTACCCTAACAGTCACTGGAGACAGTAACGAAGGAAGAAATCGTTGTTTAGCCAGCATCTTCACTAACATCAACCTAACTTTGCCATACTGAAGAAAGTATGAAGTAACATTATGAGGAGATCTCTCCCAAACTTTCTAGAAAGTACGCAAGTTTGACACACAAAAGCGTTCTGAAATGGTAGGAGGGGATTTAGTTCCATTAGACAAAACTTCGCGGCAAGTGAGGCAAACCAAACCAAGGTAAGGTCGTTTTTTGTGGCCAGTAGAAATATAGAAAAGTGAGTTATACTGTTTACATTTATTTGGTCTTCCTTAATTATATTCATCTAATTCATCTATCTTCCACTCTCTCGTTCTCTCTTCCGCAATCACGCGTTCTCTCCCTCCCTCCTTCATTCTCTCCCTCCTTCCTTCGTTCCCCTTTCTCCCTCTCTCTCAGTGATTACATTTCTGTCTCATAATTAAGAGTAGCGTGTTTCATGCAGCGGCCACAGCCGCAGCCCCACCTAAATTGATACACAAAAATTGGACAGGTAATTCACCCTACATATTACCCGAGTGTTGGTGTGTGTGTGTGTGTGTGTGTGTGTGTGTGTGTGTGTGTGTGTGTGTGTTGGTGGCAGGGAAGAAAGAGGAAAATAAAGAAGACGAAGAGAGGGTTGGAAAGTGCACACGGGTGGATAAGGAAAATAGCAATTATATGAAGGAGGAATTACTGGCAGGAAGTGAACAGAAGAGGGGAGAGAGAGAGAGAGAGAGAGAGAGAGAGAGAGAGAGAGAGAGAGAGAGAGAGAGCACAATGACATCTCTGAAATCAAGTCAGTTGACCAAACGAAATCACTGGCCCCCAGATGGCTCCAACTTCACCCTATTTCCCCATTTACATGTCTTATATAAGAATAAAAAGGATTTAAAATGAGCTGAGGTAGTTAACATCAGGTGCACCGCCACTGATGCCCCACCACTGATGCACCACCACTGATGCACCGCTACTGATGCACCGCCACTGATGCACCGCCACTGAGCCACTGCCACTGATGCACCACCACTGATGCACCACCACTGATGCACAACCACTGATGCACCACCACTGATACACCACCACTGATGCACTGCCACTGATGCACCACCACTGATGCACCACCACTGATGCACAGCTACTGATGCACCATCACTGATGCACCGCCACTGATGCGCTGCCACTGATGCACCACCACTGATGCACTGCCACTGATGCACCACCACTGATGCACAGCTACTGATGCACCACCACTGATGCACTGCCACTGATGCACCACCACTGATGCACTGCCACTGATACACCACCACTGATGCACCACCACTGATGCACCACCACTGATGCACAGCTACTGATGCACCACCACTGATGCACCACCACTGATGCACCGCCACTGATGCACTGCCACTGATGCACCGCCACTGATGCACCACCACTGATGCACCACCACTGATACACCGCCGCTGATGCACCACCAATGATGCACCACCACTGATGCACCGCCGCTGATGAACCACCACTGATGCACCACCACTGATGCACCACCACTGATGCACTGCCACTGATGCACCACCACTGATGCACCACCACTCATGCACCACCACTGATGCACCACCACTGATGCACCACCACTGATGAACCACCACTGATGCACTGCCACTGATGCACCACCACTGATGCAATGCCACTGATGCACCACCACTGATGCACCACCACTGATGTACCACCACTGATGCATCACCACTGATGCACCACCACTGATGCACCACCACTGATGCACCACCACTGATGCACCACCACTGATGTACCACCACTGATGCACCACCACTGATGCACTGCCACTGATGCACCACCACTGATGCACCGCCACTGATGCACTGCCACTGATGCACCGCCACTGATGCACCACCACTGATGCACCACCACTGATGCACCGCCACCGATGCACCACCACTGATGCACCACCACTGATGCACCGCCACTGATGCAGCGCCACTGATGCAGCACCACTGATGCACCACCACTGATGCACCACCACTGATGCACCGCCACTGATGCACCGCCACTGATGCAGCGCCACCGATGCACCACCACTGATGCACCACCACTGATGCACCACCACTGATGCACCACCACTGATGCACCACCACTGATGCACCACCACTGATGCACCACCACTGATGCACCACCACTGATGCACCACCACTGATGCACCACCACTGACACACTTGCACTTCACTGAAGACAGAAACAACTAAGGTGAAACAATTCACTAATACGACTTGTGTGAGAGAGTTGAAACAATTGCCAATAGGAAATCCCTCTCATGAGCGGCTCTCACTACACAAACATTCCTACCGGTACAATGATTTTCTTTCTCACTCACTGTTCCTCAACTGGGCAATGGTATATTGAACTATACAAACAGTTGAGAGAAAAATACGGCGGTCAGTCCCTCAGCCTTGACAGGAAATGTTCGGTCTTACTTAAGCCTTGATAGGCGGCGATCAGTCCCTCACTCCTCAAAAAAAAAAAAAAAAAAAATCCGAAACTATGCAAATGAATCTTAAATTAACCTCTATAATCGATTATATTCCAAGAACCTCTCAGGTCAACATTAACAATAATATTAACAATATTGATTTCTAGAAGAACATGATAAAACTTATGAAGACCATACCTGGAGTTTACCTGGAGAGAGTTCCGGGGGTCAACGCCCCAACGGCCCGGTCTGTGACCAGGCCTCCTGGTGGATCAGAGCCTGATCAACCATAGCTGATATCAGTGACATACTATATAGAAAGTCCCTTGTAATGCAGAGCATTTCGGGCAGTTTTGGTTAGTTTTATCCCAGGATGCGACCCACACCAGTTGACTAACACCCAGGTACCTATTTACTGCTAGGTGAACATGGACAGCAGGTGTCTTAAGGAAACATGGAAACATTAGGACGTGTTTCCTTAAGACACCTGCTGTCCCTGTTCACCTAGCAGTAAAATATGTACCTGAGTGTTAGTCGACAGGTGTGGGTTGCATCCTGGGGACAAAATTGACCTAATTTGCCCGAAATGCTCTGCATAAGCAGGGGTTTTCTGTATAGTATGTCACTGATGTCAGTTATGGTCTGTATACCTTGTACATATACATTGTTCATACCCGTACTAGGGATCGAACCACAGACCTCAATGTGTGAGCTGAGTGCGCTACCAACGAAGCTACGGGACACCGTAGTGCACTTTGGTGCCTCAGTGATGTAAACACAACAACTTCCTCTCGTTTACCTGAGTAAAGGAGAAATAAAACCTTGTCTGAGTTATAACACAACAGGAATTACCATTTAAATTGTCCTAAGTGGAGACTATAACATCAATCCCGGAACTTCCCGAAACTGGGCTAATGTGACTGTTAATTGTTGCTTGGTAACTGGTCGAGGACTGGTTTATGGGGGGGGGGGAAGGCTAGAGGGAGGAGGGATGAAGACAAAGACGGAAGAATAAAAAGAGTCAAGAAAGGGGGGCAGGGAAATGGATGGAGGGAGGGAATAATAACAGGATGGGAAAAGGGAAAAAAAAGAGAGTGGGGGGGGGGGGGCTAGGAAAGGGAAAAAGAATTAGTGTGATAAAATGAAGTAAGAAAGAGAGGGAGGAGCATGGGGGGAAGAATGAGGGAGGGAGGAAGGATGGTAGAAAGATGGAGGGAAGAAAGATGGTGGGAAGAAAGATGGAGTGATGGAAAAGGAGAAGCAGAGGGAATAATGAGGGATAAAGGGGGGGGAGAGAGAAAGAGAGAAAAAAGAGGAGAGAGAGAGAGTGAGAAAAGAGAGAGAGAGAGAGAGAGAGAGAGAGAGGAGAGAGGGGAGAGAGAGAGAGAGAGAGATCCACTTCGAGGACAGCGTGAAACAAGCTTTTATGCCACAAGACGGGCAGAAAGCAGCAACTTCACTCTGGCTGTACCCTTCTCCAGAACTTCACTCCATCTGAGATCATACATACCCAGGATGACTCGAGTATGGAACACATTCGTACAGCATAATGATGTCAACGAGATAAAGTCAGTTGATCAAATGAAAATGCTGGCCCACAGATGGCTCCAACTTCATCCTGCTCCCTACTTGTATGTCTCATAATAAAAATACTTTCAAATGAGCTGATGTAGGTAACAGCTCTTAGCTTGCCAATAAAGTTAGGAATCCTTAACCTGTAAATAGCTTGTCAATAAAGCTAGGGATCCTTAACCTTGTCAAACCCTGTGTAAAAAAAAAAAAAAAAAAAAAAAAAAAAAAAAAAAAAAAAAAAAAAAGAGAGAGAGAGAGAGAGAGAGAGAGAGAGAGAGAGAGAGAGAGAGAGAGAGAGAGAGAGAGAGAGAGAGAGAGAGAGAGAGAGAGAGCGTCTCTAGGCACCATGATGGTAATGCTGGTGCAGTAGTAAGGATGAATGGGAGGATGTTGGCACCTGGAGAAGAAGTTGATATCCTTGGGGTGAAATTTGACTCCAAACTAACCATGAAGAACCATGTTGTAAATCTTGCAAACAAGGCAGCCAGGAAGCTTACAACACTTCGCCGTATCTCGCATCTGCTTGACAGAAGGGGTTGCAAGATTCTGTACGAGGCACAAGTACGCTCACACCTTGAGTATGCTCCACTTTCTTGGTTTGCCTGCTCCCCCTCTCATCTGCAAATGTTTTAAAGAGTAGAGAACAAGCAAAAAGTCTCTCTTCGTTTGGACCATCCTGGATAAAATTGTATTTCAGCGACCCTTTCAACATAGGGGGGAAATGTGGGGGCCTTACTTTTTGGGTAAAAGGCCAATTTTGTCAAAGTACCACATTTGGGATCCACTTCGGGGACGCTTTAAAACAAGTTTTATCCCACAAGACGGGCAGAAAGCAGAATTTTTCAGGGTTGGCCCTGTACCCTTCCCCAAAAACACCACCCCCATCTGAGATCCAAAATTTACCCATTTTTACTCGGTTTTAAAAAACACATTCGTACAGCATAAAAAAGTCAACGGGGGATAAAGTCAGTTGATAAAATGAAAATGGGGCCCACCCAAAATTGGCTCCAACTTCACCCTTTTCCCCTATTTGTTTGTCTCAAAAACAAAAAAAAATGCTTTCAAATGAGCTGGTAGGTAACATTCTTAGCTTGCAAAAAATTTTGGGGAAAATCCTTAACCTGTAAATAGCTTGTCAATAAAGCTGGGGACCCTTTAAACCCTTGTCAAACCCTGGGGTAAAA
>NC_069431.1:11625571-11655571 GCF_026875155.1 Cherax quadricarinatus
AGAGAGGAGGGGAGAGAGAGAGGAGAGAGAGAGAGAGAGAGGGGAGGAGAGAGAGAGAAAAGGAGGGGGAGAAAGAGAGAGAGTGGAGAGAGAGAGAGAGAGAGAAAGAAAGAGAGAGAGGAGCAGTTGGAGAGTAAGGGTTTAAATTTTTTCCTTTTTATCTTCAGAACTCAAAATGGTTACCCCAAAATAAGAAAAAAAAATACCCACCCCCCCCCCTTTTTTTTTTTTTTAAAAATTTTTTTTAATATATATATATATATATATTTTATTATATTATTTATATTTTTATTATATATAATATAAATATATATTTTATTTAAATTTATATATTATATATTTTATGAATCAGCCATAACTTTTACAAGACATCAGTGTTAGACTATGGCCTTTTAATAGCCTATGTCTGACGGTGCGATCCCACCAACTTTTGTATCCCCCATATTTTGCTTTTCATCCCCTCTTATTTGCAGTGTTATATAGTGTTTTCGAGAAGAAGCTTACTATGTGGGCGAAACTTTTGGGCAAAAAAGACCAATTTGCTAACGTGCCCTTTTCCCTCGCTGTTTTTTTTATACAATGATGTCCCGAAAGTGTGAACAAGCAAGAGGGAATTTAAAAAGGTTTGGAGAAAAAGACTGATTATTCACGAATCTAAGGTGATGAGTACCATTATCTCTCTAGAATGTTGCTGTATAGCCTTTTGGTTTAGCGCTTGTTTTTGATTGTAATAATAAACCTGACTGTTACCATGACGAGAAGGCCATTATCTTTCCTTCGTGGATAGATGTTGGGATAAGATAGAATTGTGAAAACCTTATAAAAAAAAGAAAAAAAATACGCTTTAGAAGTTGTATAATAAACTAGCAAAACCAAATAAATTTGAAAATTTTGGATGAACAAGTTCACTTAATTTTCAAATTTAATGGAAAAGTTCACATTGGACGGTAAATTTTTATTTTTACTTGGTATCACGTTAAAGTTCTAAAGAAATAGTTAATGAATTTTTCCCTTTAACTTTTAATTAACTTGTAAATCAAAAATGCTTCTATCCTTGCTGATTAAACTTTCCGAAATAAAGTTTACAAAGTTCCCCAAACAGGATCGTAAATACTACACAGTGACCCCTTTTGTGTATATACAGTGGAAGAATTATTATTTTGATATTAAAATATTCTTGATGGTTTTAGAGATGACATGCAGCCTTTGTGACCTCGTGTAAAGGGAGATTTTTGTCCCATTAAGCAAACACAAAATGGCAAGGTATTAAATGTCTCACAATGTTGTTACAAGCAATATATCCAGATCTTGGTATGTCACAGTTGGGGGGGAAAAGAACGTCAGAAAACTTATAATAGAAAAAATGTAAAAAACGTTCGGAAAAAAGTATTTTGGATATAAAAGTAAAATGACGTTGTTTTTGTGTTGGTTTTTTCTTAATGTGGAAAAATTTTAAGACGAAAAATTATAACCCAAATTTAATTTAATTAGAATTAAACTAGATAGAGGTGGTTATATTGGCGGTTTCCCACCTCTTAAAAACCCCCTTTTAATAACTCAAAAACCAATTTTCTTGTGAGAGGTCGTGCCACCAGTTTGGCAATCTCCTCCCCCTTCAGGAAATATCTTGACGCTCGTGAAAGGGTCTTATCCAACAAGTGGGGTCTCTTACCTTTGAATAAGCCTGGTTACCCGTCCACCTTTCCAAAACCCCCCGGATTAGCGCTTCCCCTTTAATAAAGAATTGGGAAATGATATTAAAAGGGTCTCTAGCTCCTGGGCAGCCTTTATTATTTCCCGGCATTTTGTTGCTGTTGTTTTTGTTGCTGTTGTTGTGTGTTGTGGGTTTTTGTTGTTGTTGTTGTTTTTTTTGTTGTTGTTGTTGCGAGGTTGACTCCAAGAAGTCATAACTCAATGTATTAAATATTCCTCGGGTTTTGGAAAACTAACTCTCATTTTTGATGGAAACTGCACCCTACTGGCTAAAATTATTTCAATTTTTTGGGGCTGTAATCTTCTAGAAGTAAATTTGGAAAATTTTAAACTTTTGACTGTAGTCTTTTAGACCCCAATTTTTGGGCTTAATTTTTGAACTTTTAAAATTTTGGCTAAATATTTTGGGGCTGTAATCTTTTGGATGTAATCTTTTGGATGTAATCTTTTTGTACTTAATTCCCTTTAAAGGGAATCTTTTGGATTGTAAACTTTTGGCTGTAATTTTTAACATATCATTTCCCCTTGAAAAAAAAAAAAAATATAAAATTTAAAAATAATAATAAAATTTTAAAATTTAATAATAATAATAATAAAAATAATATTAAAAAATAATAAAAGCGCCCTGGACTGGGAGGTAATAGTTTCGAGCCCAGGCAAGGGGGTTGAAAGATTACCATTCTAACCCCCTAGATTAAGGCCTTCACCGGCATCAAGGCACCTCCCTTCCCTTCCCTTCCCTTCCCTTCCCTTCCCTTTCCTTCCCTTCCCTTCCCTTCCCTTCCCTTCCCTTCCCTTCCCTTCCCTTCCTCTGAAAAGGATGAAAGAAAAGAATGCTTCATTCAAACGACATTCACGTGGGACTGAACGCCATCTAGATGCGATCGAGTTCTCTGTCGGCAGATTCCAATCCTGTACGACTTCCCAAAGACCTCGGTGCTTCATCACGGTGAGGTGGGTTGCAAAAAAAAAAAAACGGCCTCGACATTGCAGTCCGACATTTTCTGCAGAGATGACATCATTTCTTTCAAATGCCGTAACATTTCGAGCCAAAAAAAAGAAAAGATGAAAACGTTGCTGCCTTTTTGAACGACTTGCGAACTGACACGATGCGAAATGTGGCGTGATCTGGGACGAGCGTTTCGCTGTGTGTGAAGGTCTCAGTAACAAATTATTTTCTCTTCTACCGTCTATAGTTAATAACCTCTGTACTGGACTGATAAAACTACTGGTTAAGTACCCAGGTGTTACACCTGTGTCTAGTTGAATTACCTCTTAACCTGGTTTATCTAACAGTCAATATGTACCTAGGAGTAAGTAGTCCTTTGTGGGAGAGAGGACCTAAGCCTTAGGCCCTAAGGAATACCAACTATCTCTCTCTCTCTCTCTCTCTCTCTCTCTCTCTCTCTCTCTCTCACGTGTATCTACCTTTTCCACGGTCAGATATTTAAATTATAAAACATTTTATAATTACTGAAAAGCTCCTCCCTGTAATTAAATAGTTTTCCTCCCTATTTTTTAACTCATAACTTCACATTATGAGCCTATTCATGTTAGCTACAACGTACGTGACTGGAACACGTCAGGGCACACGAGATGCCAAAACGAAATACTTGTTTTTTTTTCCTTGTCTACGGAGGATGTCACTACAGTATTAGGTAATTATGATACGGGAGCCTGTCCATGTTTGGCCATGTAGAAAGGATGCCCAGTCATATAGCATTAGGAAAACCCATACTCACCTACATGGATAGCATGTCCTTGGAGATTGGGTTCATGTCTCAAAGGAGACAATAGGGTAATGATCAATGTTTAGCCAGGGTGATGGCTCGATCCTCCGTCCATTGATGGTGGGACAATCTGTGTTCACTACGAGAGAAAGTGGTAAAGGATAGAAGGTCGAGGAGAAGAATAGGGGAGGAAACTACCCTGGAGAAATGAGAGAACTTAGCAGGAGAAAAATAGGGAGTGTTGCACTAAATGCTAGAAATCAAGAACAAGGAAAATCAAGGGACAACAAGAAATACACAATGGCGCAAAGAAAGGGAATAAATAAGTTTATGAAGCAAACAAAAGGAGGAAATAAGCTTATAACGCTTAAAAAAGGGAGCAAATAAACTTATGACGCAATAAAAGCGGAGCAAATAAGCTTATGACGCAAATACACTCGTGTAGCAAGGGGAACAAAGACATTCACGAGACAAGTGAAGCAAAGTTACCCACGACGCAAAAAAAATAAACAAATAAAATCTGTCACTTTAGTCTCAAGACAACCAGTCACAAATTTCTTCTCGAATTCAAGACAAATCTTTTTTTTTCTTCGTAGCTGCTGAAACAGTAAAAAAAAAAATCCGATTTTATTTTCTCCTGAACGCTAACTTTCGAAGAAAAAAAATAAAAGCTAGTGAAAAGTTTGGTATGTAATTGAAAATTACCAGAGAACCAGCTGCTTGCTGAGAGGTCTTGGAATTGTGTGTTTTGTATTGTGTGTTTTGTATTGATGTGTTTTGTATTGTGTGGTTTCGTGTTGATGTGTATTTGTATTGTTGGTGTTTGTGTATTGGTGTGTTTTGTGTTGTGTGTTTTGGTTTGTGGGTTTTGTGGTGTGTGTTTTGTATTTATGTTGGTTTTTGTATTGTGTGTTTTGTGTCTGTATGTTTTGTATTGTGTGTTTTGGTATTTATGTGTTTTGTATTGTGTGTTTTGTATTTGTGTGTTTTGTGTTGTATGTTTGTATTGTTGTTGTTTTGTATTGTGTGTTTTTGTGTTTGGTGTGTTTTGTATTGTGTGTTTTTGTGTTTGTGTGTTTTTGTATTGTGTGTTTTGTATTTATGGTGTTTTGTATTGGGGTGTGTTTTTGTATTGTGTAGTTTTGTGTTTGTATGTTTTGTATTGTGTGTTTTTGTACTGTGTGTTTTTGTGTTGTATGTTTTTTGTATTGTTGTTGTTTTGTAATTATGTTTTTTGTATTGATGTGTTTTGTGTTGTATAGTGTTGTATGTGTGGTTTTGTATTATGTGGTTTTGTATTGTGTGTTTTGTATTATGTGTTTTGTATTTGTGTGTTTTGTGTTGTATGTTTTGTATTGTGTGTTTTGTATTTATGTGTTTTTTTGTATTTGTGTGTTTTGTATTGTGTGTTTTTGTGTTGTATGTTTTTTGTATTGTGTGTTTTGTATTGTGGATGTTTTGTGAGTGTGTGTTTTTGTATTGTTGTGTTTTGTGTTGTTTGTTTTTGTGTTGGTGGTGTTTTATGTTGTGTGTTTTGTATTGTGTGTTTTGTGTTGTGTGTTTGTAATTGGGTGTGTTTTGTGTTGTTTGTTTTGTTTTGTGGGTTTTGTTATTATGTGTTTGTATGGTGTGTTTTGTGTTGTGTGTTTTTGTGTTGTGTGTTTTGTATTATGGTGTTTTTGGTATTGTGTGTTTTGTATTTGTGTGTTTTTGTGTTGTGTGTTTTGTGTTGGTTGTGTTTTTGTGTTGTGTGTTTTGTGTTGTGATGTTTTGTGTGTGTGTTGTTTTGTTGTTGTGTGTTTTTGTGGTTGTTGTGTTTTTGTGTTGTGTGTTTTTGTGTTGTGGTTTTGTGTTGTGTGTTTTGTGTTGTGTGTTTTGTATTGTGTGTTTTTTTGGTTGTGTGTTTTGTGTTGTGTGTTTTGTATTGAGCTGGTTTTGTGTTGTATTTTGTATTGTGTTGTTTTGTATTGTTGTGTTTTGTGTTGTGTGTTTTTGTGTGTGTGTTTTGTGTTGGTGTGTTTTGTGTTGTGTGGTTTTGTATTATGTGTTTTGTGTTGTGTGTTTTGTATTGTGTGATTTTGGTGTGTGTGTTTTGTATTAATTGTGTTATTGTATTGTGTGTTTTTGTATTGTGTGTTTTTTGTGGTTGTAGTGTTTTTGTCGGTTGTGTGTTTTGTGGTTGTGTGTTTTTTGTATTGAGTGTTTTGTGTGGTTGTGTTTTGTAATTGGTGTTGTTTTGTGTTGTGTGTTTTGTATTTGTGTGTTTTGTATTGAGTGTTATTTGTATTGTTTTTGTGGTTTTGTTTATTGTGTGGTTTTTGTTTGTGTGTTTTTGTGTTGTGTGTTTTTTATGTATTGTGGTGTTTTGTATTGTGTGTTTTGTATTGTGTGTTTTTGTGGGTTGTGTGTTTTTGTTGTGTTTTGTATTTGTGTGTTTTGTTATTGTGTGTTTTGTATTTGTGTGTATTGTATTGTGTGGTTTTGTGTTGTGTGTTTTTTGTTTGTTTTGTTATTGCTGTGTTTTGTATTGTGTGTTTTGTGTTGTGTGTTTTGTATTGTGTGTTTTGTATTGTGTGTTTTGTATTGTGTGTTTTGTATTGTGTGTTTTGTATTGTGTGTTTTGTGTTGTGTGTCTTGTATGTGTGTTTTGTATGTGTGTTTTGTGTTGTGTTTTGTTATTGTTGTGTTTTTTTGTATTGTTGGTGTTTTTTTGTATTGTTGTGTTTGTATGTGTTTTTGATATTGTGTTTTTTGTATTGTGTTGTTTTTGTTATTGTGTGTTTTGTGTTGTGTGTTTTGTATTGTGTGTTTTTTGTTATGTGTGTTTTGTGGTTTTGTGGTTTTGTTAATTGTGTGTTTTGTATTGTATGTTTTGTATTGTGTGTTTTTGTTTGTGTGTTTTGTATTGTGTGTTTTGTATTGTGTGAGTTTGTATTGGTGTGTTTTTTTTGTGTTGTGTTTGTTTTGTATGTGTGTTTGTATTGTGTGTTTTGGTTTTGTGTGTTCGTATTGTGTTTTTGGGAATTTGCCCTTAGTAATATTGTTGATTTGTATTTGTGTTGGTACTGTTGGTGTTGGTATTGTGGTGTTGGTATTGTGGTGTTGTATTGTGAGGTGGTATGTGATGGTATTGTGGTGGTGGTATTGTGGTTGGTATTGGGTATTATAGGTGGTTGGTGGCTGTAGTGACTTTTATTTGATGCTTGAATTGTAGTAATGGTAGCTGGTGAAGCAAAATATAGGCCTCAGGCATCTTGGTTTGATTCCTTATTTGGCCTATCATAATTTCTTCAGGTCCTTCAGAGAAATTAAATGAGGATTATGGAAGCTTCGTATCTCCTAAGTAGGCTACGTACCTTACTGATAGGATCCAAACCCTTCCCGAAAGAGTCGAATCCTCCATAAGAGGATCAAATCCTTTATAAGAGGTTTCTTTTAAATCCTCCAAAAAGAGAATTAACCTCTTTGATGAAGGACTGACCTTCCCCGAGAGGATTTGAATCCTTCCTAAGAAGAAATCGAAACCCTCCCTGAACGGTCCTATGTAGGCTTCCAAAACCCAGTCGTTTCGACAAAATTTATAAAGGACAGATAGCGGGCCGTGAGGAGATATTTACTGAGTATATTCAAAGCTGGTCACAATAGGGTAGGACTCGTTCTGAATCCATCCTCGATTCGGGGGACGGAGGTTCGAGCCTACACAATATGGATTTTCCATTTATGGAAATGCCAAAATGAAAATTGGTTGATGGTCTCTCAATTTAACATTTTGCGGCTCGGGCTACACCCTGGCGATTGCATGGCCCCGCGTGTTGTTGGGGACGTGTTGCTGCCGATGCTCCTTCGTTTCCTTACGGTGGACGGGAGTTCTATGAGATATAATTTTTTAAATGTTTTGTAAAGCCTCGTGTGGTAGTGGTGGGGGTGTGGTGGTTTGTTGGTCGTGGTGGTTGGTGTGGTGGTTTGTTGGTGTGGTGGTGGTGTGTGTGTGGTGGTGTGGTTGTGGTAATGGTGGTTGGTGGTGGTGTGTGTGGTGATGTGGGTGTGGTGGTTGCTGGTGGTGGTTGTTGGTAAATGGTGATGGTGGTATGTGTGGTGTGGTCTGTGTGCTGGTGTGGGTGTAGTGGGTGAGGGTGTTGTGTTGGTGTTTGGTGGTGGGGGTGGTGGTGGTTGTGGTGGTGTGTGTGGATTGGTGGTGGGTTTGTGGTGGTTGGTGTGCTTGTTCGTGTGTGTACTCCAAACCTTGTTGTTTTACTCACCTGTTGAGTTGGCGGGGGTCGAGTCCGAGGCTCCTGGCCCGCCTCTTCACTGGATGCCACTAGGTCACTCTCCCTGGGATGCCGTGAGCTTTATCGTACCTCTGCTTTATAAGGCTATTGTATGGGATCCTGCCTCCACTACATCGCTTCCCCAAAAAAAAACTATTCCACTTACTGACTTTTACTCTGTGGCTGAAGAAAGACTTCCTAAACATTCCTTGTGATTCATCTGTGTCTTTAGCTTCCAAACTGTGTCCCCTTGTTTACTGTGTCCAATCTCTTGGAACATCCTGTTTTTGTTCACCTGTCATTTCCCTCTCAGATTTGTATTGTCGTTATCATTGTTCCCCCCTAATCTCTCCTGTCCCTTCCAGTGTTCGTCAGGTTGATTTCCCTTACTCTCCTCGATTTAGGTCTTACCTCTTAGATTCTGGGAAACTAGTCTTGTTGCAAACCTTTGCACTTCTCTAGTTTCTTTTACGTTAGCTTCGGCTAGGTGTTGGGTTCCAAAAAATGGTGCCGCATACTCCAATATGTGTGCCTAAGTATACGGGTTGTACAGGGGTCCTGGACGAATTTCCTTAATTAAGATTGTCGGAATGCTGTTCTGAGGTTTGGCTAGGGCGCCCATAGGCTGCAGCTGGTTATTTTTGTTGATGTGCGCTTCAGGAGTTGTGCTGGTGTATACTCTCCCAAGGATCTTTTTTCCTTGAGGGAGGTTTGTAGTCTCTGCCCCCATAGCTGTGTACTCCGTCTGCGGGCTTTCTTTTGCCCTTTCCCCAATCTTTATGACTTTGCACTTGGTGGGGATTGATCTCCAGGAGCCGATTGCTGGACCAGTTCTGGCAGCCTGGGTCCAGATCTCCTTTGTAGTCTGCCTGGTCTTCGATCGAGTGTTATTCTCTCCAGCAACTTCACGTCATCTGCAAAAAACCAGGGGACACCTCAGAGTCTATTCCTTCCCGTTCATGGGTTCACATATACCAGAATACGCCACTTGGTCCTAGGACTGACCCTTGCGGGACCCGCTTAGTCCACAGGTGCCCACTCTTGGACACCTCGGGCCACGTACCATGATCGTGCTGTCTTCCTGACAAGTATTCCCTGGGATCCATTTTGTAGTGCCTTCCCTGTTATCCCTGCTTGGTTCTCTCAGGTTTTTTGCACAATCTCTTGTGTTGGAAAAAACTGTGTTCAACCGGCACTCTTGCAGGTCCAAGAAAATGCAATCCACCCACCCCTCTCTCTCTCTTTGTCCTTATGCTGTCAACAATGTCATAGGAACTCAGGTAGGTTCTGTTGTGGGACACAGGGGATATTTTCCCGTCCTGAAAAAAAAAACCATTGCTGGGCTGCTGTTGATTTAGGTCATCCTTTCTAGGTGTTCCACCACTCTTCTCCTGATAATCTTCTCCATGATTTTGCATACTATACATTTCAGTGACATTGTCTGTTGTTTAATGTTCCATGTCTGTCTCCTTTTTTTAAGATTGGGAGACTACATTTGCTGTTTCCATGCCTCCAGGCAATCATCCCTGGTTCGTTAGATGTATGAATATTGTTGTTAGGGGTACACATAGCGCCTCTGCTCCCCTCTCTCCAATACCCCATGGGGGAAGATGTTATTTGGCCCCTGGCCTTTGAGGTATCTAGCTCACTCAGGAAGCCTCTTCACTTCTTCCTCGGTTGTGTGCACTGTGTCCAGCTCCTTGTGGGTGTGCCCCCCTCTCCGTTTCACTTCCTGGAGTCCTATCTGTCTCTCTATATGAAACACTTCTTTTGAAATCTCTTGTTGAGTTCTTCACATATTCCCGGTCATTTTCCTGTTGTCTCTCTCCTTCCTTCCTTAGCTGAATTACCTGGTCCTTGACTGATGTTTTCCTCCTGTGTGGCTTGTACAAACAGTTTCGGGTCAGATTGGGCTTCCGCTGACTGCTATGTCAATTTTTCATATTGTTATTTGGAGCATCCCTTCTTCTCTGTGCATATTAATTTCTGGACTCTACGACTGTTTTCCTTTTTCTCCTGGGTCTTTGCTTTCTATATTTCTTCCATTCCCTAGGCCACACTTGGTTTTTGCCTCCTGCACCTTGGGGTAAACCATGGGCTCAATCCTGGCCGTTTTCATTACTCTGTTACCCTTGGGTACAAACCTCTCCTCAGCCTCCTTGCAATTTTATTGCTAACAATTCATTCATCTTCAATTTAAAACTGGTTTCCTGCCAGTTCTCTGTTCCCATGACCCCGTTTCAAGGTACGTTTCCTCATTCTGTGAAAGTTCCCTTTCTTGTAGTTTGGCTTATTCGGTCCTCGGCCTTCCTTGCTTCTTCCCTCCACTTGTAGCTTCTACTGTGTATTCGAAGCTTTACAACCCACATGGTTCACTGCCCCAAGGGGTCTTTCAATATGTTGATGTCTTCGATTTCTGCACTGACTGGAAGGTGAATACTAAGTCCAGCCTTGCTGTTTCATCCTTCTCCTCTCTTTCTTGTAGTGACCCTTACGTAGGTTGGTTTACATTGAAGTTCTCCAGTACCCCCTCCATCATTCTTCGCCCTCCAAAAGTATCTTGGGCCCCCATGTGGGGTCCAAGTTCTTTTTTTTCTCCCAATATTATCTCCTTGTGGGTTTTAAAATAAGCACCCATGGATCCAAGGAGCTTTGCCCTGCATGCATGAGCTCTTTGGGGGGGGGGGGGGGGGGGGCCCACTCTCAGGCCAGTTGTGTCAACCATCGCTCTATTGCTCTAGTCGTTTTTTACTTTGCCCTTGGGCTCCTGCTGTTTCTGGGGTGGGTTATACATCAACTGCTATTACACCTTGGGGACCTCCAGAGTGAAAGTGTTCCCACTATGTAATCACTTTTCTTCTCCGCTATCTTCTCTCTCCAGCTCATCAAAATTCCAGCGATTTTTTGGATCAGCAAACGCCACTCCTCCACCCCCCCTGTTCCCCTCTGTATTTACTCCGGATTTGGTTTATCCCGTTTGATAGATGGCATCTGTTATCATTAACCTGTTAAAGCTTTTGTTTATGTGTGGAGCTATTGATGTGTGTGGTGGTTGTGTTGTGGTGGTGTGGGATTGTGGTGGTGTGTGTGTGTGTTGTGTGGTTGGTGTGGTGTGTGGTGGTGGTTTTTGTGTGTAAGCGGTGTGGGAGTGGTGGTGGTGGGTGGTGTGTGAGTGTAGTGTGGTGTGGTTGGTGGTGTGGGTTTTGTAGTGGGTGTGTTGTGTGTGGGGGTGTGCGGTTGTGGTGGGGGTGTGGTGTAGTGGATGTGGGTTGTGGTGGTGTGGGTTGTGGTGGTGGTTGGTGGTGTAGCGGTGTGGGGAGATGTGGTCAGTGGTGGGTGTGTGTGTGTGTGGTGTGGGTGTGTGTGGTTGTGGTGTGGGTGTTGTAGTGGATGGGGGTGTGTTGGTGTGGGTGTGGTGGTGGTGGTGTGTGTAAGCGGTGTGGGGAGTGGTGGGTGTGTGTGTGGACTGGTGTGGGTTGTAGGTGGTTGGTGTGGGTGTTAGTGGATTGTGGGTTGTGGTGGTGTGTGGTTTTGGTGGTGTGTGGGTGTAGTGGGATGTGGGGTGTGGTTGGGTGGGTGTGTCATAAGCACAAACCACAGGTGGAGGTAGTCACAGAACAAGGGGGAGAGAAGACAGTTAATACTGGAACGAAATATTGCGTGTCTGACCTGGTGTAGTCTCCTCTCCCTGACTGCCAACCTGACTGCCTGCCTGCCTCCTGGCCTGCCTGCCTGGCTGCCTACCCGTTCCACCCTGAATATTCATTCTGGCTCCTATGCTCATTTTCCTGTTTTCTTTGGTCCTTCTCTTTCTACAGGTTTTCCATGCTCTTATTTTTCCACTCTGCATCTTCGACCGAACTACAGACTATTATTATCATCTTCTCTTCTTCAGGGTTGTAAGGTCCCCTCTTTTTCCCCCACTTTTCCCCCTATTTTCTCCATACTCATTATTGACATTCACCCGGGATCTCTGTACCTCCACAAAAAATTCAAAAATTTCAGTAAGACGGTCTATACCTCAAAAATTTAAAAGGGAAATATTTTGGAATATTTTTGTGCCCTAATTCTGTCTGCATAAAAACCATTACACAGAACAGATATAAACAGGTAATATTTCCCAGTCCACTAATTGTTTGCTGCCCAAACTGTGTGACCCACCCTTGGACCATTTGTGCCCCTAAGAGATCCTACGGATGGTTAAACTGTGGCACAACAGCTAGACATCTCAAATTCTCTTTCACTTTTTTCGTTTGCACCGTGGTAAAAACTGGATCCATTCTTGCTAGTTCTCTCCTCTCTCTCTCTTCTTCTCTGGACCCCTTTTTTTTGATCCCAAGTCTCCCACGTGGTCGTTTACTGAAATACCTACGACAAGACTGTCTCTGATTTCCTTTTGGGGAGTACCATTGTTTCTTAGTCCGTACCTACTTTTTGGCGAGGGTTAAAGATCACAGTGACAAACCCCTTTGTTTTCCCCCCAGTCCAATGTCCCCAATTAGAAATTAATCTGTTTATCCTCAAAACCCCTCAAAATTTCCTGATTTTGATTAGAGGCACTCGGCATGCGTGGTGTGTGTGTGTGTGGTGTGTGTGTGTGTGTTGTTGTGTGTGTGTGGGGTGTGTGTTTTGTGTGTGTTGTGTGTGTGTGTGTGTATGTGGTGGTGTGTGAATCTTTATTCTACAACACTGAATTTCTGGCCCCAGCTCTCTCTACTTTAAAATTCCTTTTTTCCCTCCCCTTTGCCTTCCTGTTTAACTACCCCTGCCTCCCTCAACTACCTGCCGCTTCACTCCTCCTCCCTCCCTCACTCCTGCCTCCTGTTCACTACCTTCCTCCCTCACTACCTGCCTGCCTCTTCACTCCCTCCGCCTACTCCCCGCCTGCCTCCCTCACTACCTGCCTGTCACTCCTCCTCCCGCCTCACTACCTGCCTCCTGCTTCATACCTGCCTGCCAAACCCCTCCTCCTCCTCACTACCCCCCTGCCTCTTCACCCCTGCCGCCTCCTACCTGCCTCCCGTTTTCCTACCGCCTGCCCATACCTGCCTGCCGCTTCACTACCCCCTCCTCACACCTGCCTGCCGTTTCACTCCTGCCTGCCTGCCTCACTCCTGCCTGCCTCCTACCTGTTGCCTCTTCACACCTCCCTCCCTGCTTCACTCCCTGCCTGCCTACCAAATGCCGCCTGTTCCTACCTGCCTTGCTTCACTACCTGCCTCCCCACAAACCTGCCTGCCTGCTTCACCCCTGCCTGCCTCACTCCCTGCCTGCCTGCTTCACTACCTGCCTCCCAAACACCGCCTGCCTGCTTCACTACCTCCCTGCCCCTCACACCTGCCTCCTGCTTCCTACCTCCGCCCACTACCCCCTCCTTTTCACTCCCTCCTGCCTAAATACTGCCTCCCTGCCTCACTACCTGCCTGCTTCACTACCTGCCTGCCTGCCTCACTACCTGCCTGCCTGCTTCACTACCTGCCTGCCTGCCTCACTACCTGCCTGCCTGTTCACTACCTGCCTGCCTCCCTCATACCCCCGCCTGTTTCCTACCTGCCTGCCTGCCTCATACCTGCCTCCCTGTTCATCCGGCCTGCCGCCTCACTACCTGCCTGCCTCCCCCACTCACCTCCCTTGCCTCACTACCTGCCTGCCTCACTACCTGCCTGCCTGCCTCACTACCTGCCTGCCTCACTACCTGCCTGCCTGCCTCACTACCTGCCTGCCTCACTACCTGCCTGCCTGCCTCACTACCTGCCTGCCTCCACCTGCTCCTGCCTCACTACCTGCCTCCTCCTACCTCCGCCTGCCTCACTCCTGCCTCCCTGCCTCACTACCTGCCTCCCTCCCTCCTACCCCCTGCCTGCTTCACTCCCTCCCTGCCTGCCTCACTCCCTCCCGGGCCGTTTCATACCTGCCTGCCTGCCTCAACCTGCCTGCCTCCTCATACCTGCCTGCCTGCCCATCCTTCCCCTCACTACCTCCCTGCCGCCTCACTCCTCCCTCCCTCACTACCTGCCGGGCCTGCCTCACTATTTCCCCCCTGCCTCATACCCCCCCTCCCCTCACTACCTCTGCCCTCACAACCCTGCCTGCCTATCGCCGCCTGCCTCACTCCCTGCCTGCCCACACCCCTCCCTGCCTCACTACCTCCCTGCCCCTCACTACCTGCCTGCCTGCCTCATACCTCTCCCCTGCCTCACTACCTGCCTGCCTCATACCTCCCCTCCTTTTCCCCATACCGCCTCCTGCCTCACTACCTGCCTGCCTCCCTCAACCGCCTGCCTGTTCCACCGCCTCCCTGCCTCACTACCTCCTGCCTCCTCACACCTCTGCCTGTTCACTACCTCCCTCCCTCCCTCACTACCTCCCTGCCGCCTCCTCCCTGCCTCCCTCATACCGCCCCCTCACTCCCTGCCTGCCTTCCTCATACCTGCCTGCCTGCCTCATACCTGCCCCCTGTCTCCTACCTGCCTGCCTCCCACTCCTGCCTGCCGGGCCTCACTACCTGCCTGCCTCACTACCTGCCTGCCTGCCCACTACCTCCCTGCCGCCTCACTACCGCCTCCCCTCATTACCGCCGCCTGCCTCACTACCTGCCTGCCTGCCTCCACCTCCCCTGCGCCTCACTACCTGCCTGCCTCCTACCTCCCTGCCTCACTCCCTCCCTTGCCCCTCACACCTGCCTGCCCTCACTCCCCCTGCCTGCCTCCCCACTACCTGCCTGCCTCACTACCTGCCGCCTCACTCCCTGCCTCCGCCTCACTACCTGCCTCCCCCCTCCTGCCTGCCTACTACCTGCCTGCCTCACTACCTGCCTGCCTGCCTCACCCCTGCCCTCCCCTGCCTCACACCTCCCTCCTCACTACCTGCCTGCCTCACACCTGCCTCCCCTCCTCCTCCCTCCCTGCCCACCCCTCCGCCCATACCCCCTGCCTGCCTCACTACCTGCCTGCCTGCCTCACCCGCCTGCCTCATACCTGCCTCCTGCCTCACTACCTCCCTCCCTGCCCACTACCTACCGCCTGCCTGCCTATCCCGCTTGCCGCTGCCAAAACGGGGGTCGTTTTCACTTGTATTTCTGCTCACATTAAGCAGATGAATTGTTCTCCTACTAACTCGTAATACAAGTGTGAGTAACTTTTTATTATCCATCTTCAGTAAGCTGACGAGTCTGCAGGGTATCTTATCTACTTACACTGTCAGCAGGAAATAACCCTTAATTTATAATTTTCACCGTTTTTGTTGCAGAGTTGCAAGAACCATTATAAATAATTAAACAAAGAATTTTTGGGTTAAGTAACCACCATAACTACGAGAGTCTGAAGGGAACTTGACAACTATAAGATAGATAATTATAATGGAAGAGTCTATCGCGTCTTCAAGGACAAGTTTGTCATCTCGGGAAGTGAAAGTTTGAACTAATTTCCAGAAGAGAAAGTTCAACGACAAGGGACACTGGACCTTAGAGATAAGTGACTGAAGTAACTGCAAGTATAGAATGATTCCCACAGACGAGTTCGTACTCGTCCGAAACTGTGTTGCTTATTGCATCCACAGCCAGTGCACCCACCTCATTTAGCAATTGTGTCAGTGCTCAAACAATATTGTGTATGTTGTTGTTGTTGTTGAGTTGTTGTTGTTGTTGTAGTTGGGTTGTTATTAGTGGGTTGGTGTTATTGTTGTTGTTGTTATGTGATTCGTTGTTGAGATGTTGTTGATGTTATTGTTATTGAGTGTTGTTGTTATTGTTAGTTGAGTTAGTTGATTTATGTTGTGGTTATTGATTGTTGTTGTTGTTGTTATGGTTGTTATTGTTGTTGTATTGTTGATTTTGTCGTAGTTGCGTATTATAGTTAGTTGGTTGTTGTTGTTGTTAGTTACAGTTCATGTTGTTATTGCTTGTTGTTGTTGTTGTTAGTACGTTGTTATTGTTGTTGTTATTGTCTGAGTTGTTGTTCGTTGTTATATGTTGTTGTTTGTGTGATGTTGGTTGTTCGTTATGTTAAGTGAGTGATTTTGTTGATGGTTGGTTGTTGTTGTGGTTGTTGTGTTGTTGTTGTTTATTGTTGTTGATTTATTAAGTGAGATGATGATTTGTTGTGTTGTTGTTGGGCTTCTTCTTATTCTTACTTATCATTATTAAAGTTATTATATATTATGAGTATTATTATTATTATTAATTATTATATATTATTATTATTATTAGTATTCATTATTAGTATTCGTTGCTGTTAGTATTATTACTATCAATTAATTATTAATTAATTAATAATAATAATAATAACTAAATTATAATGAATATTATGAGGTTCAGTATTAATTATTAATTAGTATTATTAATTATGTGAGTATCATATTATTATGATTATTAATATTATTATTATTATTATTATTATTATTACTTTTTATAAATCCAAGATTAAGTACCAACTGCGTGAATTATGTGAAGTGCAGCTCTTGTGTGATAAGGGATGACAGTTAGCTGACAGAGTTGCAAGGTGAACTTACAGTTAAGCTGACAGAGTTGCAAGGTGAACTTACAGTTAAGCTGACAGAGTTGCAAGGTGAACTTACAGTTAAGCTGACAGAGTTGCAAGGTGAACTTACAGTTAAGCTGACAGAGTTGCAAGGTGAACTTACAGTTAAGCTGACAGAGTTGCAAGGTGAACTTACAGTTAAGCTGACAGAGTTGCAAGGTGAACTTACAGTTAAGCTGACAGAGTTGCGAAGTGTGAACTTACAGTTAAGCTGACAGAGTTGCGAGGTGAACTTACTTAAGCTGACAGAGTTGCAAGGTGAACTTACAGTTTTAATGTGTCAAATATGACTCTTCGGACAAATGCTACACCATGCTTGTATTGTTTATTTTCAGAAGATTTACAGGTCACGGGTGTAAAAGAGTAATTTACCGGTCGTAATTCTTGTGGACAACGCAAGATCGTTCGTGAATTGAATCCGGTTTCCGGACTCAGGTTCGTGCAGTGTGTGTGTGATGAGTGCGTCTTCCACGAACGCTGGATGTGGACTCGTGGGTTTATAAATCCTCACACGAAATATTCTGTGAACCTTTTTTTTTCCCTTGCATATATTTCGTTGCAGTTATTGCAAGATGTTGTGAATTGCTCTGTTGTATTGATCATGCTGTTGTAGTGACCTTGTTACTGTAGTGACCTTATTGCTGAAGTGACCTTATTACTGTAGTGAACTTGTTGTTACTGTAGTGACCTTGTTACTGTAGTGACCTTGTTATTGTAGTGTCCTCGTAGATTTGATAATTTGGATGAAGATGTAGCTACAACGCATGGTAAGTCTACGATGAACACTGCTGGTTGAGCTGGAAGTGATGCTGAGCTGGAATATGGTGAGCTGGAATATGGTGAGCTGGAATATGGTGAGCTGGAATATGGTGAGCTGGAGATCTTTGAATAAACAATCTGTGCCTCTTCTATTTATCTCTTTTATTTTACTCTTGTCTTCTCTTTTCCTATTTTTTCGATCTTCTTCCTTCACTCGACATGTCCAGATATCTTATTATTTTTCGACCTCCTATGTCCTCCTTCTCTTCTTCTGGTCTCGTTACCTTTCCTCTTGTGTCCTCTAACCTTCCATATCTCACGTTCCCTTCCTCCAGCCTCCATTCTCAACCTTGCAAATCTGTTATCTTTGTATTTTGTTTATGTTCCAGCTGTCTTTCTTCCTGTTAGTTCCTCAACACACCACCAGGGGTGAGAAGTCTTTACTGTTACGACATCAAAGATATCTTGAAAGAAGAGAGATAAATGTGGTTTGTGTTAAGCCTTAAATTCTTAAAGTCTAAATGTATTCCAGAAATCTTTCCCGCAGGAGGTACCTGTGCAAGTTAGGTGGTCAGGAACGACGCATGTGAAGTCGCCAGGAGCCACCATCACTCTGCAGTAGGTACTGAGGCGGCATGAGACGTCAAAATCTGCCTCAGCGAGACGTCAATTTAATTCCCGACCTGTGTCTGTGAATCCACGCAGCGTTCCTTGATGCACAACCTCAGTCGCAGCAGCAGGAGTGACAGCAGCAGCAACAGCAGCAACAACAGCAGCAGCAGCACAGCAGCACGTAGTAGCAGCAGTGCAACAGCAGCACACAGCTAGTAGTGTAGCAGCACAGCAGCAGCAGCAGCAGCAGCAGCAGTAGCAGCAGCAGCAGCAGCAGCAGCAGCAGCAGTAGCAGCAGCAGCAGCAGCAGCAGCAGTAGCAGCAGCAGCAGCAGCAGAGCAGCAAGCAGCAGCAAGCAGCAGCAGCAGCAGCAGTAGAGTAGCTAGCAGCAGCAGCAGCAGCAGCAGCAGCAGTAGCAGCCAGCACAGCTAGCAGCTGCAGCAGCAGTGCAGCAGCATACACGCTTAGCAGTAATAGAGGCAGCATCAGCAGCGCAAGCAGCAGCACTGCAGTAGTGTAGTACCCACGCAGCACCCAGCAGCTACAGCCCAGCCTGCACAACAGCAGCAGTACAGGCAGCTAGCATTAGTGTATTATGCAGCAGCACAGCTAGTTCACTGCAGCAGCAGCAGCGCAGCAGCACAGCAGCATGTATCTAGTATTGCAGCTGCAACAGCAGCAAGCAGCACAGCAGCACAGCAGCACAGCAGTAGAGCAGCGACCAGGCAGCAGCAGCGTTACTACCAGCACAGCAGCGCATGCCAGCATCAGCATATGCACAGCAGCCAGCTCAGCACAGCAGCAGCATGCAGTAGCGCAGCAGCACACCAGCACAGCAGCGAGCAGCTGCTGCGCAGCAGTAGGCAAGCAGCAGCAGCAGGCAGCAGTTTAGATCACCAGACCAGCAGCATAGTAGCAGGGCAGCTTGCTGCAGCTAGCACCAGCAGCAGCACACAGGTTGCACGTCCATAGCAGCAGCAGCAGCACGCTAGCAGCATAGCAGCAGTAGCAGCACAGCAGCAGCTAGAAACAGCTGCAGTAGCGCAGCACGCACTGCAGCACAGCGTAGCACAGCTGTCTAGCAGTTCACAGCTGCAACAACGTGACAAAATATCTAAGGCCAACAAACGACTTTAATTTATAGGTATAGCAGAGACATTCCAGTACAGCTGAAGTTCATCCTTGTCTGAGTGTTGTTGTCCTTCATGTTGACTCCAGGGGTGAGTCTCAGTCCGGTCCTCCTAATCCAGATGTTTGACTCGGCATTATGTCTTCTAGCCGCTTAATACCTTATATACCTACTCTTGAAGCTTGACTTGATTTGAACTCTCTTATCCATAAACTTTCAATCCTCAATCGTAAATAAAATTGCTTCTGACATGCCTGATCACTTGTAAACGACCTCGGGGTGTGTATACTAGTGCGCACTTCTCCTCCCGCCCCTGCTCTTTATGGACTGCTCCAGCTCTGTGGTCAGCCAGCTCTGTGGTCAGTGTGGCTGTGGTGTGAAATGCTGCCTGTTGATTGTGTGTGTGTGTGTGTACTCACTATTTGTACTCTCCTATTTTGGCTGCAGGGGCGAGTCTTTGCTCCTGGCCCGCCTCTTCACTGGTGTACTGGGTGCCTCTTCTCCAGCTCCATGAGTTTATCATATCTCGCTTAAAACTATGTATGGTTCCGGAGCTCCATACGTCAACTTTACTAGGCTATTCCACTGCCTGACAACACTATGACTGAAGAAATACTTGACTCATCTGTGTCTTCAACTTCCAATTGTGACCTCTTGTTTCTGTGTCCCTTCCCTGGAACATCCTGTCTTTGTCCACCTTGTCTATTCCCCGAACCAGTATTTATAGTCGTTTCTATACTCCCCTGACCCTCCTGTCCTCCAGTGTCGTCAGGCCGATTTCCCTTAATCTTTCTTCATAGGACATTCCCCTTAGCTCTGGAACTAACCTTGTCGCAAACCTTTGCACTTTCTCTAATTTCTTGACGTGCTTGATCAAGTGTGGGTTCCAAGTGTGTGTGTGTACTCACCTATTTGTGGTTGCAGGGGTCGAGTCTTAGCTCCTGTGTGTGTGTGTGTGTGTGTACTCCTACTTTTCTGTTGAGGTTGTTGCTGATACTGTTGCTGTACCTGTTACTGTTGCTGGTGTTAAAGGCAGCAAAACAGGAGGGGAGGGGAAGAAACACGAGACAGAGAAGGGAGGGGGAGATAGAGAAGGAGGGAAGGGGAGGGGGGAGAGAAGTGAAGGGGGAACTCAGAAAGAAAATTACTTGCCAACAAATTGGTCTTAATCACTGCTGCAGCAGCAGAGATTGGCTGCGTGAATCACCTTCTGATAATTTCACTGCTATAAAGCTCACTGCTCACTGCCCCGCTGCAACACATGCAACATCCTCCTCTGACACTCACACATGCAACATCCTCCTCTGACAATCACACATGCAACATCCTCGCCAATGTTGCTCCAAATCTTAATTTCGCCTTGGTTGTTCTTCTCTCAGTCAGTTACTTAATTACTGAGTGTTTAACGAATTTCCATTATGGACTGCAAGATGATGACTGGAGGATTTGACTGTTATTGTTATTATTATTGTTTATTATTATTATTATTATTATTATTATTATTATTATTATTATTATTATTATTATTATTATTATTATTGTTATATGAAGGCCCTGTATATAATAATGTCAGTTGACATTTATTTAAAACGACGTAATTAGGTGAATGTCAGGACAGTCAGGAAAGTGATTGGGTGGATAACGAGAACTTTCCAAACAAGGAAAATATTACCAAAGTTGACATTATTGAACTCGTTTGTGTTCTATAAGTTTCAGAGTATTGTTCGAGGTTGACGGCCCCGTCCAGGGCAGGAGAAATATAACCCCAGTCGTCTCCCACAAAGTCAAAGTGACCCGACAAAGAAGAAAAATCACTATCATCATCACTCACTCCATCACTCATCCTGCTAGAGGCTCACCGAGAGTACAGTTCAAATGACACTTTCGAAATGTAATATTCTCCAGTACTCTTTAAGAGTCCAAGTCCGAAAACACATAAAAATATCATTTACCCCCACATGGAGCCAATGAAAGATTTAAATTACTGGGAACGCCTCAAAGTGCTAAATATGTACTCTCTGGAACGGAGGAGAGAGAGATACAACGTAATATATACCTGAAAAGCACCTAAGGCCTTGCTCTATATCTGCCCACAGCCATAACAACATACTTGAGTGATAAATATGGGAGGAAGTGCAAAATTAAACCCAGTGAAATGCAGGGACGCTGTGAGCACAATAAGGGAACACTGTATCAACATCCGTGGCCCCAGACTATTCAACATCTTACCAGAAGATATCAGAAACACTGATGGGACAAGTCTTTAAGAGGAAAATGTACAAGTATCTTCACCAGGTGCCAAATCAACCAGGCTATGATGGTTATGTGTGGCAGCGGGCCATTAATAGCAACAGCCTGGTTGACCAGGCTAGCACCAGACAAGCCTGGCCTAGGAATGCGGGAGCAGGAAAACTCTAGAAACCCATCACAGGGAAAGGAAACCATCAAGGATGCCAAGTTTCAAGAAAATTTTCCTGTCAACTTATGTTTTACTGTGTAGAGCTTTATAAGCCAATATTCACTCTGTGTAGAGCTTTATAAGCCAATATTCACTCTGTGTAGAGCTTTATAAGCCAATATTCACTCCATGTAGAGCTTTATAAGCCAATATTCACTCCGTGTAGAGCTTTATAAGCCAATATTCACTCCGTGTAGAGCTTTATAAGCCAATATTCACTCCGTGTAGAGCTTTATAAGCCAATATTCACTCCATGTAGAGCTTTATAAGCCAATATTCACTCCATGTAGAGCTTTATAAGCCAATATTCACTCCATGTAGAGCTTTATAAGCCAATATTCACTCCATGTAGAGCTTTATAAGCCAATATTCCACTCCATGTAGAGCTTTATAAGCCAATATTCACTCCATGTAGAGCTTTATAAGCCAATATTCACTCCGTGTAGAGCTTTATAAGCCAATATTCACTCCGTGTAGGGCTTTATAAGCCAATATTCACTCCGAGTAGAGCTTTATAAGCCAATATTCACTCCGAGTAGAGCTTTATAAGCCAATATTCACTCCGAGTAGAGCTTTATAAGCCAATATTCACTCCGTGTAGAGCTTTATAAGCCAATATTCACTCCGTGTAGAGCTTTATAAGCCAATATTCACTCCGTGTAGAGCTTTATAAGCCAATATTCAGTCCGTGTAGAGCTTTATAAGCCAATATTCACTCCGTGTAGAGCTTTATAAGCCAATATTCACTCCGAGTAGAGCTTTATAAGCCAATATTCACTCCTTGTAGAGCTTTATAAGCCAATATTCACTCCGTGTAGAGCTTTATAAGCCAATATTCACTCCGTGTAGAGCTTTATAAGCCAATATTCACTCCGTGTAGAGCTTTATAAGCCAATATTCACTCCATGTAGAGCTTTATAAGCCAATATTCACTCTGTGTAGAGCTTTGTAAGCCAATATTCACTCCGTGTAGAGCTTTATAAGCCAATATTCACTCTGTGTAGAGCTTTGTAAGCCAATATTCACTCCGTGTAGAGCTTTATAAGCCAATATTCACTCTGTGTAGAGCTTTATAAGCCAATATTCACTCCGTGTAGAGCTTTATAAGCCAATATTCACTCTGTGTAGAGCTTTATAAGCCAATATTCACTCTATGTAGAGCTTTATAAGCCAATATTCACTCTGTGTAGAGCTTTATAAGCCAATATTCACTCCGTGTAGAGCTTTATAAGCCAATATTCACTCTGTGTAGAGCTTTATAAGCCAATATTCACTCCGTGTAGAGCTTTATTAAGCCAATATTCACTCTATGTAGAGCTTTATAAGCCAATATTCACTCCGTGTAGAGCTTTATAAGCCAATATTCACTCCATGTAGAGCTTTATAAGCCAATATTCACTCTGTGTAGAGCTTTATAAGCCAATATTCACTCCGTGTAGAGCTTTATAAGCCAATATTCACTCTATGTAGAGCTTTATAAGCCAATATTCACTCCGTGTAGAGCTTTATAAGCCAATATTCACTCCATGTAGAGCTTTATAAGCCAATATTCACTCCGTGTAGAGCTTTATAAGCCAATATTCACTCCGTGTAGAGCTTTATAAGCCAATATTCACTCTGTGTAGAGCTTTATAAGCCAATATTCACTCCGTGTAGAGCTTTATAAGCCAATATTCACTCCGTGTAGAGCTTTATAAGCCAATATTCACTCCGTGTAGAGCTTTATAAGCCAATATTCACTCCGTGTAGAGCTTTATAAGCCAATATTCACTCTATGTAGAGCTTTATAAGCCAATATTAACTCTGTGTAGAGCTTTATAAGCCAATATTCACTCCGTGTAGAGCTTTATAAGCCAATATTCACTCCGTGTAGAGCTTTATAAGCCAATATTCACTCTATGTAGAGCTTTATAAGCCAATACTCACTCTGTGTAGAGCTTTATAAGCCAATATTCACTCCGTGTAGAGCTTTATAAGCCAATATTCACTCTATGTAGAGCTTTATAAGCCATATTCACTCTGTGTAGAGCTTTATAAGCCAATATTCACTCCGTGTAGAGCTTTATAAGCCAATATTCACTCCGTGTAGAGCTTTATAAGCCAATATTCACTCCGTGTAGAGCTTTATAAGCCAATATTCACTCTGTGTAGAGCTTTATAAGCCAATATTCACTCCGTGTAGAGCTTTATAAGCCAATATTCACTCCGTGTAGAGCTTTATAAGCCAATATTCACTCTATGTAGAGCTTTATAAGCCAATATTCACTCTGTGTAGAGCTTATAAGCCAATATTCACTCCGTGTAGAGCTTTATAAGCCAATATTCACTCTATGTAGAGCTTTATAAGCCAATATTCACTCCGTGTAGAGCTTTATAAGCCAAATTCACTCCGTGTAGAGCTTTATAAGCCAATATTCACTCCGTGTAGAGCTTTATAAGCCAATATTCACTCCGTGTAGAGCTTTATAAGCCAATATTCACTCCGTGTAGAGCTTTATAAGCCAATATTCACTCCGTGTAGAGCTTTATAAGCCAATATTCACTCCGTGTAGAGCTTTATAAGCCAATATTCACTCCGTGTAGAGCTTTATAAGCCAATATTCACTCCGTGTAGAGCTTTATAAGCCAATATTCACTCCGTGTAGAGCTTTATAAGCCAATATTCACTCCGTGTAGAGCTTTATAAGCCAATATTCACTCCGTGTAGAGCTTTTATAAGCCAATATTCACTCCGTGTAGAGCTTTATAAGCCAATATTCACTCCGTGTAGAGCTTTATAAGCCAATATTCACTCCGTGTAGAGCTTTATAAGCCAATATTCACTCCGTGTAGAGCTTTATAAGCCAATATTCACTCCGTGTAGAGCTTTATAAGCCAATATTCACACCGTGTAGAGCTTTATAAGCCAATATTCACTCCGTGTAGAGCTTTATAAGCCAATATTCACTCCGTGTAGAGCTTTATAAGCCAATATTCACTCCGAGTAGAGCTTTATAAGCCAATATTCACTCCGTGGAGAGCTTTATAAGCCAATATTCACTCCGTGTAGAGCTTTATAAGCCAATATTCACTCCGTGTAGAGCTTTATAAGCCAATATTCACTCCGTGTAGAGCTTTATAAGCCAATATTCACTCCGTGTGGAGCTTTATAAGCCAATATTCACTCCGTGTAGAGCTTTATAAGCCAATATTCACTCCGTGTAGAGCTTTATAAGCCAATATTCACTCCGTGTAGAGCTTTTATAAGCCAATATTCACTCCGTGTAGAGCTTTATAAGCCAATATTCACTCCGTGTAGAGCTTTATAAACCAATATTCACTCCGTGTAGAGCTTTATAAGCCAATATTCCCTCCGTGTAGAGCTTTATAAGCCAATATTCACTCCGTGTAGAGCTTTATAAGCCAATATTCACTCCGTGTAGAGCTTTATAAGCCAATATTCACTCCGTGTAGAGCTTTATAAGCCAATATTCAGTCCGTGTAGAGCTTTATAAGCCAATATTCACTCCGTGTAGAGCTTTATAAGCCAATATTCACTCCGTGTAGAGCTTTATAAGCCAATATTCACTCCGTGTAGAGCTTTATAAGCCAATATTCACTCCGTGTAGAGCTTTATAAGCCAATATTCACTCCGAGTAGAGCTTTATAAGCCAATATTCACTCCGTGTAGAGCTTTATAAGCCAATATTCACTCCGTGTAGAGCTTTATAAGCCAATATTCACTCGTGTAGAGCTTTATAAGCCAATATTCAGTCCGTGTAGAGCTTTATAAGCCAATATTCACTCCGTGTAGAGCTTTATAAGCCAATATTCACTCCGTGTAGAGCTTTATAAGCCAATATTCACTCCGTGTAGAGCTTTATAAGCCAATATTCACTCCGTGTAGAGCTTTATAAGCCAATATTCACTCCGAGTAGAGCTTTATAAGCCAATATTCACTCCGTGTAGAGCTTTATAAGCCAATATTCACTCCGTGTAGAGCTTTATAAGCCAATATTCACTCCGTGTAGAGCTTTATAAGCCAATATTCACTCCGTGTAGAGGGTAACATAATTCCCATTAAATTCTTGTTCTAATACATGTATGTAATTCAATACTCTGGTTATAGCTTCAATAAAGTCAGACTTACTCGATAATTTCATCAGAGAGATGAGCCGTGTTAACGGTAAGCTGACTAACGAGGCTAACGAGGTCATTAGATAGTTAAGCAGAGAATAAATATCACAACATTGATATGTTAAGTAATTAGAGAAGTTTTAATTAAGGAGGAGGGAAGGAACAGCCTCAGTCAGGACTTAATCACTGGGTGTAAATGGAAGACGTAGGTCACTCTCTTCTCTCTCTCTCTCTCTCTCTCTCTCCTCTCTCTCTCTCTCTCTCTCTCTCTCTCCTGTTTGCCGCCCTCGGGTAGGGGTGGGGAGAGAGCCTTCTGCTTCACTATCCTTGCCTCACTTGCCTAGACAATACAACGATAGCTCTTAATGTAGATAAAAGTAAATCTTCTCAGTAGATACCGTGGGTGTGGAGTAGATACCGTGGGTGTGGAGTAGATACCGTGGGTGTGGAGTAGATACCGTGGGTGTGGAGTAGATACTGTGGGTGTGGAGTAGATACCGTGGGTGTGGACTCTCAAGCTCTCCGCTTTCTGTCTTTCCCATGTACTCCCATGTACTCCCATGTACTCCCATGTCCTCCCATGTACTCCCATGTACTACTATGTATTTCTACGTACTGCCATGTACTACCATGTAATCCAAAGTACTCCCATGTATTACTACATATTTCTACATACTCCCATGTACTCACAACACCACAACACACATTAACACCACATGAAGAAATTCCCCCTGTTAGAATGAACAGATTCTCACTATTACAATGAACAAATTCTCCCTATTAGAATAAACAAATTTTCCCTGTTAGAAAGAACAAATTCCTCCTGTTAGAATGAGCAAATTTCCCCTGTTAGAATGAACAAATTCTCAGAATGAACAAATTCTCCCTGTTAGAATGAACAAATTCTTCCAGTTAGAATTAACAAATTCTTCCAGTTAGAATGAACAAATTCTTCCAGTTAGAATGAACAAATTCTTCCAGTTAGAATTAACAAATTCTTCTAGTTAGAATTAACAAATTCTTCCAGTTAGAATTAACAAATTCTTCCAGTTAGAATTAACAAATTCTTCCAGTTAGAATTAACAAATTCTTCCAGTTAGAATTAACAAATTCTTCCAGTTAGAATTAACAAATTCTTCCAGTTAGAATTAACAAATTCTTCCAGTTAGAATTAACAAATTCTTCCAGTTAGAATTAATAAATTCTTCTAGTTAGAATTAACAAATTCTTCCAGTTAGAATTAATAAATTCTTCTAGTTAGAATTAACAAATTCTTCCAGTTAGAATTAATAAATTCTTCTAGTTAGAATTAACAAATTCCCCTGTTACAAGCTCCTTGGCTAAGCGGTAAAGCGTCAGACCTGTCAATCCCAGGACCACAGTTCGATTCCTCCCCGTCCATTTGTCTGTACATTTACAATCGTTAATTACGACTTAAAAGGGAACTGCTGAGAGGAAGTGAAGGTGGAGGAGGGAACCAGAGTTAGTGGAGTGGGGAGAGCGCCTCATGATTTTCTATTTCCTTCCCCACCATTAAATATTTCCCTCAAAATAATAACAGCTCAAATTCCACTGTGAACCAAGTGATCTATCTTTATTTTCTCTCTCCCTCTTTCTCTCTCTTTCTTCCCTCTCTTTCTCTCTTTTTCTCTCTCTTATCTTCCTCTCTTTCCTATCCCTATCTCTATTTGTTCCTCTTTCTCTTTCCTCTCCCTCTTTCTCTTTTATCTCATTTTCTCCCTTTCGTCTCCCTCTCCTCTCACTCCCTCTCTCCCTCACATATTCTCCCACTTATCTCATTATCTCCCTGCATTTCATATCTTACTTCCTCTCTTCCTCTTTTCTACCATATCTCCCTCCTCTCCTTCCTTTCCAGTTCTCCCTACCTCCGTCCGTTCGCTTGTCCGTGGGTCCGTGAGTGCCTGAGGGAACGGACATCCTGGCCTCAGTAAGTGAGAGGGCGTCCGGAAGTTCCTTAGATGAAACTAGACTCCCTCAGTCCTCTCTCTTGTGAGGGAGGGAGGGAGAGAGAAGGGAGGGAGGGAGAGAGAAGGGAGGGAGGGAGAGAGAAGGGAGGGAGGGAGGGAGAGAGAAAGAGGGAGCCAGGGACAATAAGAGAGACAGAGAAAAATAGATAGATAGATAGATAGATAGAAAGATAGATAGATAGATAGATAGAAAAATAGATAGATATATAAATCGATAGATAGATAGATAGATAAATAGATAGACATATATATATATATATATTATATATATATATATATATATATATATATATATATATATATATATATATATATATAATATATATATATATATATATATATATATATATATATATATATATATATATATATATATATATATATATATATATATATATATATATATATAGATAGATAGATAGAGATAGAGATAGATAGAGAAGAGAGAGAGAGAGAGAGAGAGAGAGAGAGAGAGAGAGAGAGAGAGAGAGAGAGAGAGAGAGAGAGAGAGAGATAAAGGAAAATGAAAAAAGACAGAGTACATGTGAGAGGCAGATAGCAAGAGAGCTACAATAGACCTGCCTCTATTGCCGTCTACTAAGGCCTGATAACAATATGCCTGCGTCTATTACTGTCTATTGAGGCATAATTGCAACAGACATACCTCTATTACTGTCTACTGAGGTCTGGTAACAATAGACCCACCCCTATTATCGTCTACTGAAGCATGAACACAATAGACCGGCCTCTATTACATCCTATTGAGGTCTGGTAACAATAGACCCACCCCTATTGCCGTCTACTGGGGCATGATTACAATAGACCTGCCTCTATTACTCTCTATTGAGGCCTGGTAACAATAGACCCACACCTGTTACCATCTACTGGGGCAAGAATACAATAGACCTGCCTCTATGACTCTCTACTGAGGTGTTAGCACTGCAGACACGTCTAGTAACCACAGACAGCTGAGATATGCTTGGCAGCTACGACCTTCTAGCATACACTTTAAACAACAAGTGGGTTGGAAGAAGTTCTGGGGGTCAACGCCCCCGTGGCCCAGTCCATGACTAGTCTTTGAGGTGGATCAGGGACTGATCAACCAGGCTCTTACTTCCGACTGCACGTAATCCAACGTACGGACCACAGCCCGGTAGTCAGGTGCTGACTTTAGGTGCCTGTCCAGCCAGGGGCCAATTGGTAATCCCCCGTATACTGGGAGGCAATCTTGTGTACACTTCCTATTCCTATTTTAGGTATTAAACTATTCTTTTCTGGTGGTGAGAAATTCTTAGATGCAGCCTTAAGGAGCCTCGTGTAGTCGATAGGTTTTAAACTATTTTTTGTGCCCAGCTGAGGCAGGCAACCTTATTCTTGATTATTTTTAATTATGGTAGAGTGTCGTGGTAAAGGCGGATTTTTAGTAAGGATTTTATTGGTGTTTTTGGGTTAAATTTTCACTGTGGGATTTTTAGGGGGGGGGGGGCTGGAAACTTACTCCCACACACCTTCAACTCCCACACGCTTCCAACTCCCACACATCTTCAACTCCCACACACCTTCAACTCCCACGCTTCCAACTCCACACATCTTCAACTCCCACACACCTTCAACTCCCACACGCTTCCAACTCCCACACATCTTCAACTCCCACACACCTTCAACTCCCACACGCTTCCAACTCCCACACATCTTCAACTCCCACACACCTTAAACTCCCACACACTTTCAACTCCCACACATCTTCAACTCCCACACACCTTCAACTCCCACATACCTTCAACTCCCACACACCTTCAACTCCCACATACCTTCAACTCACTCCGCACACCTTCAACTCACTCCCACATATCTTCAACTCCCACATCCCCTACATCTCACTCCCACAGTACTGCACCTCCCACACCTTTCCAACGTATTCCCACATCCCTACTTCTAACTCCCACACTTTTGCAACTCACCCCTACACCCACACAACTCACCTCCACACCCTTGCCACTAACTCCCACAGCTCTACAACTCACTCCCACACCCCACTAACTCCCACCGCACCCTTTTTACAATCCTGTAAATTCTCATTTATTTTGTGTCTCATTATTCCTAGATAAAAGATTTCCCATTCACTGATGTCTCAGTGGGAGAATTTATTATTCTGCTGATTGACTGGTCAGTCTCCAGCAGTCATCTGACTGGTGACTGATTGGTGAATCTCCAACAGTCATCTGATTGGTTCTCCAAAATTCATCTGGTAAATTTTCACATTTCTAATGAATTTCGATTTCCGTTAAGGAATTATTTCTTTGGACCAGCAATCAGACCTTCGTCAATCAACAGATTATTATTATAATTATTATTATTATTGTTATTATTATTAATGTTATTATTATTCTTGCTGATATTGTTGTTGCTATAATAATAATAATAATAATAATAATAATAATAATAATAATAATAATAATAATAATAATAATAATAATAATAATTTATTATTATTATTATTATTATTATTATTATTATTATTATTATTATTATTATTATTATTATTATTATTATTATTATTATTATTATTATTATTATCACTATCATCATTCCTCCTACCACATAATTATCATTGCCAGCAATTCCAGTAATGGTGACCAATATGAGAGTTAGTGCAGCAGGGCGTTGATGGGGCAACTAACGAGGCTCGT
>NC_069431.1:11660571-11703071 GCF_026875155.1 Cherax quadricarinatus
AGTTTAGATTACCCTTCTACTGTAATATTCCCGTCCTTCCATCAGAGTGTTGACTCTATATTATCTCCCTTCAACACAGAGCCAACACTCTGATGGAAGGACGGGAATATTACAGTAGAAGGGTAATCTAAACTGTACGGTCAGCACACTTCTGGAAAGGCGGCGATTGAATGAATGATGGTACATGTGTTTTCTTCTTATCGGAGGGATACGATCATTGAGTCAAAACATAAATATTGGAACAGAACTCATAAGACATGAGTAGTCGCAACCCTTAAAACCCAACAGTAACAACAACCCACTGGCATCACACAGAGTGCCTCCCAGCTGTGGCATCACACAGAGTGCCTCCCAGCTGTGACATCACACAGAGTGCCTCCCAGCTGTGGCATCACACAGAGTGCCTCCCAGCTGTGACATCACACAGAGTGCCTCCAAGCTGTGGCATCACACAGAGTGCCTCCCAGCTGTGGCATCACACAGTGCCTCCCAGCTGTGGCATCACACAGAGTGCTTCCCAGCTGTGGCATCACACAGAGTGCCTCCCAGTTGTGGCATCACACAGAGTGCCTCCCAGCTGTGGCATCACACAGAGTGCCTCCCAGCTGTGGCATCACACAGAGTGCCTCCCAGTTGTGGCATCACACAGAGTGCCTCCCAGCTGTGGCATCACACAGAGTGCCTCCCAGCTGTGGCATCACACAGAGTGCCTTCCAGCTGTGGCATCACACAGAGTGCCTCCCAGTTGTGGCATCACACAGAGTGCCTCCCAGCTGTGGCATCACACAGAGTGCCTCCCAGCTGTGGCATCACACAGTGCCTCCCAGCTGTGGCATCACACAGAGTGCCTCCCAGCTGTGGCATCACACAGAGTGCCTCCCAGCTGTGGCATCACACAGTGCCTCCCAGCTGTGGCATCACACAGAGTGCCTCCCAGCTGTGGCATCACACAGAGTGCCTCCCAGCTGTGGCATCACACAGAGTGCCTCCCAGCTGTGACATCACACAGAGTGCCTCTCCAGCTGTGGCATCACACAGAGTGCCTCCCAGCTGTGGCATCACACAGAGTGCCTCCCAGCTGTGGCATCACACAGAGTGCCTCCCAGCTGTGGCATCACACAGAGTGCCTCCCAGCTGTGGCATCACACAGTGCCTCCCAGCTGTGGCATCACACAGAGTGCCTCCCAGCTGTGGCATCACACAGAGTGCCTCCCAGCTGTGGCATCACACAGAGTGCCTCCCAGCTGTGACATCACACAGAGTGCCTCCCAGCTGTGGCATCACACAGAGTGCCTCCCAGCTGTGGCATCACACAGAGTGCCTCCCAGCTGTGGCATCACACAGAGTGCCTCCCAGCTGTGGCATCACACAGAGTGCCTCCCAGCTGTGGCATCTGTAATAACACTGCTACACAGATTCTATTTTTGAGAGGAAATTATAGATATTATTATAATCATAGGGAGCGCTAAACCCGCAGGATTATGCAGCGCCTATGGGGGGGATGGAAGGTATTCAGGCTCGGTTTAGGGAACCAGAACACAGATCCATTTCCCTAGATCAAGAGCCCCTCACCAGCATCAAGGAATCCCCCTTAAGTGGAAATTATAGATAACCAGGTATGACCAGTCATAAAAACCAAAAAACTTCAAAGTTGGGAATTTTGGTTTAAATTTTTCAACAGTAATATTGTAATTCGAATAAAATTTCTGATCATACTTAAAATTAAAAAAAAAATACATGAAAATATTGCGAGAGGAATAAAAAAACAAACAAAAAAAACGAGAAACATTACTTAAAATTTCCCTCTGAAGACCAAAATTAACATGATGACATGAGCGACATGACTAATAACAAGGATGAATAACTAACGTTAACAAGGACGTAGCGTAATTAAGACGCTGCGTCCTTGTTAATGTTAATTAAGGGAAAATTCTCTCCGGCCCTTGAAACTAACGCCCAACTTAACTCTCAGAATTAGTTCTGGCTGTCCTGAATCTACCAGGGTTCTTGATACGAGGAAGGAGCTTGGTGTTGCTAGTATCAGCGTTAGGAATATTGAGATGTTAAAAATTAATATGAGTTACACAATACACCAGCCTCTACCCATTCCCCATCCCTCTAACTCATTCCCCATCCCTCACTTGCCTTAGTGATGGGGACAGTAATGTATTAATCACAGTAATTTAACTTGATTAAAATCCTCCATTAATCACTGGGACGAAAATCTCTTTCCTGGGGACAGTGCCACTGTTGGCACTGACCTGGGAATAGTGCCACTGTTGGCACTGACCTGGGAACAATACCACTGTTGACACTCACCTAGGAACAGAGCCACTGTTGGAACTGACCTGGGAACAGTGCCACTGCTGGCACTGACGTGGGAACAGTGCCACTGTTGGCACTCACCTGGAAGCAGAGCCACTGTTGGAACTGACCTGGGAACAGTGCCACTGTTGGCACTGACCTGGGAACAGAGCCAATGTTGGAACTGACCTGGGAACAGTGCCACTGTTGGTACTGACCTGGGAACAGTGCCACTGTTGGCACTGACCTGGGAACAATACCATTGTTGACACTCACCTGGGAACAGTGCCATTGTTGGAACTGACCTGGGAACAGTGCCACTGTTGGCCCTCACTTGGGAACAGTACCACTGTTGACACTCACCTGGGAGCAGTGCCACTGTTGACACTTACCTAGGAGCAATGCCACTGTTGAAACTGACCTGGGAACAGTACCACTGTTGGGACTGCCCTGGGAACAGTGCCACTATTGACACTCACCTGGGAACACTGTCACATAAGAACATAAGAACATAAGAACGAAGGAACACTGCAGAAGGCCTACTGGCCCATGTGAGGCAGGTCCAAGTCTCCTACCGGCTTAAGCCAATGCACCCAACCTAGTCAGGTCAGGTCACATTGACTTAAGGGAGGAGCACGGCACCGACCTGGTAGCTCAAGCTATCAGGTCCAACTCACACCCACCCACATCCACTCATGTATTTATCCAACCTATTTTTAAAGCTACACAACGTTCTGGCCTCTATAACGGTACTTGGGAGTTTGTTCCACTCATCCACAACTCTATTACCAAACCAGTACTTTCCTATATCCTTCCTGAATCTGAATTTTTCCAACTTAAAACCATTGCTGCGAGTCCTGTCTAGGCTAGATATTTTCAGCACACTATTTACATCCCCTTTATTTATTCCTGTCTTCCATTTATACACCTCAATCATATTCCCCCTTATTCTACGTCTTTCTAGAGAGTGCAGATTCAGGGCCCTTAGTCTATCCTCATACGGAAGGTTTCTGATACATGGGATCAACTTTGTCATCCTCCTTTGTACATTTTCCAGAGAATTTATATCCATTCTGTAATACGGTGACTGTTGCTGGAATTACCTGAGAACAGTGTCACTGTTGGCATTGACCTGGGAACAGTGCCACTGTTAGTATTCAGTAAGAGTAAAAACATACCTTGTACTCAGCAGAGTACAGACGTAATTTATCCTCAGCACACACACCTTGAACACACACCTTGTAGTCAGCAGATATAACCTGAGGCGTCAACCCCCTAGCTGACACCATCTTTCTCAGTCATCTCGTCTCTCTCTCAGGAAGTCATTTTCACTCACTACCCATCGATCGTGAAAACCATTTATTTCTCCTCGATGCCACCTACATCACCTTCACCCATCACACCACCTGGAGAACCTAGGTTAAAAATTGCCCACTGCAGAGTGCTCCTTTCTAAGCACCGTCTCCTAAATCATCTGCCCCAACGTAAGCACTCACGCAGGTTATAGATTTTCATTTTTTACCCTCTTGAACCAAATTTCCCCCGTCATATTTTACAGTTATGGGGAATGGGTAAAGCCGTAATGGGTATTATAGAGAGTAGGTCAGGTTTTCCGATTTAGTTAGCTAACGAGTTAGTTTACTGTGCACTACATGTCTATCATGTGGATGGTAGTAACTAGTTTACTGCGCACTCCACGTTCATCATGTGGATGGTAGTGGCTAGTTTACTGCGCACTCCACGTTCATCATGTGGATGGTAGTGGCTAGTTTACTGTGCACTCCACGTTCATCATGTGGATGGTAGTGGCCTAGTTTACTGCGCACTCCACGTTCATCATGTGGATGTAGTGGCTAGTTTACTGCGCACTTCCATGTTCATCATGTGGATGGTAGTGGCTAGTTTACTGTGCACTCCACGTTCATCATGTGGATGGTAGTGGCTAGTTTACTGCGCACTCCACGTTCATCATGTGGATGGTAGTGGCTAGTTTACTGCGCACTCCACGTTCATCATGTGGATGGTAGTGGCTAGTTTACTGTGCACTCCACGTTCATCATGTGGATGGTAGTGGCTAGTTTACTGTGCACTCCACGTTCATCATGTGGATGGTAGTGGCTAGTTTACTGCGCACTCCACGTTCATCATGTGGATGGTAGTGGCTATTTTTACTGCGCACTCCACGTTCATCATGTGGATGGTAGTGGCTAGTTTACTGTGCACTCCACGTTCATCATGTGGACGTTAGTGGCTAGTTTACTGCGCACTCCATGTCTATCATGTGGATGGTAGTGTCTAGTTTACTGTGCACTCATGTCTATCATGTGGATGGTAGTGGCTAGTTTACTGTGCACTCATGTCTATCATGTGGATGGTAGTGGCTAGTTTACTGTGCACTCCATGTCTATCATGTGGATGGTAGTGGCTAGTTTACTGTGCACTCCACGTTCATCATGTGGATGGTAGTGGCTAGTTTACTGCGCACTCCACTTTTCATTATGTGGATGGTAGTGGCTAGTTTACTGCGCACTCCACGTTCATCATGTGGATGGTAGTGGCTAGTTTACTGTGCACTCCACGTTCATCATGTGGATGGTAGTGGCTAGTTTACTGTGCACTCCACGTTCATCATGTGGATGGTAGTGGCTAGTTTACTGTGCACTCTATGTTCATCATGTGGATGGTAGTGGCTAGTTTACTGCGCACTCCACTTTTCATCATGTGGATGGTAGTGGCTAGTTACTGTGCACTCTATGTTCATCATGTGGATGGTAGTGGCTAGTTTACTGCGCACTCCATGTTCATCATGTGGATGGTAGTGGCTAGTTTACTGCGCACTCCACGTTCATCATGTGGATGGTAGTGGCTAGTTTACTGTGCACTCCACGTTCATCATGTGGATGGTAGTGGCTAGTTTACTGTGCACTCCAGGGTTCATCATGTGGATGGTAGTGGCTAGTTTACTGTGCACTCCACTTCATCATGTGGATGGTAGTGGCTAGTTTACTGTGCACTCCACGTTCATCATGGGGATGGTAGTGGCTAGTTTACTGCGCACTCCATGTTCATCATGGGGATGGTAGTGGCTAGTTTACTGTGCACTCCACGTTCATCATGTGGATGGTAGGGGCTAGTTTACTGCGCACATCCACGTTCATCATGTGGATGGTAGTGGCTAGTTTACTGCACACTCCATGTTCATCATGTGGATGGTAGTGGCTAGTTTACTGCGCACTTCATGTTCATCATGTGGATGGTAGTGGCTAGTTTACTGCGCACTCCACGTTCATCATGTGGATGGTAGTGGCTAGTTTACTGTGCACTCCACGTTCATCATGTGGATGGTAGTGGCTAGTTTACTGTGCACTCCACGTTCATCATGTGGATGGTAGTGGCTAGTTTACTGCGCACTCCACGTTCATCATGTGGATGGTAGTGGCTAGTTTACTGCACACTCCATGTTCATCATGTGGATGGTAGTGGCTAGTTTACTGCGCACTTCATGTTCATCATGTGGATGGTAGTGGCTAGTTTACTGCGCACTCCACGTTCATCATGTGGATGGTAGTGGCTAGTTTACTGTGCACTCCACTTTTCATCATGTGGATGGTAGTAGCTAGTTTACTGTGCACTCCACGTTCATCATGTGGATGGTAGTGGCTAGTTTACTGTGCACTCCACGTTCAACATGTGGATGGTAGTGGCTAGTTTACTGCGCACTCCACCTTCATCATGTGGATGGTAGTGGCTAGTTTACTGCGCACTCCACGTTCATCATGTGGATGGTAGTGGCTAGTTTAACTGCGCACTCCACGTTCATCATGTGGATGGAAAGTGGCTATTTACTGTGCACTCCACGTTCATCATGTGGATGGTAGTGGCTAGTTTACTGCGCACTCCACGTTCATCATGTGGATGGTAGTGGCTAGTTTTACTGCGCACTCCACGTTCATCATGTGGATGGTAGTGGCTAGTTTACTGCGCACTCCACGTTCATCATGTGGATGGTAGTGGCTAGTTTACTGCGCACTCCACTTTTTATCATGTGGATGGTAGTGGCTAGTTTACTGTGCACTCCACGTTCATCATGTGGATGGTAGTGGCTAGTTTACTGCGCACTCCACTTTTTATCATGTGGATGGTAGTGGCTAGTTTACTGTGCACTCCACGTTCATCATGTGGATGGTAGTGGCTAGTTTAACTGCGCACTCCACGTTCATCATGTGATGGTAGTAGCTATTTTACTGTGCACTCCACGTTCATAAATGTGGATGGTAGTGGCTAGTTTACTGTGCACTCCACGTTCATCATGTGGATGGTAGTGCTAGTTTACTGCGCACTCCACGTTCATCATGTGGATGGTAGTGGCTAGTTTACTGTGCACTCCACGTTCATCATGTGGATGGTAGTGGCTAGTTTACTGCGGACTCCACGTTCATCATGTGGATGGTAGTGGCTAGTTTACTGCGCACTCCACGTTCATCATGTGGATGGTAGTAGCTAGTTTACTGCGCACTCCACGTTCATCATGTGGATGGTAGTGGCTAGTTTACTGCGCACTCCACGTTATCATGTGGATGGTAGTGGCTAGTTTACTGTGCACTCCACGTTCATCATGTGGATGGTAGTGGCTAGTTTACTGCGCACTCCACGTTTATCATGTGGATGGTAGTGGCTAGTTTACTGTGCACTCCACGTTCATCATGTGGATGGTAGTGGCTAGTTTACTGCGCACTCCACGTTCATCATGTGGATGGTAGTAGCTAGTTTAATGTGCACTCCACGTTCATCATGTGGATGGTAGTGGCTAGTTTACTGTGCACTCCACGTTCATCATGTGGATGGTAGTGGCTAGTTTACTGCGCACTCCACGTTCATCATTTTGGATGGTAGTGGCTAGTTTAACTGTGCACTCCACGTTCATCATGTGGATGGTAGTGGCTAGTTTACTGCGGACTCCACGTTCATCATGTGATGGTAGTGGCTATTTTATTTGCGCACTCCACGTTCATCATGTGGATGGTAGTAGCTAGTTTACTGCGCACTCCACGTTCATCATGTGGATGGTAGTGGCTAGTTTACTGCGGACTCCACGTTCATCATGTGGATGGTAGTGGCTAGTTTACTGTGCACTCCACGTTCATCATGTGGATGGTAGTGGCTAGTTTACTGCGGACTCCACGTTCATCATGTGGATGGTAGTGGCTATTTTTACTGCGCACTCCACGTTCATCATGTGGATGGTAGTGGCTAGTTTACTGCGCACTCCACGTTCATCATGTGGATGGTAGTGGCTAGTTTACTGCGCACTCCACGTTCATCATGTGGATGGTAGTGGCTAGTTTACTGCGCACTCCACGTTTATCATGTGGATGGTAGTGGCTAGTTTACTGTGCACTCCACGTTCATCATGTGGATGGTAGTGGCTAGTTTACTGCGCACTCCACGTTCAACTAGTGAAGGGTAGGGCAGTAGCGTTTTAATTCACAACAGGCCTATGAACTAGGCCTCCAAACAACAGAGGAATTACATCTACATTTACATCCACAACTAACTTACCTGTTGCAAGCAAATTTGGTAAACTTGATTAATATAACTGCTATCTTATTTTCTTTAGTAAATTACCTTGACATATCACGAAGATAATTACATTATCTTTACACTGTTAAAGAGATCTCATCCAAGGAAGGTGAGCATAGCATCAGTGGGATCAGACACTCCTTTACCGTCTTCAAGACTGAATCTGAAGCCATTTTTCATACCTATCACCTAAATCCTCTCCTCCTGCGCCCATCTGGGGCACCTACGTCGATTTGAGCACATAGCGAGGATTTTAAAGGCTGATTTCTCTGCATCTCAAATATTAGACTTTTTCAGTAATTAGTCTTCCTGCGCAGGTACATTAAGACTTACTTTCCTCTGGGCTGTCAAGACTGTCAAGGCTGTCAAGACTGTCAAGACTGTCAAGACTGTCAAGACTGTCAAGACTGTCAAGACTGTCAAGACTGTCAAGACTGTCAAGACTGTCAAGACTGTCAAGACTGTCAAGACTGTCAAGACTGTCAAGGCTGTCAAGGTTAATATTTAGCCTTTCTAAGTAGGGCAGATACATTTGCATAATTTAAGCTACATCTTAAGAGTTTAAGTTACATTTGAACAATCTAAGTTACATTTGTATAGTCTAAGTTAGATTTGTATCTAAGTTGCATTTGTATAATCTAAGTTATGTTATCACATTCTCTTTCATTTCTCTTTCTTTATCACTATTCATGCATTCCCATTCCCCGTATCCAGCACGGGGGTCATACGTAAGAGTGCCAGCCTGCTTGGCACTGCTCCAGGCACTGCTCCATTCACTGTCACTAACTTATTCACACTGCATTAGTTGAGTTTTGCTTCGCCTGTGTTTCAACCAGGTGGCACCTAGGTGGCACTGGTGAGGTTGTCGCCCCTAGGTGGCAATGGTTGAGTTTGTGGCACCTGCATAGGTGGCACTGGTGAGGTTGTGGCACCTAGGTGGGACTGGTGAGGGTGTGGCACCTAGGAGGCACTGGTGAGGTTGTGGAACCTAGGTGGCACTGGTGAGGTTGTGGCACACTTAGTACTGGTGAGGTTGTTGGCAACCAGTGGCTATACAGCCTAGTTGGATCTGGTGGCACTGTAGGTTGTCGACACCTAGTCCAGCTAGTTGTGCACCTAGGTGGCACAAGTGGTTTGCGCACCTAGTGTTACTCTGATTATACTTTTTCAGGTCCACTGGGGCATAAGAGTGTGCACCTAGCTGGACGATGAAGGCTGTCGGCACAGCGTCGCGCCACTGAGAGAGTGTGGCCCCCCAGACTGTCAGGACTGGGCACAATAGCACTGGTAGTATGTGCAAGTGGCAACTGTTCTTCCCAGAGACTGTTGAAGTTCAACCTCTGAGAGGTAAGACGTTGTAGCAACAATAGTGCACATGTGAGTTGTGACACACGCAGTGACATCAGAGATGTAGCAAATCTCATCTCTTCCACACGCAGAAAGAGACAACCTTTGACATGAGCACAATCAAGTATGTGAACATAGCTGCGCATCAGTTTCGCGTTCTTACACAGTGCATCATAAGCTTTGGGCAGGGAAACTATGCCACATCAAAGTCACTTAGTTGACACAGTGCAACGCAGTGCACACACAACGAGCAACAGCATGCAGGAACAGCAGTTAGCAACAGCAGCCGAGCAACAGCACGCAGCAACAGCAGCCGCTAGTGCAACCAGCAGCCGCTAGTCAACAGCAGGTCACCCAACAGTTAGGCACATGCAGCCTGCATCAGCAGCTGCACAAAGCACTGCAGCTGCAACACAGCAGCACGTGAAGGCTAGCCGCAGCAACCAGCAGGAACAGCAGTATGCGCAGACAGCATGGCACAGTCAACGAGCACAGGACAGCAGCTGCAGGCAACAGGAGCCGCTGCAACAGCAGCAGAACAGGCACCAGTGAAACAGCGCACCAGGCAAACAGCACTGAGAACAAGCCGCAGCAACAGCACGCAGCAGCAACAGCAGCCGCAGCAACAGCTAGCCGCGCAACAGCAGCAGCAACATAGCAGCCTGCAGCAACAGCAGCCGCAGCAACAGACTGCAGCAACAGCTAGCCGCAGCAACAGCAGCCGCAGCAACAGCAGCCGCAGCACAGCTGCGCACAACAGCGCACGCAGCAACAGCAGCGAGCAACAGCAGCAGCAGACAACAGCAGTCCGCAGCAACAGCAGCCGCAGCAACAGCAGCAGAACATCAGCAGCAACAACAGAGCTGCAGCAACAGCAGCCGCAGCATCAGCAGCGCAGCACAACAGCCGCAGCAACAGCAACGCAGAACAGCAGCCGCAGCAACAGCAGCCAGGAACAGCAGCGAGCAACAGCAGCTAGCAACAGCAGCCGCAGCAACAGCAGCCGCAGCAACAGCAGCCGCAGCAACAGACGCAACGCAGCCGCAACAGCAGCCGCAGCAACAGCAGCCGCAGCAACAGCAGCAGCAGCAACAGCAGCCGCAGCAACAGCAGCAGCAGCAACAGCAGCCGCAGCAACAGTAACAACAACAGCAGCCGCAGCAACAGCAGCAGGAACAGCAGCCGCAGCAACAGCAGCCGCAGCAACAGCAGCAGCAACAGCAGCCGCAGCAACAGCAGCAGCAGCAACAGCAGCCGCAGCAACAGTAACAGCAACAGCAGCCGCAGCAACAGCAGCAGCAGCAACAGCAGCGCGCAAACAGCAGCAACACAGCCGCAGCAACAGCAGCAGGAACGAGCTGCAGCAAACAGCAGCCGCAGCAACAGCAGCCAGCAACAGCAGCAGCAGCAACAGCAGCCGCAGCAACAAGCAGCACGCAGCAACAGCAGCCGCAGCAACAGCAGCCGCAGCAACAGCAGCCGCAGCAACAGCAGCCGCAGCAACAGCAGCCGCAGCAACAGCAGCCGCAGCAACAGCAGCCGCAGCAACAGTAACAGCAACAGCAGCCGCAGCAACAGCAGCCGCAGCAACAGCAGCCGCAGCAACACAGCGAACAGCAGCGCAGCAACAACAGCAAGCCGCACAGCACAAGCAACAGCAGCGCAGACCCACCGCAGCAACAGCAGCCGCAGCAACGCAGCAACAGCAGCCGCAGCAACAGCAGCCGCAGCAACAGCAGCAGCACAGCAAACAGCAGCCGCAGCAAAGACAGAACAGCAGCCGCAGCAACAGCAGCCAGCAGCACAGCGCAGCAAACAGCCGCAGCAACAGCAGCCGCAGCAACAGCAGCCGCAGCAACAGCAGCAGCAAAGCCAAAGCACGCAGCAACAGCAGCCGCAGCAACAGCAGCCGCAGCAACAGCAGCCGCAGCAACAGCAGCAGCAGCAACAGCAGCCGCAGCAACAGCAGCCGCAGCAACAGCAGCCGCAGCAACAGCAGCAGCAGCAACAGCAGCACAGCAACAGCAGCAGCAGGCACACAGCAGCCGCAGCAACAGCAGCAGCAGCAACAGCAGCCGCAGCAACAGCAGCCGCAGCAACAGCAGCAGCAGCAACAGCAGCCGCAGCAACAGCAGCAGCAGCAACAGCACCGCAGCAACAGCAGCCGCAGCAACAGCAGCCGCAGCAACAGCAGCCGCAGCAACAGCAGCCGCAGCAACAGCAGCCGCAGCAACAGCAGCAGCAGCAACAGCAGCCGCAGCAACAGCAGCCGCAGCAACAGCAGCAGCAGCAACAGCAGCAGCAGCAACAGCAGCCGCAGCAACAGCAGCAGCAGCAACAGCAGCCGCAGCAACAGCAGCAGCAGCAACAGCAGCAGCAGCAACAGCAGCCGCAGCAACAGCAGCAGCAGCAACAGCAGCAGCAGCAACAGCAGCAGCAGCAACAGCAGCCGCAGCAACAGCAGCAGCAGCAACAGCAGCAGCAGCAACAGCAGCAGCAGCAACAGCAGCCGCAGCAACAGCAGCCGCAGCAACAGCAGCGCAGCAACAGCAGCCGCAGCACAACAGCAGCAGCAGCAACAGCAGCCGCAGCAACAGCGACAGCAGCGCAGCAAGCAGCAGCAGCAACAGCAGCCGCAGCAAACAGCAGCAGCAAGCAAAACAGCAGCAAGCACGCAACAGCAAGCAGCAGCAACAGCAGCCGCAGACAACAGCAGCAGCAGCAACAGCAGCAGCAGCAACAGCAGACGCAGCAACAGCAGCGCAGCACGCAGCAACAGCAGCCGCAGCAACAGCAGCTTGCAGCAACAGCAGCGCAGCAACAGCAGCGCAGCACACAGCAGCAGCAGCAACAGCAGCAGCCAGCAACAGCAGCCGCAGCAACAGCAGCCGCAGCAACAGCAGCAAGCGACGCAGCAACAGCAGCAGCAGCAACAGCAGCCGCAGCAACAGCAGCAGCAGCAACAGCAGCAGGCAGCACACAGCAGCAGGCAGCCAACAGCAGCAGCAGCAACAGCAGCCGCAGCAACAGCAGCCGCAGCAACAGCAGCGCAGCAACAGCAGCAGCAGCAACAGCCACGACAGCAGCAAACACAGCAGCAGCAACAGCAGCGCAGCAACAGCAGCAAGCAGCACATCAACAGCCGCAGCAACAGCAGCAGCAGCAACAGCAGCAGCAGCAACAGCAGCAGCAGCAACACAGCCGCAGCAGCAACAGCAGCCGAGCAGCAACAGCAGCCGCAGCAACAGCAGCAGCAGCAACAGCAGCAGCAGCAACAGCAGCAGCAGCAACAGCAGCCGCAAGCAACACCGCAGCAGCAGCAGCAACAGCAGCAGCAAGCAACAGCAAGCAGCAGCCCAGCACAGCAGCAGCCAACAGCAGCAGCAGCAACAGCAGCAGCAGCAACAGCAGCAGCAGCAGCACAGAACAGCAGCAAACAGCAGCAGCAGCAACAGCAGCAGCAGCAACAGCAGCCGCAGCAACAGCAGCAGCAGCAACAGCAGCCGCAGCAACAGCAGCCGCAGCAACAGCAGCCGCAGCAACAGCAGCAGCAGCAACAGCAGCAGCAGCAGCAGCAGCAACAGCAGCAGCAGCAACAGCAGCAGCAACAACAGCAGCCGCAGCAACAGCAGCCGCAGCAACAGCAGCCGCAGCAACAGCAGCAGGAACAGCAGCAGCAGCAACAGCAGCCGCAGCAACAGCAGCCGCAGCAACAGCAGCCGCAGCAACAGCAGCAGCAGCAACAGCAGCAGCAGCAACAGCAGCAGCAGCAACAGCAGCAGCAGCAACAGCAGCAGCAACAACAGCAGCCGCAGCAACAGCAGCCGCAGCAACAGCAGCCGCAGCAACAGCAGCAGCAGCAACAGCAGCCGCAGCAACAGCAGCCGCAGCAACAGCAGCAGTAGCAACAGCAGCACACACTACCATCATAATAGAGTTAGACAATCTAGCTTGTTCAGAGAGCGAGAGAGAGAGAGAGAGAGAGAGAGAGAGAGAGAGAGAGAGAGAGAGAGAGAGAGAGAGAGAGAGAGAGAGAGAGAGAGAGAGAGAGAGAGAGAGAGAGAGACAGAGACAGAGACAGAGACAGAGACAGAGAGAGTGCCAGCAGGTGTAACACTATGGCACCAATATTTGGCTCTCTCTACCTCTCTTCTCATCCCTCTCTCACAAATAAAAACCATATCCAAAGAATTATTATTATTATTATTATTATTATTATTATTATTATTATTATTATTATTATTATTATTATTATTATTGTTATTATTATTATTATTATTATTATTATTATTATTATTATTATTATTATTATTATTATTAAAAGTAGTAGTATTAGTAGTAGTAATAGCAGTAGGCGGGTATACCATACCAAGAGGCGGGTATACCATACCCTGAAGAGGGTATACCATACCCAGAGGAGGGTATACTATACCCTGAAGAGGGTATACCATACCCAGAGACTGGTATACCATACCAAGAGGCGGGTATACCATACACAGAGGCGGGTATACCATACCAAGAGGCGGGTATACCATACACAGAGGCGGGTATACCATACCGAGAGGCGGGTATACCATACACAGAGGCGGGTATACCATACCCTGTCAGCCATCGCACAGTATGTGGCAGCGACGTCCCGTAGAGAAAATTTTATTGTAGGGGAAGATGGTTTGGGGGTGATGGGATGGGATGGGAATGCGTAACTTTTACCCACCGGAAGGTGAAAAAAGGCAGTTTACAGGTCAGCAATGTGTTCACAGGTTGTGTTCACAGGTGTGTGTTCACGGTGGTGTTCACAGGTGTTGCTACAGGTGTGTTTTCACGGGCTGTGTGTTCAACAGTTTTTGTTTCATAGGGGGTGAGTGTTCAGCATTTGTGTTTTTCAGCAGGTTTTTGTTGTTCAGTGGGTGTTGTGTTAAACAGGTGTGTTTTTAAACGAGTGTGATTTAGCAGGTGTGTTTTCAGCAGGGTGTTGTTTAGTAGGTTTGTGGTTAAACAGGTGGTGTTCACAGGTGGTTTTTCAACAGTGTGTTTTTAAAACGGGTGTGTGTTCATCATGTGCGTGTTTAGCAGGGGGTGTTTTCGCGGGTGGTGCTTTCAGCTGGTACTCCCACTTTTTTAAGGGTCTTCCTAATTGCTGAATCAACAAACCCTGACAATGATTCAAGTAAAGGGTTAGAACATGAGGGGGAAAGAAGAGAGAGAAGAGAGAAGAGAGAGAGAGGAGAGAGAGGGGAGAGGAGAGAGAGAGGGGAGAGAGAGAGGGGAGAGAGAGAGAGAAGAAGAGTTTAAAATATAACCAGAAGGTGCCGAGGGCCTGTCCCAATGGCACACTGCCGGGCAACATTTGGCGTGAGAAATAGGGAAGGAATGAAGGATAAACCCGTGAAAAGCAGGGCCCGTGAGACTATCGGGGAACACGGATAAACATTCGGGGTCCAAGATTATTCAACATCTTACCAGAAAAATTCAGAACAGATGGACAAGTGTAGAACCCTTCTAGATAAAAACCGAACAAGTATCTCCCCCATCCCAGACAACAAGGCTGTGATGGATATGGATGGCTGCCAGTAACCCCAAAGACCTGGATGACCGGCAACACAACGAACTTGGCCCATGGCCGGGGTTTTCCGGGGAGTGAAAAAACTCTGGGAACCTTTAAAAGGGTAAATTAAGGGTAAAAGATATCATCATCCTCTTCAGATGACGACGGGAATTACTAAATAAAACATTAAAAAAAAATTAATTGGTTTGCTTAGGAGTCAGAGGACAATAAGTTTGTTGCAACAAAGTTATGTATCCAGGAGATACAACAGGAAAGCGGTAAAAACCACAAAATACACAACCACACACACACCACACACACAACCACACACACACAACACACAAAAACACACACACACACACACACACACCACACCACACCATAAAGTATATGACGGTCACTGTAGGGGCATAAAGGGAAATTTTGGGGAGCGGGAGTGGCCCAGGGGGGGTGTGGTCTCTTGCCAAAAAACAGTTCCAAAAGGTAAAAGTGTGTGCTGAATAATACTGGGTCTTCGTGAGAGCTCGGGGCCTTTTAAATCATACTCCCTTGGGCCTTTTTATGGAACATCTTAAAAAGTTTTTTATCTACAGGAATGCCTTTTTACTTCAATACAAAGAATGAAGATGAAATCTAAAGCCTCTCTCTGCTAAATATTTTTCTTAAGGGGTTTAAATTTTACTTGTGTCCTAGCCAGGTTCCCTTAAAAAAAAAAAAAAAAAAAAATAAACCCATTTTGGTTTATACTTTTTCTCGAGAAGGGGCAGTATGACTCAGCAATATCATCCGTCTTGCATTGACTCAACTAAAAGCCTACCAGGGCCCAGAACTGTCAAAATTCTTGTAGGGAGGGGACGTCTGGGGTTTAAAAAAAATTTTCCCCCTCTCTTCTCCTCTCTCTCCCTCTTCTCTCCCCCCCTCCCCCCCGGGGGTCTCCCCTTTTCTCTTCCCCTCTCCCTCCCCCCCCCCCTTTTTCAATTTTACCCCGAACAAAAAAAAATCCTTTTTACTTTCAATTTCCTTCCTCTAAATTTATTTATTTTTTTATTATATTTATAATATTTTAATATTATATTAAAATTTAATATTTATAATTTATATATATATAAAAATAAATTTAAAAATATATAAATAAAAAAAATAAAAATATAAAATAATATTTAAAAATAATCATTAAAAAGTTTGTAAATGGACTTCAAGGTTTTTAAGGGAAATATTTTATTCAAGGTTATGATATAAAAACTGGGTTGAAGGAGGGTGTAAAATTATGAACAAGGCAAATGAACACTTGGGTGAGGTGAACATCTTCCTTCTGGTGAACATCTTGTGTGGAGGTGAAAACTTTATGTAGCAGCATTTTAACACACTATTTTTACTGAACCATCTTGTTCTTCAAATACATATGGCTTTAGAAAAGTTCCTAACCTTATATAAATCCAGTTTGCCTTTCCTCATGCACGTTAAATAATAATATCCAGCCGCTGACGTTTTCCCCCTAATGCCTTTAACCACACACCACATCCCTTGTAAGTGGTGTACATGTTGGGGTTTGGGGAAGTTGCCTAGGTTTGGGGTTTGGTTAGGTTAGTTAGGTTTGGTTAGGTTTGTTGGGTTTGGTTTTGGGTTTGGTTAGGGTAGGTTTATGTTATTTTTGTTAGGTTAGGTTTAGTTGGGGTTTAAATTGGCTAGCTGGTTAGGTTTGGGTTTTGCTAAGTTAGGTTAGGTTAGAGGTAGGGTTTTTTTGGGTTTTTTTATGTTTTGTTTGTTTGTTTTTGTTTGTTTTGTTTTGTTATTTAGGTTTGTTAGGTTTGGTTAGGGTAGGGTAGTTAGGTTTGGTTTGGCTAAGTTAGGGTTGGTTAGGCCCGGTTATTTTTGTTATGTTTTTTATATATTTTTTGTTTTGTTATGTTAGTTTAGGTTTGGTTAGGTTAGGTTAGGGAGGCTAGTTAGGTTAGGTTAGGGTTTAAATTAGGTTAGGCTAGGTAGGTTGGTTGGTTACGTTAAAGGTTTGGTAGGCTAGGCCCAGGGGTTTTGTTATGTTATTTATTAGGTTAGGTTAGGTTAGGTTAGGGGTTGGTAGGTTAGGAGTAATTTGGTTGGTTAAGTTCGGTTGGTTAGGCTAGGTTTAAATTAGGGTTTAATATACGTTAATTTGGTAAGATTCGTCAGGAAACAGGACAGTGTTTCCGAGCGGGTTTTTTTTGTAATGACCCAGCCTGGGGTTTTGGGCATTTACCCCAGGGGCCCTTGCTGGCTTACCTACCCCTTTTAAAAATAAGGGCAAAAATCAGCAGTTCTTGTTTGCAAAAAACTAGAGCCAAACACAGTGCCAAAGTCTGTTATACGGGTTTAAAAAATTCTTTTAATTATATAAGAAAAAAAAAAAAAACAATTCCCCAAGATTATTCAACAGTTATATACTCATTAGCTAGAAAATCGTTTTCAATATGCTACTTATCATTTACATTGAATAATAATTTTGAAATAATAAAAAAATAATAATAATAAAAAAAATAATAAATAAAAATAAAAAATAAAAATAAAATAATAATATTTAAAAAAAATAAAAATAATAAAAAAATAATAATAAAAAAAAAAAAATAAAATAAAAATAATAATAAAAATAATAATAAACGACTATTGGGAGAAAGTGGGGTATGCAAAATGATAGTTGGGGGGGTTGAAGAGGGTTGGAATAGTTTTAAAAATGCAGTATTAGAATGTGGGGCAGAAGTTTGTGGTTATAGGAGGTGGGGGCAGGAGGAAAGAGGAGTGATTGGTGGAATGATGAAGTAAAGGTGTGATAAAAGAGAAAAAGGTAGCTTATGAGAGGTTTTTACAAAGCAGAAGTGTTATAAGAAGAGCAGAGTATATGGAGAGTAAAAGAAAGGTAAAGAGAGTGGTGAGAGAGTGCAAAAGGAGAGCAGATGATAGAGTGGGAGAGGCACTGTCAAGAAATTTTAATGAAAATAAGAAAAAATTTTGGAGTGAGTTAAACAAGTTAAGAAAGCCTAGGGAAAATATGGATTTGTCAGTTAAAAACAGAGTAGGGGAGTTAGTAGATGGGGAGATGGAGGTATTGGGTAGATGGCGAGAATATTTTGAGGAACTTTTAAATGTTAAGGAAGAAACAGAGGCAGTAATTTCATGCACTGGTCAGGGAGGTATACCATCTTTTAGGAGTGAAGAAGAGCAGAATGTAAGTGTGGGGGAGGTACGTGAGGCATTACGTTAAAATGAAAGGGGGTAAAGCAGCTGGAACTGAGGGGATCATGATAGAAATGTTAAAAGCAGGGGGGGATATAGTGTTGGAGTGGTTGGTACTTTTGTTTAAAAAATGTATGAAAGAGGGGAAAGGGACCTAGGGATTGGCAGAGAGCATGTATAGTCCCTTTATATAAAGGGAAAGGGACAAAAAGAGACTGTAAAAATTATAGAGGAATAAGCTTACTGAGTATACCAGGAAAAGTGTACGGTAGGGTTATAATTTGAAAGAATTAGGTAAGACAGAATGTAGGATTGCGGATGAGCAAGGAGGTTTTTTGAGTGGGTAGGGGATGTGTAGATCAGGTTTTACATTGAAGCATATATGTGAACAGTATTTAGATAAAGATAGGGAAGTTTTTATTGCATTTATGGATTTAGAAAAGGCATATGATAGAGTGGGTAGAGGAGCAATGTGGCAGATGTTGCAAGTATATGGAATAGGTTTGGGAAGTTATTAAATGCTGTAAAAGTTTTTATGAGGATAGTGAGGCTCAGGTTAGGGTGTGTAGAAGAGAGGGAGACTACTTCCCGGTAAAAGTAGGTCTTAGACAGGGATGTGTAATGTCACCATGGTTGTTTAATATATTTATAGATGGGGTTGTAAAGGAAGTAAATGCTAGGGTGTTTGGGAGAGGGGTGGGATTAAATTATGGGGAATCAAATTCAAAATGGGAATTGACACAGTTACTTTTTGCTGATGATACTGTGCTTATGGGAGTTTTTAAAGAAAAAAATTGAAAAGGTTAGTGGATAGTTTGGGAATGTGTGTAAAGGTAGAAAGTGAAGTGAACATAGAAGAGTAAGGTGATGAGGGTGTCAAATGATTTAGATAAAGAAAAATTTGGTAGCAAATTGGGGAGGAGAGTAGGGAAAAGAAGTGAATGTTTTCAGATACTTGGGAGTTGAGTCGGCGGATGGATTTATGGATAGGTTAATCATAGAATTGATGAGGGAAAAAAGGTGAGTGGTGCGTTGAGGTATATGGGGAGTCAAAAACGTTATCTATGAGGCAAAGAAGGGAATGTATGAAAGTTTTAGAGTACCAAAACTTTATAGGGTGTGAAGTTGGGTTGGTAAATGCTGGCAGCGAGGAGCGGTTGGAGGCAGCGGAGATTCTGTTTAAGGGCAATGTGTGGTGTAAATATTATGCAGAAATTTCGGAGTGTGGAAATTAGGAGAGGTGGTGGAGTTTAAAAGTATTAGTCAGAGGGCAGAAGAGAGGGTTGTTGAGGTGGTTTGGGTCATTTAGAGAGAATGGATTCACAGTAGAAGACATGGAAAGATATAAATCTATAGGGGAAGGCAGGCGGGGTGGGGGTCGTCCCGAAAGGGTTGGGGAGAGGGGGTAAAGGAGGTTTTGTGGGTAAGGGGCTTGGACTCCAGCAAGCTGTGCGTGAGGTGTTAGTTTAGGAGTGAATGGAGACGAATGGTACTTGGGACCTGGACGATCTGTTTGGGGTGGGAGCAGGGTAATATTTAGTGAAGGATTCAGGGAAAAACGTTATTTTCATATTAGTCGGACGGACTGTTCCTGAAATGGAAGACAATGCCTTGCCTTTTAAAGGAGGGGTTTGGGATATTTGGCAGTTTGGAGGGATATGTGTGTATCTTTATATGTTTATGCTTCTAGCTGTTGTATTTGAGACTCTGAAAAACAGTGTTTAAGGTGCGGTAGTGGTGAAAGTGTTTTTGAAGATGATGAAAAGTATTTTCTTTTTGGGGATTTTCTTTCTTTTTTGGGTCACCTGCTCGGTGGAGACGGCCAACTTTTGAAAAAAAAAAAAAAAAAAAAAATATAATAAATAATAATAATAATAATAATAATAATAATAAAATACCAAGAACAACAACAACAACAACAGCAATAATAATAATAATAATAATAATAATAATAATAATAATAAAAATAATAAACAATAATAATAATAATAATAATAATAACAATAATAATAATAATAATAATAATAATAATAAAAATAATAATAATAATAATAATAATAATAATAATCAATAAAAAACAATAACAAATAACAATTCTAACAATAATTAATAATAATAATAATAATAATAATAATAATAATAATAATAATAATAATAATAATAATAATAATAATTTATATGTCACGTAAAAATATATAGTTGCTACTTAAAATTTAATGATTAGAAAACGAAGGCAGGTGGTTGTAATGGCAGGTGGTTGTAATGGCAGGTGGTTGTAATGGCAGGTGGTTGTAATGGCAGGTGGTTGTAATGGCAGGTGGTTGTAACTGCATAACGATCATCATACATGAAAATGTTACAGCTGAAATGTTAATGAAACATTTCAACATTACCAGATATTTAATGTTAACATTAACTTTTCTTTGCAGTGTTAAAAGTCATAGACTCGTAAAAAAAATAAAGCATTTGCTAGATAAATATTAAAGAGGTATTGCAAAAAACTAGAAAAATAATTTTGAGAGCCAAATATGCAATAATTATAGATTGAAAAGGTAATTAAAATAATTAGAAAAACTGAAAATGGAATTAAGGGTGCCATGAAATTTTACAAATGGTCAATATTTACAATTTACAAATGGTAAACATTTGTAAATAGTTTTCAGTAAGGTTAGATAAACATTTGCCTCAACATTCCATAGGTGACAACTCCGTCATGGTGAAACCAAATGCGCAATTACGTATTGAGTTACCTTTGACCTTATGAGACAAGAATGTAAGGGGTGGGTGTTTGGTTGGTGGGTGGGCGTGGTTGGTGTTGTGTGGTTGGTGGGCGTGGCTGATGGGTGGGTGTGGTACTTTGATGTCAGAGGGTGATGAATGGGAGTAAAACACACACACACACACACAACAACACACACACACACACACACACACACACACACACACACACACACACACACACACACACACACACACATACAGTAACTACTCGTTAAATGTGTATATTTGAAAGAGAGAGAGAGAGAGAGAGAGAGAGAGAGAGAGAGAGAGAGAGAGAGAGAGAGAGAGAGAGAGAGAGAGAGAGAGAGAGAGAGAGAGAGAGAGAGAGAGATGGATAGGGTAAGAGGAGAGGAGAGAGGGGAAATTCCCCTGCTAAATACCACGGTCTCCACCGCCCTAACCGGGAATTTCCCCATTTCACATTATTTTTCCCGTGTCAATAATGACCAAACTAAACCCTCGGCGTCTCTACGGTCACCTTAACTACCTGTCCTTTTGTCTTTTATTAATTCTGACGTATTTTTAAGGAGGTCTTCTCAAAATTTTGTGTTTAAGAATTAAGCTTATAATATTCAGGAGGTAAGAATCAATAAGCAGGTATCTATAGCAGGTATCTATAGCAGGTAGCTATAGCAGGTAGCTATAGCAGGTAGCTATAGCAGGTAGCTATAGCAGGTAGCTATAGCAGGTATCTATAGCAGGTATCTATAGCAGGTAGCTATAGCAGGTAGCTATAGCAGGTAGCTATAGCAGGTAGCTATAGCAGGTATCTATAGCAGGTATCTATAGCAGGTATCTATAGCAGGTAGCTATAGCAGGTAGCTATAGCAGGTAGCAAAGCATTATCTATAGCAGGTATCTATAGCAGGTATCTATAGCAGGTAGCTTATAGCAGGTAGCTATAGCAGGTAGCTTAGCAGGTTAAATAGCAGGTATTCTATAGCAGTATCTATAGCAGGTATCTATACAGGTGCTATAGAGGTAGCTATAGCAGGTTTGCTATAGCATATCCCATGCAGGTATCTTTTAGCAGGTATTATAGCAGGTAGCTATAGCGGTAACTATGCAGGTACTATAGCAGGTAGCTATTTGCAGGTAGCAAAGCAGGTAGCTATAGCAGGTATCTATTAGCAGGTAATTAGCAGGTAGCCTAACAGGGAGCTATAGCAAAGGTGGCTATAGCGGTAGCTATAGCAGGTATCTTTTACAGGTATCATTAGCAGGTAGCTTTTAGAAAGGGACTATAGCAGGTTCCCAGCAGGTTGTTAGCAGGTAGCTTAGCAGGTTAAATATAGCAGGAGCTATAGCGGTATTATAGAGGTACTATAGCAGGTGCTATGAAGTGCTATAGCAGTTTGCTATAGCAGGTAGCTATAGCGGTATCTATAGCAGGGTTATCTATGCAGGTAATTTAGCATGAGCTATAGCAGGTAGCTATAGCAGGTAGCTTAGAGGTAGCTATAGCAGGTAGCTATAGCAGGTGTTAGCAGGTATCAAAAGCAGGGATCTATACAGGTATCTATAGCAGTTGTAAGCGTATATAGCAAAGGGAACAAAAGCAGGTATCTAAAAAAGCAGGTATTCTAAGCAGGTTAGCTTTTAAACAGGTAGCTATAGCAGGTTGCTATTGCAGGTAGCTATAGCAGGTAGTATAGAGGTAGCTAAGCAGGTAGCTATGCGGTTAGCTATAGCAGGTTCAAAACAGTGGTAATGCTTCCCATGCGACTGCTGTCTTTCACTTGTTGAGAGAATGCGTTGAAATACTGAGACGATTTCTAAAGGAAAATTTAATTTTTTTTTTAATACATTAATAATTCATTTTAGCGCTAAACCGTGGGGTCATTTGTACAAGACGTGGTGGTGGAGGCTGATCTTCGTCTGGTGAACGCCAGACAGACGCAATTCCTAGGTGTTCCCATCAAAATCTGCAAAAGAAACGCAAATGCAGTTAATACGAACCTTAATGATGGACGTATTTGGCCCACGCATTTGCGTATTTGCCAACGCAGTGACGTATTTATCTGTTTCATCTATTCGTGAAATGATAAGGCCCATGCGTGGGCAGAACGTTATCAATAACAAGGGACTATACTGTAATGCGCATTTGTACTCTCTGTGTTTTCCTGTAGGAAACAGAACGTTGCCACATTCAGGCAAATGCTAATCAAAAATATCACAAAAATTCTATTTGATGGTTTTTGATACGTAATGAAAACGCGGTGGTAGAAAAGGGCAAAGCGCTATGGTAAATGGCTGAACGTTTTTGATATGTATACAGTGACATGCAGACACTCGGAGTTTTTTTTTTAATAGGCGGATCAGAGTTGTTGATTATTTATTTATCTTGTGAATATAATGTCAGATCTACCAAATGTCGTGAAAATTTACATCAGAGATTGCGCTTTTATGGTGCCATGGATTTTTTTGAGTCTATCACGCTAACAAAACACCAACTTTGTTAGCGTGATAGACACCAGACATAGATAAAAACATCCTTCACAGTTCTGTATCATCATTCACAGGTGACACAAAAATAAACATGAAAGTCACTACGGTAGAAGACACTGAAAATTTGCAGGAAGATCTAAGCAGTGTTTCCTAGTTGGCAGTGTAAAGCAACATGACGTTGTTCAGTGGTGATGAGCTCAAGCTGTATGGGTATGGTAATGGGTGGATGTGCTGAATGTGGTAGGTAATAGGTGGATGTGTTGGATGCTGGACAACATTTACTGCACAACAAAGGTTAACAATCATTTCGCTCAACACTCACGACTCCATCCCCATTTTCAGCTTTTGCAAATGTCACTTGACTTGTTTCGTTGTTTAACTTTTCCAAAAACTATTATTGTAAATTGTTCTTTTACAAAATGTACAAGAAAATAAAAAGTTATCTCGCGTTCTTGTCGCTGTGGTTAACGGTGTGGACTGTCCTCGTCAACCTGCTGAAGGAGAGGGTGAGTAAGATGGAGTATATCCTGGAGAAGTCCTTGAAGCCAAGTTTTCCCCAGGTGGTCCTGAGCTACACACCAGGCATAGGGCACTGGTTCAGCCCCACCAGGATCTTCATAGTTGATCCTGTCGACTTTGATTTGGTACCTGTCATCGGCTCAGGTCTGAGTACCCTGCATCGTATGACAATACTGAGCAACATTCTGCAACGCTATAACCCTACTGTGTTCTGGGTGATGGTCGGCATACTCCTGCCGGTGTGTGGCATCTTGGTGATCCTGCTCGTCATTGAGGTCCTCCATGTCTTTTGCAGAAGACTGCTGAAGAGACGGGAGGAGCCAACACTTACCGACGCCCCTATAGAAGACCATCGAAGATCACTCTGTGGCGACCATGCAGAGGCTGCTGCCTCTGGAGACATTACAGAGGGAGACCTTACAGAGGCTGCTGCCTCTGGAGACCTTACAGAAGCTGCTGCCTCTGGAGACCTTACAGAGGCTGCTGCCTCTGGAGACTTTACAGAGGCTGCTACATCTGGAGACCTTACAGAGGCTGCTGCCTCTGGTAACCATTCAGAGGACACCAGCCTACGCGTGCTGAGAGTTAAAATCGCAACGGCAATCACGAAGCCTGAGGGAATCTCCCGTATATTGTTTAACTTAGGGCGACTCTTAACATACTCTAAACAGTCGCCTTCTCCCTCTGATGAGCTAGAATACAGTCGCAATGTTCGTGTGGTAGGACCACTAGGGAACTCACGGTACGAAATAAATATTAAAATAACGTGCTCAGATGAAACCCAGGGGAAGAGAGTGACGTGCTGGATTTCAGTGGACACAGATCAGAGGTCTTTTAAATGGGAAGAGATAGATTTACTCGCACTCTGGCTGATGGACTGCGTTACCTGCCAAAATTATTCTGAAAAAGACATTATTGACCATTTGAAAACAAAGCTAGTAAGTTACTACGAGTGGGCAGTACGAACCATACCCGGCTGCCCAGCATTCACTATTCTCTTCGACCAACCTTCCTCCAAGGATACCAGTGTAGAGGTGGACCCTGCAGAGGTATACAGGAAGCTTGATTCTGCCCAGCATTGCAGAAAGCCTTATGTCGCTGAGCTGTACAGAAAGCCTAATGATACCAGCAATCATGAGACGTCGTCTGATGATGACACCACAAAGCAGGACACAAAGTCGTCTCACGACACCACCGAACCTGACTTCGTCCTGCGTATCAGGAAGCCTGACTTCTTCATGCAGGCCAAGAACCGTGATGCCGACCTGCATGACAGGGGCCCCGACTTCGAAATGCGTATCAGGAAGCCAGAGGTCACCCAGCATGAGAAGCCAGAAGCTGGACAGTATGAGAATAAACCAGAGGCCGCCCAGCATGAGAAGAAGCCAGAAGCTGCCCAAGACTAGAAGAAGCCAGAGGTCACCCAGCACGAGAAGAAGCCGAAGTTCACCCACCATGAGAAGAAGCCAGAGGTCATCCAGCACGAGAAGCCAGAGGTCATCCAGCACGAGAAGCCAGACGCTGCCCAGCACGAGAAGAAGCCGAAGTTGAAGTTCACCCACCATGAGAAGAAGCCAGAGGCTGCCCAGCACGAGAAGCCAGAGCTGCCCAGCACGACGAAACAAAACCTGCAGCACGAGAAGAAGCCAGAGGCTACCCAGCACAAGAAGAAACCAGAACCTGCCCAGCACGAGAAGAAACCAGAACCTGCCCAGCACGAGAAGAAACCAGAACCTGCCCAGCACGAGAAGAAGCCAGAGGCTACCCAGCACGAGAAGAAGCCAGAGGCTGCCCAGCACGAGAAGAAGCAGAGCTGCCCAGCACGAGAAGAAGCCAGAAGCTGCCCAGCACGAGAAGAAGCCAGAGGCTGCCCAACACGTGAAGAAGCCAGAGGCTGCCCAGTTTACGACGAGACACGAGCGCCAGCAGAAGTAAACCAGCCGCCCAGCATGACAGTAAACCTGAGTGCCGCCCAGCATGACAGTAAACCTGAGGGCCGCCATAATGAGATCCAGACTTTTACCTCGGAGTGTCCAACATACGGTGTCGAGGTGTCGAACAAAGTTCCCAGTACAAGCTGCTGATAGAAGCGAGATCACCACATGTATTCCCTAACACCAAAATAATCACAATGGAACTTATATTTCGGCGAGAGTTTTTCCCACAACAGAGGATATTGACGATATAATAAAAATCTGACCCGCACTCTGCATAACACCCTCGTTGCCACACAAGACGAGTGGAACGAAGAAGATTTTCAGGAGAAACTCATCAATTCTCTCATGTTCCAGCTCTTCCCTGGGTACACAGCAGAATTATACCGAAATGATGTCGCTCCTCACTGAAAAATGAAGTGTCATGACACACGGTGTGTTGTATCTGAACAAAATATTGTAATAGCTTTTCCTTTGGCCAGAGATGTTATCATTAAGTGCTATTCAAGCAGGAGGTCACATTCTCAGTGAGTGTGCTCTCTGATATTCATTTTGCTTTTTAAGAGTTTCTTGCTTACTGCTAGAGGATTAAAGGAAGGAGTCAATGCCACACAGGAAACGTGTTGTCATAAAGGAGGTGGTTCAGGCCACGGTGTTCCGTGGCCTGGTGGAAAAACTTGGGTTCGATTCCTAGCACGGCTGAAAACATTAGGCGAGTTTCCTTACACTGGGCTCTGGTGGCCTGGTGGTTAACGCTCTCGCTTCACACGGTGAGGGCCTGGGTTCGATTCCCAGCCAGAGTAGAAACATTGGACGTGTTTCTTTCCACCTGTTGTCTATGTTCCCCATCAGTAAAATGGGTACCTGGGTGTTAGTCGACTGGTGTGGGTCGCATCCTGGGACACTGACCTAAGAGGCCTGGTCACAGACCGGGCCGCGGGGGCGTTGACCCCCGGAACTCTCTCCAGGTAAACACCGGTTGTCCATGTTCACCCTTGAGTAAAATGTGGTACCTGGGTGTTAGTCGACTGGTGTGGGTCGCATCCTGGAACAAAACTGACCTAATTTGCCCGAAATGCAACTTAGTATGTCATTGATGTCAGCTATGTAGGCCTTGTACATGCACTTGTAAAAATGAAGATATTATTATTACTATTATATAGTGAGGTCGTCCAGGACTCAGGCCTTTCAGTTTCCTGGTGATAACCTTACTGGTGATATAACCTGGTGATAACCTGGTGATAAAAACCTGGTGATAACCTGGTGATAATAACCTGGTGATAACCTGGTGATAACCTGGTGATAACCTGGTGATAACCTGGTGATAACCTGGTGATAACCTGGGAAATCCTCTTCTAGTCAGCTTCACGACTACACCAGTTTCTGTATCATTTTGTAGTTTTTTTTAGCCGTGTGAAGCGTTCCACGGAATAACGGTTCAGTCTCAGATCTGGCTGTGGTAGACTGGATGGCTCCATCCTCAGTTACCATTAAAGGACTGTTATCAGGTTTACCTCGAAGGTTGTTTGGGTTCTGACTGCAGTCCTTGTGGGAAACTGCAACCCCAACTTCTTTACAGTTAATACACTTAAATTTTTGGCTGTCAGGGCCTACTGTGCATTCTCTATTGGAATGTTTCCCAGCACACTTACCACACCAAGAATGTAGTATTCCACAGTCTACTGCAACATGGCCATAGTGCTGGCATTTGTAACACCTACGTTTAGGGGGTAGGTACACTTCGATGTTTAGGAAACGTAAACCATGCACCCAGATATTCCGGGGGAGGGGCACAGGACCTACCCAACTGGCAATAATTTGGGATTTTCCTTTAAGTCTTTTAGGCTTGATGATATGCTCACTTAGAGTCAGATGGGATGGGTCCATGCAGAGAGGGTATCCAAAGATTATGATACTGACCCATTTTTTAAAGTGGTGAGTGTCTGATTGAGGTCGGAGCAGCTTAATATCTCCATAAGGTGTACTAAGTAGATCATTGATCAGCTCTTTATTCTGTTCCACAAACACAAAGTTGTGTGTGTTTTTCCTAAATTGGATCCTTGAGTTAGGATGCTTGTTTACAGCTTATGAGCAAGAGATTGTAATAACTCACTACAATGGATACATTACAAATCTTTTCATGGAACATTGCTTCCATCAGGAAGCGGTTGCCTGACTTACATCATATTAGTGCAACCAAGAATATTGATGTCATCTGTTTGCAGGAATGTAGATTGAAAGATGGAGCACCTCCACCAAACTTGCCTGGATATGCAGCTTATAACCTAAGGTCAACCAACTGTTGTGTGATGTATGTCAGAAAGAACTTGCCACATTCACTCCTTTCCTTGCAGAGTCGAGTTAACATGCAGTATCATGGTGTCAAAGTATATGCAGGCGATTTTTCCATAAACATTTTTAATCTCTAGGCCCCAGCGAACCCAGCTTCGACCTGATGCTTAAAGATCGCATCAATAGTGATCCTACCATCATTCTTGGAGTTTTAATGCCAGACATAGAATATTGTGGGTCTATTAAAAAACACCCAAGGAACTAAATAGTGAGATTGCTGAATGAGCATGACTAATGTTGATATGTGGGCATCTGTGCCTACTCACATATATGGTGGCATACTCGGATCTGTGTCTTGGATTTAATAATCTCTTAAGATGCATGACTCTGTCATAGTGATGATCTTTATCTGATCACTTCCGAGAAGACTAACAACTGTAATCTTGTACATCTCCAGCAAGCAGGAGCTAAATGCAGATGGAGGAAACTTATTCTCAATAACCAGAACACTGAGGACAAACTTTATTAACCCCTTGGATCTATGTATTAGAATTACGAGCCCACTGGCACACAAAAATTTAATGATGGTTTAATTACCACTATTGAGAGTGTGCTCACAGTTCAAGTGGGCAGGAATAGGAAACAAAGTCCCTTCCACTATAAATAACAATAAAAACCAATGTAAATACTATAATGATCCACAGCTGGCAATCTAACCACATGCAGCTAGGAGGATTGGTAAAGCATACCGTGAAGGTAGACCCAGACCTGTCAGAACGTTCCAAAGCTGCATAACAAATGCAAGGAATAGAAGGAAGAACTTAGACAGGAATGGGCAAACAGTTTTCGGTAGTGGATTAAATAGGTCACCCTTTGAGTTGGCTTGGAAAGGTTATAAATAAATAACAGGAAAAAGACTGCATGTTGCTCATCCTTTCCTCTTGAAAAAGCAAATGACCTCATAAGCCTGGTCCAAAAACACCAGGATGAAAGCCTTTCCATTCATATTAGAAAAAATTTAGAGAGTATAATCTGAAAGAAATGTTGGAAACTGATTAATTTTATGAGCCATATATTGATGGAGAGTGATTGCCTGTCTTTACCGAGTTGAATTAGATAATGCATACCAAAGTCGCATCAACTGCTCCTGGAGAGGATTGGTATAACTTGATATTCCTCAGAAATCTAAGGCAGGGCCTGATAACCCTTTGTTGGCATGTATAATCTCAGTTAACAGTGAGGGGTTCTTTCCTACTTCTGGGACCACTAGTTCACAATGTGCCTATTCCCTAAGCCCCAACAGTCCTGATACATTTAGGGCCGATCTCTTAACTAGTTGTCTTTGTATAAACTTTTGATAAGAATGGAGCTTAAAAGAATGTACTACAGATAGACATTAACTTTCCCCCTAACTCTATGGTTCATGAACAGGTAAAAGTGTTGCAGGACTGTATTTCACCTTTCTCAATGCACCACACCTCTACTAGTTTTACCCCTTTTCTTGATCTAAATCTGCATTTGTTATTGCAACAGAACGTTATACTACAGAAAACTAGCCTCAAACATGAAATTGGTGGTAGCTTACTCTGCTGGGATAATTGGATACCTGTCAAATAGAGTATCCTCTGTCCTTACCAAAGGCTTCAGAAGTGATTCTAAAGAAATGTCTTTAGGTACACCGCAGGGAGGAGTTCTCTATAGTCCCATTGCTATTTAAATATTCTTGATTAATGCTCTCCTAAATTGCTGTACCTGCCTCACCTTAAACATATAGTATAAGCTATGCTGTTGATATCATGGATCCATACAACAGGCATAAGAAGATGAATACCATTCTTTATGAAGTCACGTAATTTGTAAATCGACTAGGCCTCATAATATCTTCCTCTAAAAACCCAACAGATATTAACAAGCAAACGACATCCCCACCATCTATTTGCAGGGGTGAAATCATTAGCACGTTTTAAAACTTACCCGATATCTTGGTGTGATGAACCCTTTAAACAAATCCACTATTACCACAACTAAAACAAGAAATGTAAAGCTAGGCTAAATGCTCTCAAAGCTGTTGATGGCTACAATCCCAACTATGGTGCTAATGTGAGTATCGTGGAGAATGATGTGACATAGCCTATGTTTAGGTCCTCTAAGGGACTTTGCTGCCTCCCATGTTGATATTAGCTAGAGAAAGTTCCCTCCGACCTTGGTGTTATGCAAAATGAAGTCTCAGGACTATTCTTGGCCGGTCCCCATTATCTACAAAGTCCTAACATGAGGTAGGAGATTGGTATTTTCTAGATATCAGTTGATAGGCATTGTTGAAACTTACACTGTACTGGTATTAGAATGTTGGAGAAACGAACCAGCCACTGTCACAGTGAATCTTACAAGTGTCTAGGGTAAATACACAGATCTAATGGTAGCTTGTTGAAAACGGCTGCAATTGCTAATAAGTTTTTATAACATGCATGATCTGCTATCACTGTAGGCAACAAGAGCATTTACACCCCTCCATGGAAGATTGTGTTCATTAATATCACATACCTACAAGTCCTCCCAAGAAGCTCATTGCTTGTAATCCCTTCCTTTAAATCTCTTGTTAGTGCAAATGCTCAAGAAGAAATTTTTCGCCCTAGCTGGTTGTATATGTTATACAAGTTATATACACTGATGGATCTAAACAGGAGTCTTTGGCAGGGCTGCATCTGGCTTTGTTGCCACCTCCCTAGTTATGAACGATATAAATTTGTTGAGTTAGGCATAAGAATTAACAACTGGGGGTCTACTCTGCAAAACTGAATTGTTTGCAATCCGAATGGCGCCTAAAGCTAACCTATGACACTGAGCTTGACTCTATCATCATTACTGATTTATGTCATCATGAAGGGCTCTTGGCTCATTAATGGACTCCCAACAACATGCTCATTGGGGAAGCAGGTATAGATCACTCAAAAATTAGGACAAAGGAATTTAAGTCATTGCTATGGATCCCTATACACCATTGGATTACTCCTTCATGATAAAGTTGATATGTTAGCAAGAAGAGTACCAGAAGGAGATGTAGAATTATAACTTTGGATAACTGTGTTCTAGCATTAGGCATAATATTAGGAGAGAAGTTTATAATGAAGTGATTGTTATAGGATAAATGCAGTTTAGAAGCCTGATAGAATCTATAACCCACTATGATAACATGAACGTAGATAAGTATGTTTATGAGAGCAACTATGCAATGTGAACAGACTGACTGATGTGTAGTGACCGGCCTTAGGCTTGGTTTACCAAGTACTTGGCAGTTTGGGAGACACCCAGATGATGGATCAAACTAAATGTATATTATTGTGATCAGGATATGTCACTCTCTGAACACTATGTGCTTAATTGTCCTGTTTAATTGAGGAATCGGAGACAGACAGTATAATACTATTTTGACATGTTCAAGATATCTTATTAATGAAATATAAGATACCAGATATACTAAGCAAATTTCCTAAATGTGCTTGTAACAGATATAGTGAAACTGAGATATGAAGATATATAAATCCATATGTATTCCTGTTAACACTTTTGGGGCCTAGTTCCTAGGCCTTTGTGATCCACATGCTCTGCGCTACGTCCCAGTTGGATATGGGGATGCACAATAAACTAGCGTTTCCGGTGGCAAAATCTAAAAGTTCTAATCCGAATAAACAGTTACCAAATATTCCAAATTTCAGTGTGTAATTACCCATCTTCAATCCATTCAACTCACACACATAACATATATATCTTATATATATATATATATATATTATATATATATATTTATATATATATATATATATATATATATATATATATATATTATATATATATTTAAATATAAATATATTTATATATATATATATATATATATATGATATATAATATATATATATATATATCTTTCTTGTCAAACCACACCGGCTGCTATTCCCACCGAGGCGTGGTGGCACAAGGAAAAACGAAGTTTTCCTTTTGCATTTTAGTAATTATAAGGGAGAGGTGACTAGCCCCTTGCTCCGGCATTTTTAGTCGCCCTCTTACAAAACGCCATTGGTTACGGTGGAAGAATTCTGTTCACTTCCCCATGGAGGTTAGTAGAAATAAAAAAACAAATAACCACAAAACAAGAACAAGAACTAGAAAGAAAATAGAAGAAAAAAACCCAAAGGGAGTGTGTATAATATATAGGCTTGTACATGTAAGTGTTAGTGTGACCTCAGTGTAAGTAGAAGTAGCAAGCGTACTGAAAATTTGCTTGTGTATGAGACAGAAAAAAAAAGACACCAGCAAATTCCCTGGCCATCGTGTAAAACAGTTACAGGCTTCAGTTTATACATTTCAACTTGGCAGGACGTAGTAATCTCCTGGGCGGTTGCTGTCTACCAACCGACTACCTAGGATATATATATTATTATATATATATATATATCTATATACTATTATATATATATTATATATATATATGTGTGTCGTGTGTTACTGTATATATTATATATATATTATATATATATATTTATATATAGATTACATATATATATATTATATATATATATTATATTATATTATATATACTGTAAATATTTATATTTATATCATATTATTTATGTTACTACCAATTTATTTTTATATATTATAGATATATTATATTATATATATATTTTTATATTATATGAATATATATATATATATATATATATTATATTCTATATATATATGTTCATATATATATATATTTATATATATATACGTATACTATATATTTAGATATATATATATATATATATATTATATATATATGATACTATTATTATTTATCTATATATATATATATACTATATATATATATATATGTATATATATATATAATATATTATATATATATTATATAAATATATATTATATATAATTATATATATATTATATATATATATGTATTATGTGGAGTCAAAAAACGTGTATCTATGAAGGCAAAGAAGGGGAATGTATGAAAGTATAGTTCAGTACCAAAACCCCTCTTAATGGGTGTGAAGCTTGGGTGGTAAATGCAGCCAGCGTGGAAGAGGACGGTTTGGCGGACGGGAGATGTCCTGTGTTTAAGGCAATGTGTGGTGTAAATATTATGCAGAAAATTCGGAGTGTGGAAATTAGGAGAAGGTGTGGAGTTAATAAAAGCATTAGTCAGAGGGCAGAAGAGGGGTTGTTGAGGTGGTTTGGTCATTTAGAGAGGAATGGATAAAGTAGATGACCTGGAAAAGATATAAATCTATAGGGGGGAAGGAAGGAGGGGTAGGGGTTTCGTCTCGAAGGGTTGGTAGAGAGGGGGTAAAGGACGTTTTGTGGGCAAGGGGCTGGACTTACAGCAGCGTAGCATGAGCGTGTTAGATAGGAAAGAGTGATATGGAGACGAATCGGTACTTGGGACCCTTGACGGATCTGTTGGAGTGTGAGCAGGGATAATACTTATGTGAAGGGATTCAGGGAAACCGGTTATCGTTCCACTATAGTCGATTGTGTCCTGGAAACTGGGAAAGTACAATGCTGCATTTTAATGGAGGGGTTTGGGATATTGGCAGTTTGGGAGGGATATGTTTGTGTATCTTAATCGTATATGCTTCTCATAGACTGATGTATTCTGAGACACTCTGCAAAAAACAGTGATATGTGTGAGTGTGGTGAAAAGTGTTGAATGATGTGAAAGTATGTTCTTTTTGGGGAGTTTCTATCGTTTTGGGGTCACCTGCCTCGGTGGGAGACGGCCGCATGTATGCCCCAAAAAAAATATATATTATGTATCTATAATCTTTATCTATATATATATATATATATTATATATACTATATATATATATATATCTTTATATATATATATATATATATCATGTGCGGAATAGGAAATAATGGTCAATTAGCTAGACACTCTTTAAATTAAGTCCCTTTCTAAAATTTTCTCGTTACATTTAAAAATATATATTTTTTAATTTATGTTAAATGTTAGAAATAAATAAATTTTACACCAAAAGAACATTAGAAAACTTACGTAACCTTATTTTAACAAGGGTTAAGGGAACACAACTTGATTACACTGGAGGACGGAAGGTGAGAGGAAAGTTAATGATAAACGCAGAGGAATGACAAGGTGGATTAGGGACAGAATGTTTCAGAGATGGAACACAGGATCAAAGGTAAATAACTGGATACTGAAAATCAGATAGTCATAGGGAGGGTTATGAAGTATTGTTTTAGCCTTAGATAAATCATGTAAAGTGGAACAATCTGCGAAGTTAAGTAGTGAAAAGGCAAAATCCATACATAGCTTGAAGTCGAGGTACGATAACGTTTTTGGAGCCGGAGGAGAAGAGAGTGGACCTACTACGACTAGCAAAGAAGGCTGGGCCAGGAGCTAGTTCTTGTGGAGTATACACACACAAACCCCCCCCCCCCCACACACACACACACACACACACACACACACACACACACCACACACACACACACACACACACACACACCCACACACACATTCACATATATAAACACATTCACGAGCTGGAATCACTATTACAAAATAAGATAGAATTGAAATATATCCGCTTTTGCCTGATATATACACGAGAATCAACAGACATAAATGGGTTCGATTACCATGCAGGAGACCAGACATGTGGGGTTAAAGTAATTATAGGTACTTTCACTTGGTTCACTTATCAGCAATTAGGTACCGAGTAGTGTCTCCTTCACCCGCAGCTCCTGCTACTAAAAGCACAAATAGGTACCTGAGTATCAGTCCCCTTACCCAGGGCTGCCTACTTGGTCACCTAGAAGTTCAATAGGTTCTTCGTTGCTAGTCTTCTTAGTTTCTGCTGTCCGGTAACCTTAGAAAAAAGGTACCCACGTTCTAGTCACTCCTACCCCGGATTCCCTTTAACCTAGAAGTAAACGGTACCTGGGTCGTTGTTTGTCTCTCTTAAACCTGCTGCCCCTCTCACTACAAGGTAAAATAAAGTTACTAGGGGTGATAGCGAACTGTTTGGAGGTGGCATCTGGGGACGAGGTGTGGTATACCTTTAGAACAATCCTAAACTTTTTAAAAAGAAACATTTAACTTTGGAAACAACCGCTCTTAGAGTAAAAAAAAAAATCTTTATCCTGTAAAATAAATATGCTAAATTTAACTTAAACCGGTTTGACTTTTCCCCCCCTCCCTACCCAGAAAAACTAGTTTTAAAACCAGTTTCGAAAACTAACGCCGATGGCTCTTAGACTAGAACCGGTTTACTAGCAGGTTGCTTGTCGGTACATTACCCTCATACTAGCCAAACTTCTCTCTCTTTCTTTTTTTTTGGTTGTCGAACACTTGTTGTGATTTAATAAGCAGCCGGAGACCTTTTCCCGAATTCTTTATTAGCATTAAAACCTTTTATGGAATATTCACTATTTTTCTTGAAGAAGCATGGAGCGCAATAAAAAGAAAAAAAAAATTGCCACAATACGCGTCTGGAACAAATAAAAGCCATTTAAAAGAGTGACTGGTTACTACAACTTACTGGTTTTAGAGTGACTGGAAAACACCTAACTAACCTTACTGTTATAGTGGATGGAACAACTACCTTACTGTATAGTGGCTGGGACACGTCACTGTATATTGGCTGGGACAAGTCACTGATATAGTGGCTGGGACTACAACGTCACTCTTATAGTGGTGGAACTAGTAACTGTATAGTGGCACGGGGGACACGTCACTGTATAGTGGCTGTGGCGAGCAAGTCTCCTGGTTAGTGGCTTGGAAAAGTCACTGCTATAGTGGGCAGTAAGAGCCAAGTCACTGTATACACTCTTATAGTGGATGGACACGTCACTGTATAGAGTGGACTGGAAACAAGTCACTTTGTAGTGGCTGGGACACGTCACTGTATAGTGGTGTGGGATCATGTCATGTTTATTAGTGGTTGGGCCAAGGTCACTGTATAGTGGCTGTGGAACAAGTCACTGTATTAGTGCTGGTGTGGAACAAGTCACTGTATAGTCTGGACTGGACGAAGTCCACTGTATAGTGGCTGGAGCAAGTCCACTGTATAGTGGCTGGGAACGTCACTGTATCGTGGCTGGCAGCAGGTCATCTGTTATAGTGGCTGGAGCAAAAAAGTCACTGTATAGTGGTGGGACAAGTCATGTATGTGGCTGGAACAAAGTCACTTTATAGTGGCTGGGACAAGTCCACTGTTATAGTGGCTGGAACAACCAAAAGTTCACAGTGCACGGTTGAGAAACGTTATGGGCAAGTTTCCTTACAGAAAGATGCTCAAAGCTTTGTATCGGGGGTGCTCGTAGAGGGAACTGAGATGAGGGTGACAGAGTTCTGTCTCGGGGGATGCTGTGAGACTGAGATGAGTTTTGACAGAGTTGTCTCGGGGATGCCTGTGTGACTGGAGATGAGTGACAGAGTTTGTATCGGGGGATGCTGTGAGACTGGGATGATTGAGAAGGTTGTGCTCCGGGGGGATGCTGTGAGACTGAGAGAATGATCAGACGTTGTCTCGGGGATGCTGTGGTGTTTGAGGCAGAGATGAGGGACAGAGTTGTCTCAGGGATGCTGTGAGACTGGATGAGTGACTGCGACAGAGTTGTCTCGGGGATGCTGTGTGTGAGACTGAGATGAGTGACAGTGTTGTCTCGGGGATTGCTGTGAGACTGTGATGAATGTCTGAAGGCACAGGATACCAAGTAAGCAGATGAATGGAAGTACGAAATCAGGGTGAATGAAAAGCGGCAGAGGTACTATTATTGATTAAAATCAGGGAAAGCTGATGGATGTACAATGATGAGACTACATGGGCAACATGGATGAAGGGAACATGGGGACAACATGGAAATGAGAACACAGGTGGCAACCATGATGAGACACAGGGGCGGCATCATGGATGAGAACAGGGGCAACATGGATGAGACCACAGGGGCAACATGGATGAGACAAGGAGGCAATATGGATGAGAACACAGGGGCATATAGGAGGACAACATGGAAGAGAACATACGCAACACTTGGCTATGTGTCTCGAGTTGATGATGTCTGACACGGGCATAGAGAGATTATCCACGCAGTGAGGATGGAAGAGTTTGAGACAGCATTTTTTTCCGGATTATTAGACAGATGAGATAATTTATAATAATGGAGAGTCTTTCTTTTTATATTTCGCACTGCTGACTTCTTTCTACATTTTTATAGTCTAAGTGGTGGAATGTGAAGGATTGTAGTTAATGTGATAAATTAGGTGAGTGCGTGAGGATCACATGAGAGTCAAGGAAAGTCAGTCTGGGTGACCGTTTGTGGGGACCGGGTTGGACCGGTTCCACCACACAGCACATCCACACCATACCATAACACAGGCCACACCTACCATACCACCATACTCAGCACACCACCAATACTTTTATTTGTTTTTTGTTTTTTTTTTTGTTACCACTCACTCAGCCACACCCCACCCAATAATACCACTCTCAGCCCACCACACACACCCACCATACTACCACACTCTAGCCACACCCTCCTTTACGTACCTCACTCAGCCCACACCTCCATACTACCCTAACCTCTGCTCCACACCCACCATACTTCCACCACTAGCCACATCCCACCATATACCACACTCAGACTCACCACCATTCTACCTCACTCAGCCACACCCACCTTACTACCCACCACTCAGGCTCCAACCCTCAGTACCATACTTACCACACTTGCCATACCTACATACTCACCACTCAAAGCCACATCAACCATACTACCCACACTCAGCCACATCCACACATACTACCACACTCTAGCCCACACCCACTTTAACTTACACACTCAGGGACACACACCTCCATATACCATCACTCTGCCACAACCACTCATACCACCAAACTCAGCCACCACCCACCTTACTACCTACTCAGCAAACCCAACCATAACTACCCTACACTCAGCCACTCCACCATACATTCCGTCTCCTCAGCCTCACACACCCATACTACCACACTCAGGCCACAACCCACCATACCCACCACATCAGGCCAACCCCTACCATACTACCACATCTCCACACCCACCAATTACCACAATCTGCCACACACACCACCCCCCACCTATACTTACACACAATCAAGCCATACCCACCATACTACCACTCTGCCTCAGCAACCGTCTACCTCTCTCAGCCACACCACTTTACGACCTACACTCAGCCAACACCCACTCAAAGACGACCTCAACCTCTGCAACACTACTCCAGTCTTCCACTCTCTGCCACAACACAACACATTACTACACACTCAGCCATACCCACCACCATACTACCTCTAAAGCCTCATCCACCTATAATTCAACACTCAGTCCACACCCTCGTCTACGAACACATGCTGCCTCACCCAACCTTACTGACCTCACTACAAGCACAATATCCATTACTACCTCACTTCAGCCACATCCCACCATACTACCAAACAGCACCACCCACCATTCCACCAACAGCCACACCCACCAGACATAACTTCCACACACTCAGCCCACACCCACCTCATACTACCACACTCTGCCACATCTCACCCTACTACCACACTTAGCCACACCCACCCATACTACCACACAGCCCAACCCCCCCCCTCCCACCATACCACCACTCAGACACACAGCCACACCCACCATACGACCACACTCTGCCACACCCACATATCTACCAACACTCAGCCAATCACCATACTACACACTCAGCCTCACCCCACCTTACGACCAACCACCTCAGGCCACAACCAAATACCACCTCACAGCCACACCCACATACACCACATTGCCATCACCCACCTACAACCACACAGCCACATCCACCATACTACCACACTCAGCCACACCCACCATACTACCACATCAGGCCACACCCACCATATCACCACCAGCCACACCCACCATACTACCATACTCAGCCACACCCACCATACTTCCACACTCAGCCACACCACCATACTACCACACTCAGTCACACCCACCATACCACCACACAGCCACACCCACCATACTACCACACTACCAACCACACCCACACCATTACACCACACAGCCACACCCACCATACTACCACACATACAACACTCACCATACCACCACACAGCCACACTCACCATACCACCACACAGCCCACACCCACCACACTCAGCCCCCCACCATACTACCACACTCAGCCACACCCACCATACCACACACACAGCAACACCACCATACTACCACACCAGCCACACCCACCTATCCACCACACACTCCAGCCACACCCACCAACTCACCACACACAACCACACCCACTCCACTACCCATTCCTACATTATAAACTGTACCAACTCCTGTTGAACGACTGTAACGCGATATGCTTGCCTAGTCTTGTTATCATATATTACTCTTCTTCGTCATATTCATAATCTTACGACACTGTGTGATGCCCGACCACATCCAGAACACACACTTTCAAGCTCTGGAAGTGATGACACAAACCCTTACACCATAAAGAATCTTGCACCACACACTTTGCCTCGATTCAGACGGGATCCTCTTCCTTCACACGCAAACCCCACGCCAGCAGGATTTCCTTCGCATGACACCAGTACAGCAAAGGATCTCTAAATTTAATGATTGAACAGATGCCATTTCACATTTCTCCCAAGATCCTACAGATCGAGCTTCTTCTGAGACGGCACGGTGTCGTCAGCTGTCTGGACAAGCCACCACGACCAACAGGGACCCGAAGACGACACACACTGTCACCAATTTCTATGCAATGCCACAATCACACTGAACCGACACATGGGACCCGATTAACAAAAGAGTAAAATAATCTCATTTATTATTCTTCGTGATAGTTGCCTGTTTCGAAACACCCACAGTATGATGCCACCCTTATTAAGAATAAAGTCGGTCAGAAAAATTGGAACTTGACGAAATTTCGTCACAGTTCGTCTTCTACATTCAGTTACGGATGTACTGCTTGCTACCTTATAGTAATTTGATGATTCTCACACTTTGAGTGAAAAAAACAGTTGCTTCCCTTGTCATGTTTCAACCACAGAGGGTGAGCTACTAACATCTACAAGGGAGGAACCACAACTGAGTAGATGCAGGAGACACACGACACAAAGGGACGAGGTAGGAACAACTCACACTGAGAAGTAGGAACACACGACACTAAGGACGAGTAGGAACACTCAGCACTGAAGAAGGTGGAACACATCAACACTAGGTACGAGGTAGGAACACTCACACTGAGAAGGTAGGAAACACACGACACTAGGACGAAGGTAGACACTCAGCACTGAGAAGGTAGGAACACACGACACTAAGGACGAGGTAGGAACACTCAGCACTGAGAAGGTATGAACACACGACACTATGGACGAGGTAGGAACACTCAGCACTGAGAAGGTAGGAACACACGACACTAAGGACGAGGTAGGAACACTCAGCACTGAGAAGGTAGGAACAGCATTTCATCACTCTTAGGTTTCAGCAACCTCACTTCTGAGGACATACTAATTGTCTCACCTCACGTACTAATTACACACACACCCGAGTCTTCCACCAGGCCGATTATTATTATTTTATTATTATTATTATTATTATTATTATTATTATTATTATTATTATTATTATTATTATTATTAATTTTTATTATTATTATTATTATTATTATTATTATTTTTATTATTATTATATTATTATTATTATTATTATTATTATTATTATTATTATTATTATGTATAAGGCTAATAATACAAGGTCAATAAAGCATCCTGAGGTGCGAGAAGTGAGAGGGGGATAATAAGGCTCAAGCCTTAATAGGATAGTTCCAATTCCTCGAATCAAGTGCCTTCCAGCTGCATCAAGGTACCCACTTCCTGAAGGTTCAACAAGGTTAACGGGGACTCGTTAATTACTAAGATTCACTCCACGCACTTGTATATTTTAGCATAAATTTGCGAGAAAAAATTAACTTCTAGCAGACTCACGTATGTAAATAACGAGAAGATATTGCAATCAAAATACAATCAAAGGCGCCTGGGTTTGATCTCCAGGAGACGGGAAATGTATGGGCAAGTTTCCTTATACCTGCTGCCCCTGTAACCTAGCAGTAAATAGGTACCTAACATGACTCAAGAAATCGTAATGACACGATTGCAAATAAACCATACCCCCGGCCGGGATTGAACCCGCGGTCATAGAGTCTCAAAACTCCAGCCCGTCGCGTTAGCCACTAGACCAGCTAGCCACAATATACCTAGTTGGATGAATCTTATTGTGGCTAGCTGGTCTAGTGGCTAACGCGACGGGCTGGAGTTTTGAGACTCTATGACCGCGGGTTCAATCCCGGCCGGGGGTATGGTTTAAATAGGTACCTATTTATGAATGTGAATTTGTAAATGGTCCAAGTCGGACCAACAGGTCGTGGTCAGCTCTTCTCTCCTATGTGCGGCTTGTTTGTGTATTGTTCCAGTCACGGTATTGTGCCTTTTTTGTTCTTTAGGAGTCAGTAGACCATCCTGGGTCGCATCCTGGGTGAAGGATCTCAGGACTCCGTCATAATAAGCCTCGCTGCTAGACTTTCTTGGCTTATGCTGGGTTAATAAGCCATCAGATTTAATAATATGAGGATAATTACCACCCTCATGGGCTCCATTTTGTACTTTTGATGGGTTCTTAACACCATTGTAATACAAATGTTTCTATGATATATACACAAAATCTAGCTCACTCAGCTCACACACTGAAGTCATTGGTTCGATCCCCGGTACAGGTGGAAACATTGGGCGTTTTTCCTTAAGACACCTGCTGTCCATGTTAAACCTAGCAGTAAGTAGGTACCTGGGTGAGTGTTAGCTGGCTGGTGTGGGTCGCATCCTGGGGGACAAAATTAGGTAATTAGGTAATTAGGTAATTACACATTGTAATGTGTAATTACAGCATTGTAATTACAGCATTGTAACCTTTGCAAAAAAAAATAAAATCTTATTCTTTAAGTTGCCAGAAATGCTGTCAGCTATGTTCTGTGTAAGTTGTACCATGTACTTGTGGAAATAAAGATATTATTATTATTATTATTATTATTATTATTATTATTATTATTATTATTATTATTATTATTGTTATTATTATTACTGTTATTATTATTATTATTATTATTATTATTATTATTATTATTATTATTATTATTATTATTATTATTATTATTATTATTATTATTATTATTATTACTGTTATTATTATTATAAGTAAAGGACCCCAATGGAAATAAGTCACTCTGTCTGACTTTTTTGGGTTATCCTAGGTTCTCTAAACATATGCTGCTATGTATGATAATTCTATGTAACTGTATTGTGTATACCTGAATAAATTTACTTACTTACTTACTTGCTAGTATTATTATTATTATTACCTGCTTTTAGCAGGGCTGGAGTTGAGATGGGTATTACCATTATGGAAGGCGTACACGCATAGTAGAAATGA
>NC_069431.1:11708071-11753071 GCF_026875155.1 Cherax quadricarinatus
GAGTGTACTGTAGACTTGACGGGGGGTCCCTCAAGGAGGTGCAGTGGCGAGTGTACTGTAGACTTGACGGGGGTCCCTCAAGGAGGTGCAGTGGCGAGTGTACTGTAGACTTGACGGGGGTCCCTCAAGGAGGTGCAGTGGCGAGTGTACTGTAGACTTGACGGGGGTCCCTCAAGGAGGTGCAGTGGCGAGTGTACTGTAGACTTGACGGGGGTCCCTCAAGGAGGTGCAGTGGCGAGTGTACTGTAGACTTGACGGGGGTCCCTCAAGGAGGTGCAGTGGCGAGTGTACTGTAGACTTGACGGGGGTCCCTCAAGGAGGTGTTCTCGGCACTATTCTCCTTGTGAATATCATCATTCGACTTTCATGTGATCTTGGCGTTGGTAATAACACCATTTAAATGATGCCTTCATTGTATATGTTGGCTAGCGGCTGTCTCGTTAACATGTGCAAGTGACTGTGCTTCCGGTTCTTCCTCATTATGCAGCTTCAGAGTTTCTTGTATTAAAAACACGTTCTGTTTTGATACGATGTGCAATATATGGGTTGTATATGTGTCTTATTTATCCACGTGTCGGCATCGTATATCCTCAGTCACCCGAAGTGTTATATTCACTTTACACAGATCCTGGTCATTTCCCCCGTGATTGATACTGTGTGGTTTTTCTTTTATCGTATTTTCAAGGAAAAAATGTCTTGACACCTGTGTAGACCTCGTGACCCAAAGGTTATCTCAGATGCTTCCCCAGCTGCTGCATCACCCATCTGGAATTAGCGCCATTGTATGAATATACTAATAAGTTTCCTCTTACGGGTTGTGCTTCGGTCATCCTTCCGGCAGACAAGTCTTCCGCTTTGATTAATTAAACTGTGAAGCTCAAGTGAAGTGTTTATCCTCGGTGACCTCTGACTCTCATTGTGATATCATCCATCATTATTTGTATCAGGACTCATAATACTCTGTATGACCATCGGCTGCTTCACCTTCACATGTGTTATCACAGTCTTGCTGCGCCTACTGCATAGAGTCAGTGATTTTCCCCTGACATATACAACAACAACGGCATTAGAACAAGCACGAAGGATTTATGCACCGAGAGGTGTATATGTCGGTGTATATTTACTAAGCGTTTACTTTATTCTCTATTGTACTTATTAGTGTATTTTAAACTGACGGTAAACAGGTGATAAGCAGCCTTAATAAGCTTTAAACCCTCGTTAAACAACCAGCAGTGTACCCTGAAGTACGCTGGCACTGAGTAAGTGGCTCCTCAAAGCCGCCTCTGAGAAACCTACTCTGAAGTGGAGTCGTAGATACCTTGTGCTTGAAGTTTTTTCCCATTGATTTTGTCTCTGTGTATCTTGTTTCCATCTGGTCCACCAGCATCCCTCTCCTCCTCCGCCTCCTCCTCTTCATCTTCCTCTTCTTCTTTTTTATCAACCCAAGGACAAAGATAATCAGGTGATCCAAATACATAACAATATCAATATTATTTGACATTCAAGGATCATCGAGTCGAGTCCACGCCCAAAGTTTTCGTTCTTATTGATTCTTTAATCAGATATCAAGAGCACACCTTGAGAAGCTTGTCCTCAAGGTTGCTGAAGATTGTTCATCTAATTCCAACCTGAATATGGGATGGAAGCCTTAGGATTATGTCCTAGAATTTGAAATAAACTTTAAATGCTAGGATAGGAGCTGGCCGCCACATTATTAAGGGAGATTTAGGCCTAGTTAATCACTGAGATTTGTTAACTATGGAAAAACAGTCTAGATAAATTTAGTGTTGGGCCCAAGATGAGTGCTGGATGTGATCAGGCAGACCGGATCTCAGGGTGAGGTGAGAATATGCCAATTGAAATGAGGATGGCGTGGATGAGGAGTATGTGGGAGGAAGACATGAGCAGAACAAAGTATAGTGAGGATGATTACAGGACGTGGGAGAGTGAGGATGATTACAGGACGTGGGAGAGTGAGGATGATTGAACACGAGGAGGAGCAGGAGGAATAGTGAAAATGGAAGAACACGAGAATTTAAGAAAATCACCTAGGTGAGTATTAAGACATTAATTGTGGATATGTTTGGACCAGCTGGAGATTCTTCAGTCCGGTGAAGGACGAGTCAGGATGAAGAGGGGAGGACATGACCAGGACGAGTCAGGATGAAGAGGGGAGGACATGACCAGGACGAGTCAGGATGAAGAGGGGAGGACATGACCAGGACGAGTCAGGATGAAGAGGGGAGGACATGAGCAGGACGAGTCAGGATGAAGAGGGGAGAACATGAGCAGGACGAGTCAGGACAAGGAGGGGAGAACATGAGCAGGACGAGTCAGGACAAGGAGGGGACAACATGAGCAGGACGAGTCAGGACAAGGAGGGGACAACATGAGCAGGACGAGTCAGGATGAGGAGGGGAGGACATGAGCAGGACGAGTAAAGATGAAAAATGTGGATTCACTCCAGGAAAGTTTTTATAGTGTACTATCCCAGCAGCCTTTAACCTTTACCTCACCTGTCCTGTCTCTCCAACAGGTGCCATCATAAACCCTCCCCCCCTCCCTCCTTGCAAGAACTTCCTACTGATTCTAAACCAACAGAAACCCCCATACAATCCACCCCATCAACCCCTTACAATACAACCACATCTACTAACATCGCCTCAAAACGGCAAACAGAATACACTAACTGAAAGAGTAATACCTTGTAACTGGGAAGCGTGGAAAAAGAAAATACGACCGCCTAGCCTGCATCTTCTGTAACATCTTCAGAGATGCGCAGCACCGCGGCGCACACAGACAAAAAAGGAATCCTGATCTGGTCAGTGGCTTGGGGTATATAAGAACCACAAGCAGCTTCCTCAGTCATAAGCTCCAGTCTACAGTCACTACCCTACACACTCACACTCTCTCAAGATGCAGCGACTCGTGAGTACTCTCTCTCTCTCTCTCTTTCTCTCTCTTTCTCTCTTTATAACTATTGTGTACAGGTTCCCTCACCTTGGTGTGTTTGTGTGACTTGTAAATGGTCCAAGTCGGACCGAAACGTCGTCCTAAGCTCCTCTCTCCCATGTACTGGCTCTTTGTGTATAGCTACTGTATTTCACGAAGCGCTAAAACCGTGTGGGTCCGCTAATCGTGGCCCCTCTGTGTGACCAGCCCATGTCTGAGAATTACCCATGAGAATTACCCATGAGAATTGCCCTCGTAAATTCCCATGAAAACTGTCCATTATAATTTAACAAAATCCCTCATGAGTGGGATTAGGTAATCCACCATTTCTTCCCAATTTAAATATCTAATCCTATAAATCCTCCCTAATTCTGTCTTCTAGACTTTGATATGCCAGATGTAACCACTAACAGTTTGCCTGGTCAAAGACCCGGGGACAGTATGAGCGGACGGAGGATCGACTCACCAACACTTCTCGAGCTAACTGACCCACACGAGTTTAGTGCTTCGTGAAGTGCATGCTGGGAAATAAATATTATTTTTATCTTCTCGGTGGCTCTTCTGTGTGGGTTAATCTGTGTACGATGGTCTGTGTACGTTGATCTGTGTACTTTGATCTGTGTACGTTGATCTGTGTACTTGATGTGTACGTTGATCTGTGTACGTTGGTCTACGTACGTTGATCTGTGTACGTTGATCTGTGTACTTGATCTGTGACGTGACTGTGATACGTTTGATCTGTGTACGTTATGTGTAGTGTCTGTGTAGTTGATCTGTGTACGTTGATCTGTGCACGTTGAACTGTGTACGGTGATCTGCTTACGTTGATCTGTGTACGTTGAACTGTGTACGGTGATCTGTGTATGTTGTTGTGTGTACGTTGATCTGTATACGTTGATCTGTGTACGTTGTTCTGTGTACGTTGATCTGTGTACGTTGATCTGTGTACGTTGATCTGTATACGTTGATCTGTGTACGTTGATCTGTGTACGTTGATCTGTGTACGTTGATCTGTATACGTTGATCTGTGTACGTTGGTCTGTGTGCGTCGATCTGTGTACGTTGATCTGCATGTTCTGAACTTGAGTACCAACCGTACGTACTCTTAGTTCAGGTACTAGGTATTTCACTGCCGACAAACTAGGGAAACACAGACTCGTGTGTGCAACATTTTGGGCATTTTAGTGTGAGACGTTTCGCCCACTGGAGTCCCCTTCAACTGAATAAAGAGAGTGGAAGACAATGCAGTTTGCACTTCCAAGATGCACAGCTTAGCAAGCTTAGAAAGCTTAGAAAGCTAATTGTCGTCTTGAAGACGACAGTGGTACCTAGGAGCCTTTAAGAACTCCAGCAAATAAGACTTACGTCATTCAGGCGGCAGATGGTTATAATTATAACCATGATGTTTTGAAGGGGTGGAGGGGTAAGCCAGCGGAAGGTCTCGGTCAGATGGCCAAAAGCTCCAGTGGCGGGTCATCATATGACTAAGACCCACGTCAGGAAACACTTGTCTTGTTTCCTGACAAATCTTACCTAACCAGGAGGCTCAGATCACATTCCGGAGGACTAGGCAAGGCAAAGCAAGTTTCATAACTCTAACTTTTAAGTTCTATAGGTCTTTCTTAGACCGATTACTTCAGGAATATGCAGCTTACCACAGAGACTCGCATTTGTACTCGCGTAACATTGACATAGGAGCACAACACTGGAGGAACAATGCAGTTGGCATACTGGCCTATACTCGGCAAATCCTTTTCAAAACTAGTCCCTGTTACCCAAATATTTTTCCAAACTTATCCAGACTGTTAAGAACCATCACCTAATCCCGTCTCATTCGGTTGACCACGTAAACTGAATCAGAGACGCTAACTTAAGGAACAAGAAGCCAGCAAGTTTTGTTGTAACTGCCTTCTTTCCAATATACTCACAACACCAGCCGTAGCACTTCTGTGGGGCGAGTTCTGTGATGAGACAAGCCTCCCAGCTGTGACTCAAGTCATCGTTGACCTCATCGAACTGTGTCAACTATGGCTGCTTCAGTTTTTGGGAAAGTTAGTGGATGCAGTGTTATATTACTGATGGGACACAATACCGACGAGCTGATGAATAAGACATACTACTTTTACTGCCACCAGTAATACATTTGCCTCTGGTATAAGCCCTGGTAATTGATACCGACAAATTGGTTTAAAAAGACACGTGAACAAACACTAGGACATGTTAAAAAGCGCTTCGGTGCAGGGACCTTTAGGCTAGACATGATCAAGGTTCCAGGACCGAAACGTTTTCTAATATCTCCATTGATTTCACCCCAGAAGACTGTTGTACTAACGAAACATTTCGGCAATAAAGGTGCACCCAAATGTTGCACATGTGCCTTATTCGACAAGTACAGACAACGTTATTCGACAAGTACAGGCAACGTTATTCGACAAGTACAGGCAACGTTATTCGACAAGTACAGGCAACGTTATTTGACAAGTACAGGCAACGTTATTCGACAAGTACAGGCAACGTTATTCGACAAGTACAGGCAACGCTATTCGACAAGTACAGGCAACGTTATTCGACAAGTACAGGCAACGTTATTCGACAAGTACAGGCAACGTTATTCGACAAGTACAGGCAACGTTATTCGACAAGTACAGGCAACGTTATTCGACAAGTACAGGCAACGTTATGGGATGGCCATGGGCTCACCCATCGACCCTCTCATCCCGTTACCTTACATGGACGACATTTTCGTAATTTATTCTAAAAAACTCGAAATCAATACCATGGTCTCCACAATCAATAACGAGGATCTATCCATTAAAATTACGCTAGAAGAAGACAGAAAAACGCCATTTTTGGAAGTTCTCTTTGGTAGAGACCTCTCTTTCTGTATTTCTTTATCTTTCTCTATTTGAAAAAAACAAAAAGTCACAATACCGTGACTGGTACAATACACAAATAACCCGCACATAGGAGAGAGGAGCTTATGAGGACGTTTTGGCCCAACAAGTCAGATCGAAACGTCTTCATAAGAACATAAGAACATAAGAACGAAGGAACACTGCAGAAGGCCTACTGGCCCATGCGAGGCAGGTCCAAGTCCCTACCGGCTTAAGCCAATGCACCCAACCTAGTCAGGTCAGGTCACATTGACTCAAGGAGGAACACGGCAACGACCCGTTAGCACAAGCTATCAGGTCTAACTCACACCCACCCACATCTACTCATGTATTTATCCAACCTATTTTTAAAGCTACACAACGTTCTGGCATCTATAACGGTACTTGGGAGTTTGTTCCACTCATCCACAACTCTATTACCAAACCAGTACTTTCCTATATCCCTCCTGATCTGAATTTTTCCAACTTAAAACCATTGCTGCGAGTCCTGTCTAGGCTAGATATTATCAGCACACTATTTACATCCCCTTTATTTATTCCTGTCTTCCACTTATAAACCTCAATCATATCCCCCCTAATTCTACGTCTTTCTAGAGAGTGCAGTTTCAGGGCCCTTAGTCTATCCTCATAGGGAAGGTTTCTGATACATGGGATCATCTTTGTCATCCTCCTTTGTACATTTTTCCAGAGAATTTATATCCATTCTGTAATACGGTGACCAAAACTGTGCAGCATAATCTAAATGAGGCCTAACCAAGGATGTATAGAGTTAAAAGAACAACCTGAGGACTCCTATTATTTATGCTTCTTGATATGAAGCCAAGGATTCTATTAGCTTTATTGCGAACACTTATGCACTGTTGTCTTGGTTTCAGATTACTGCTAACCAGAACTCCTAAATCTTTTTCGCAATCCGTAATATTAAGATCTACATTATTTAGTTTATATGTGGCATGGTTATTGTCCTGTCCAACATTTAGAACTTTGCATTTGCTTCTCTCTTCTATGTGCAGGTTGTGTATCTTTCTCTATTTCTCTTTCTTATCTATATCCATTTTTCTCTGTCTCTCTCTTTTCAGATGTATTTTTTGTTCCATTTCGTATCTCCAGTCTTTCTAAATCACTTTCTCACTATGTTTTCCTTTATTTATTATGGCTGTATCCTCTCTCTCTTTCTCTCTATCTTTACTCCCAGTCTATCTGCCTGTAGAAGAAAAGCAGGATTATGTTAGAATTATTAACCCGGAGTGTCAGTAACATAGAATAACCCATGAAAGCCACTCATAATCTGGCTTATTTCCGTTGTGGTTTGTTGATCCTTTCCCCCAGGATGAGAACCACAGGGGAGGTCAAGAGGTGTAAGGAGGCACTTTTAGTGTTTCCAGTCACCGAGAGTTTGACCTCTGGCTTTCAGATGTGAGCCACGATCCACTGTCTGTAAATAGGCATATATACCCTCATAGAGACCACATGAAGTATATCTTTCTCAAGTCAGGCGTCTTATCCATTTTCTTTGTTATGTGTGTTGATGTGATTTTTAAGGGAGACTAAAATATTTATTTTTCTCCCTTCTCTCAGGTGATTCTTGCTGTTGTGGTGGCAGCTGTGTCTGCCATCCCCGTGGGACGTTTCGCCTATGTCAGAGAGTAAGTTACCCGAGGGGTAAGGGTGATGTGGCTAAATGGGTAAGGCAAGTTAAGGTAGGAAAAGAAGTGATGGTAAGGTGGTAAGATAGGTGAAATGGAACTGAGAAAAGGGAGAAAATATCCAAATCTACATGAGAAAGGTAGTTATATACAGGTAGGGAGGGTGGGGGGTTCAAGTAGTTCTCTCGAGGGAGAGACGTCTTAGACAATGAAAAGGAAACACAAAAGCAAATCAGTGAAATGCGATCCTTTATTGACACTCCTTTACTGTCAATAAAGGTTTGCATTATTCTGTATTTGCGTCTCTTCTTCCAGAACTCGAGGCAGGCAGCATTGGTAGACCATCCGACATATTGCTGGTCAATAGCTGGACGGGTGACCGAGAGTAGGTTAGCTTAGGTAAGGTTTGTCAGTCAATAAATCCAGAACTATCTGTGCTTTGCATACATGCGCTTTCCTCAGATGTTGTAAAATATTTTCATAACACTGCAGCTAACCTTCATCCACACTATCCAATGTCACCTCAATGTATCCTAAGAAAGTAAACATCTTTATCTACGCCTCTCTATGAGGCCTGGTGGCTAAAACTCCCGCTTCACACACGGAGGGCCCGGGTTCGATTCCCGGCGGGTGGAAACATTTCGACACGTTTCCTTACACCTATTGTCCTGTTCACCTAGCAGCAAATAGGTACCTGGGTGTTAGTCGACTGGTGTGGGTCGCATCCTGGGGGACAAGATTGAGGACCCCAATGGAAATAAGTTAGACAGTCCTCGATGACGCACTGACTTTCTTGGGTTATCCTGGGTGGCTAACCCTCCGGGGTTAAAAATCCGAACGAAATCTTATCTTATCTTACTTGTTGAAGGGATCAAATTTCTCATAGTTAGCCTTTAAAAGTGTCATTTTCTATTCATTCAATTGCCATATGTAGAAAACTAGTTTACCAGTAACTAAACAAGTCATCCTACGAGTGAACCCTAAACAGAAGATTTTGTTCGGATTATAAACCTGTGTTGAAAAACTAACAATGATTTTGTTTTGTGTATGTACGTGTGTACTCACCTATTGGTACTCACCTATTGGTACTCACCTATTGGTGATCACCTATTGGTACTCACCTATTGGTGCTCACCTATTGGTACTCACCTATTGGTACTCACCTATTGGTACTCACCTATTGGTGCTCACCTAATGGTACTCACCTATTAGTGGTTGCAGGGGTCGAATCATAGTGTGTGTGTGTACTCACCTAATTGTGGTTGCAGGGGTCGATACTCAGCTCCTGGCCCCCTGTATGTGTGTGTGTGTGTGTGTGTGTACTCACCTATTTGTACTCACCTATTTGTGGTTGCAGGGGTCGAGTCCTAGCTCCTGGCCCCGCCTCTTCACCGGTTGCTACTAGGCCCTCTCTCTCCCCGCTCCATGAGCTTTATCAAACCTCGTCTTAAAACTGTGTATGGTTCCTGCCTCCACTACGTCATTTTCTAGGCTATTCCACTGCCTTACAACTCTATGACTGAAGAAATACTTCCTACTATCTCTCTGACTCATTTGTGTCTTCAACTTCCAATTGTGGCCTCTTGTTTCTGTGTCCCCTCCCTGGAACATCCTGTCCTTGTCCACCTTGTCTATTCCACGCAGTATTTTATATGTCGTTATCATGTCTCCCCTGACCCTCCTGTCCTCCAGTGTCGTCAGGAGGCCGATTTCCCTTAATCTTTCTTCATAGGACATTCCCATTAGCTCTGGAACTAACCTTGTTGCAAACCTTTGTACTTTCTCTAGTTTCTTGACGTGCTTTATCAAGTGCGGGTTCCAAACAGGTGCTGCATACTCCAGTATGGGCCTGACATACACGGTGACAGTGTCTTGAGTGATTCCTTACTAAGGTATCGGAATGCTGTTCTCAGGTTTGCCAGGCGCCCATATGCTGCAGCAGTTATCTGATTGATGTGTGCTTCCGGAGACATGCTCGGTGTTATACTCACCCCAAGATCTTTCTCCTTGAGTGAGGTTTGCAGTCTTTGGCCACCTAGCCTATACTCTGTCTGTGGTCTTCTGTGCCCTTCCCCTATCTTCATGACTTTGCATTTGGCAGGATTAAATTCGAGAAGCCATTTGCTGGACCAGGTGTCCAGTCTGTCCAGGTCTCTTTGAAGTCCTGCCTGGTCCTCATCAGATTTAATTCTCCTCATTAACTTCACATCATCTGCAAACAGGGACACTTCTGAGTCTAACCCTTCCGTCATGTCGTTCACATATACCAAAAATAGCACTGGTCCTAGGACCGACCCCTGTGGGACCCCGCTCGTCACAGGTGCCCACTGTGATACATCATTACGTACCATGACTCGTTGTTGCCTCCCTGTCAGGTATTCTCTGATCCATTGCAGTGCCCTTCCTGTTATATGCGCCTGATGCTCTAGCTTCTGCACTAATCTCTTGTGAGGAACTGTGTCAAAGGCCAAGAAGATGTGTGTGTGTGTGTGTGTGTGTGTGTGTGTGTGTGTGTGTGTGTGTGTGTGTGTGTGTGTGTGTGTGTGTGTGTGTGTGTGTGTGTGTGTGTGTGTGTGTGTGAAATTACTTATTACTAATTTCCTGTTTGCAGTTACATTAGTAGAAATATGATCTTGATATTCCATCTTTCATTGTCGCATATGCATTTTTTTTTAATTTCCCGTGACTGCAGAATCCACTACCTCCTCTGTGAGTTAATTCCACTTGCCTGTCTCCATAAAATCTTAGATCCCTTTAATTTTTAAGCATAATTCTTTTTCTGAAGGAAGACGCTTGTGTACAGCTCAAAACATTTATTAAAAGGGAACGTTTCACCACCAGTGTCTTCATTATCCCTATTATTATTACTGACGAAGCCACTCGTGGCGAAATGTTTCCTCCAATAAGTGTCCAGCACTGTACACAGGTGTCCAGCACTGTACACAGGTGTCCAGCACTGTGCACAGGTGTCCAGCACTGTACACAGGTGTCCAGCACTGTACACAGGTGTCCAGCACTGTACACAGGTGTCCAGCACTGTGCACAGGTGTCCAGCACTGTACACAGGTGTCCAGCACTGTACACAGGTGTCCAGCACTGTACACAGGTGTCCAGCACTGTACACAGGTGTCCAGCACTGTGCACAGGTGTCCAGCACTGTACACAGGTGTCCAGCACTGTACACAGGTGTCCAGCACTGTACACAGGTGTCCAGCACTGTACACAGGTGTCCAGCACTGTACACAGGTGTCCAGCACTGTACACAGGTGTCCAGCACTGTGCACAGGTGTCCAGCACTGTACACAGGTGTCCAGCACTGTACACAGGTGTCCAGCACTGTACACAGGTGTCCAGCACTGTACACAGGTGTCCAGCACTGTACACAGGTGTCCAGCACTGTACACAGGTGCCCAGCACTGTACACAAGTGCCCAGCACTGTACACAGGTATCCTCTTCCACAGTTTGCCAGTATCATCACATCATTTATGCCATAATTCATTTTGCTTTGCTTTTCCCACAGTGACTCGCTTGAACACGGTGTTCGGGACGTGTCGCTGGAGTACGTCAGGCCAGGTAAGAATGTTTCCAGAACTGCTGGAAAATTTTCGTGAGGAACGCACACACACCTATATTAATATGTGTTAAAGTGGCTGGGCCACTTTATTACCCCCACGTATCCTTTTTTTTTTTTACATTCCATCCTTACCTATTTATCTTCCTGCCCCAACTTACCAAACCTCTGGTTAAGGAACCTTGAATCTGTATCTTTGTGTTGGAACGGGTGGAGATCACCCGGGGTTCGAATGGTGGGTGTTGGTGGTGGTTGTTGGTGTAGTTAGTGGAGAAGAATGGGGAAAATGTTGGGCAGGTGTTGGTGAGCACTGGCGATTTTGATGTTGGGTGTGTGTAGATGCTGTTGGGGAATGTTGGTGAAGATGGTGATGTTGATGAGAGATGCTCAGGGTGTCTTTGCAAGGTGTTTACATGTGTTAATAAAGGATAATTACAATGGGTGATAATGGTGAAAATGACAGTAATGATGAATAATAAAAGTGATAATGAATGATAAAAACGAAGATGAATGATAACAAAGATGAATAGCACAGAGAATGAAGAATTCTGGCGAAAGGTGATGAAAAAAGGGGGTTGCGATAGTTGTTTGGTGTTGCGGAACTCACGAAATCGTAATAACCGATTGCAAACTAACCACGGTACGGGTGGGGGCTGAACCCGAGTGAACCTCCCTATGGTGCATAAATATACCTAGATGGATGAATCTTATTGTAGCCAGCTGGCCCAGTGGCTAACACGCTGCCCTTGAGTTTTACAACTATTTGCCGAGGTTTAATCCCCATCCGTACCCGTGTTTGATGGTAGTAGAATTGGGAGCGGCGGAGCTGGGATAAGCCAATGCTTTTTCTGAATATATCAAACCATGGGAAAATATTCAAGGAAGCACCGAGTGGCAACAAAACTAAAATGCAATACAACTTTAGTTCTTTTCTGCAGTATACCAAGTTATTTACATAAAAATTTTTAAGCCTAAAGAACACGATGGCGGTGCATTTCGGGAAACAGAGTTTACCGGAGATTACCTGGAGAGGGTTTCGGTGGGGCAACGCCCCCCGTGGCTCGGTCGCGACAGAGTGAAAATAAAATCATACGTTGTCATGTGAGCCTTACTTACAGACCTAAATGACATGATTTCGAAAATGACTCTTACTTCTTTTTTTCTTTCCCAGTGAGATCACAGAACTTAGCCACGTTTAGAGCGCCGTCCAGACGGATTCCCCTTAACGACTCAGACGAAAACAAAACAGTTCAGTACTTCCTGAGTCAAAATGCTGTTGCTGGTGTAAGTGAATTCTCTAGTTTTTTACACTTTTCTCCTGATTCACTGTTGATTCTGGATAGACAACTGCATAATACAATTCGTGTATCTGGTGTATTCTGGGGAAAAAATTTTTCTGCGTTTTGAATCTTTAGTAAATTAGTTAATTGGTAAATCTATTTACAAGCACATTTAACCAAAAGTCACATTTTGCCTAATTGTAATGAAGTGTATATACACTGAGAGGTGTGTATCTCACAGTGTCCGTACATCAAGAGGAGGTAGTGTTTATAAATTAAGAGCTACACACATGTGAAAAAATAGTGAACTTCCAAGCACTTTCATGATTTCTTACATTATCAAGGACCTGTAAAAGCAATGTGAGAAATCACGAAATCGCTTGGAAGTTCACTATTTTTTCATAGTGGTTGTTTTACATATTGTAATATCACAATTTATGTATGTAACGATATTCCCTGCCTTGCCTCCTTGTAGGGTGCCTTGACTAGGAGTGCTGGAACTCACGACGACCGTGTGAGAGCCCTGGGGCAGATGCTCAGCACTGGGATTTATGATGTCTCAGAGGAAGCTTTGTATCGTAACCCTGCCCTGAGGGCCGCTATAGCACAGGGTGATGGACAGTACCTCATCAACAACTCCGGGGAACTCTACTACCACCATTCTCCTGGTGCTGTTCCTGCTTCTGGTGTACAGCCCCAGCAGGCCCAAAACTCAGCAGTCACAGTCGCCAAGAAGAAATAAAACGATCCGGAACATGAAGGTCGGGGAGTAGAAAGAGGCACTCTGTGACAAAATGCTCACATGAGCAATATCATCATAATATCATCATGACTTATATGTAAAAACTTTATCTCGTGTCGTCTTTAAAGATGGGGTCTCCTCTCTGATCCCTAAAGGCACTGTCTTGTCTACCGTTTCTACTTTCAATCTCACAGATTTCCTGAATCAGTCAGCATCCGACACGCCAGCGTTTAATTAAAGCGTTTAAGAGTCGACTACACTACAATACACTGAAGGAGAGACTTGAAATCAGGCGAACTACTGTTTAAATGTGACATTTTTATGTAATCGTTGCCTTGGATAAGCCACTGAGTTAATCATTGTATAATTAAAATCCGTGTCAGGTATGATTTTCCGCTGACAGCAGTTGCACAAGAACCTGCAGTGAGCAGTGTGGAGGCACCGAGAGTGATGCTCTAGATACGGTCTGAGGTTACAAGCTAAGGCCACAAGGTTCAATCATTGTTGGTGCCATGAACCTACATCCAATGGTATATTATCTGTCTTACGTACACCCAACAGCGAGAACGCCAGGCGATACTCTAGCCAGGTGCTGGAGGCACTAACACGCCGCGAGCGATAGCTAGAAGCGCCACTAACAGCGCTGCACCAGTAACCAGTCTTCCGTGAGAGACTCACACTCGGACGCACCTTCACCAGGCTCACCACTACCAGTGTTTACTAATAGTAGCCGCACCAGCGACGTGGTTACCCTCCAGGAGAGGATCACACAGAGAGTCACAGCACTCTGGGCTTCATGCTAGTAAACCTCACAAACCAAGTGAAATTTTTCCCTTCAGTTTTGATTTAAACTTGATATATCTTCAAAGCATGAATGATAGACAGCAAAGTGAGACGTAGTAAGTCAAAGACTCAGAGGAAACGTATTGATTAAAGCGAGGTTTCGCTCATTGAGACCTTCATCAGGTTATGATATGATAAAGGTTGAGGTGTGTAAAGTGTCGTTCTAATCCTTACTCTGTCCCCGTCGCATAATTTACTACATCTCTTTCATTTATTTTATGTGTATAAGAAATGTTCTTAAGACATGACACAAGATGTGTAAATTGTCTTGCCAATAAAATTAATTTTGTACACAATTTGATTTTTACTTAAACGAAAATTAATATATTTTTCTTAATCCTTATATTCATTAATTATTGATTATTGTTAAATAAGGTTTGCGGAGGATAAAAACGCAATTAAGAAGTAATAAACTGCGAGATTAATAAAGATGGTAAACACTGTGGGAAAGTGGAGATTTTATTTATTATGGTCGTCAAGGTGTGCAAAATTCACACGATAAAGAATAAAAAAAAGGAACAATATACAAATAACACACACACACACACACACACACACACACACACACACACACACACACACACACACACACACACACACACACACACACACACACACAAGCACACACACACACACACACACACACACACTCGCATATTCACATTCACACCTACACACACACACACACACACACACACACACACACACACACACACACACACACACATATACAACAGGCCTAGTGTCTAATCGACATGTTCCTAGGACAAAATGGTAACTAACACACACACACACACACACACACACACACACACACACACACACACACAAGTGCTATACAGACATGGTAACGCACTCTAAGCAAGCCATGACAATAGTGTAACAGGATTAACACGTGTAGCAAAATAAGTTGTGACATGTGTTACAAGAAGACAGCACAAGTGCTGCAGGGAAATTTATAGACACAGCTGTACACTGTGTCTGAGCTAGACTTAATCACACGACTTTCGTAGATATTGATGTAAACAGAGGCTAGAGTACCATGGAGTGTTTTTATATAGGAAGAGAAAAATACGTAAATTCCCACTGAAAGACAATCTTAAAGATACTCATTATTAGACATGATAAGCAAAAAAAATTCAGCCACGTTTCGTTGGTAGGTATTTTATTTCACATAAAATTTAATTTTAGTGGAGGATAATTGCAAAATACATGTCATTTTTTGTAATAATGAATATCTTACACACGAAGAATATGCTGGGTGAATTTCACAACCAAGGTTGATATACAACACCTCTTTTGTGTGTGTAAACGTTATAATCTTCAACGTTAACCCACCAAAAGTCTTTTGGTTGGGTAGGTTAACGTTGTTCCTTTGGTTGTTGGCCACGGAGTTCTTGTAACTGCTGCCGGAACTTAACTGGCTCGACCCCCTCCCAGTGCTTATGAGTCAGCGGCTGGAAGAACCTGGTGGGAGGATGTCAACATTAAGTCTCTCTGGGTTACAATTCTCTCGTTGAGTGGGTTGTTGTATCTGCTGAGTGGGTCACTGTATCTCCTGAGTGGGTCATTGTACCTGCCGAGTGGGTCATTGTACCTGCCGAGTGGGTCATTGTACCTGCCGAGTGGGTCATTGTACCTGCTGAGTGGGTCATTGTACTCAACACTAACAACTCCTTATCAAGAGAACATCATTACCTATCAAGATATTTGTTACAATAAATATTGCATGGATTTCTGCTGAAAAAATCGTAAATGGACAAACGAGACAGTTCAGTGGAGATGGAGATTCAATCCTCTGGTCTGCAATTACCAGTCCGTGGCGTTACTTCAGACCGCGTGTTCGAATCCCGATCCCGTCATTGATTTATATACAATGTTACTATCTCTTAATACACCGACAATCCAGAACAAGCCACATGGGGATGGTAACCTTTAGCTCAAGATCTTTCTCTTTGCCGTGCGCCGTCAGGAGCTATGCAGTATTAGAAGTCTAGTAACGGATAGAAGAGGAAAATTATCTGAAAGCCAAGATAGGAGAGTGTCGATGCTGGGACGCTTCTACCTTGCATAGCTCCTGACGATGCATGAGAGTACGAAAGATCTTGAATTAAAGATTTCTATCCCCATGTGGCCTGTTCTGTATATATATAATATATATATATATATATATATAAAAATAATATAAATATAAATATAAATATATATATATATATATATATATATATATATAATATAATATATATATATATACATATAAATATAGCACTCACCTCACAAGACCCCCAGCACTACACCTAATAAGACCCCAAGCACTCACCTAATAAGACCCCCAGCACTCACCTAATAAGACCCCCAGCACTCACCAAATAAGACCCCGAGCACTCACCTAATAAGACCCCAAGCACTCACCTAATAAGACCCCCAGCACTCACCTAATAAGACCCCAGCACTCACCAAAAAGACCCCGAGCACTCACCTAATAAGACCCCAAGCACTCACCTAATAAGACCCCCAGCACTCACCTCCACAGACCCCAGCACTCACCTAACAAGACCACAGCACTCACCAAAAAAAGACCCCAGCACTCACCTAATAAGACCCCAGCACTCACCTAATAAGACCCCCAGCACTCACCTAACAAGACCCCAGCACTCACCTCACAAGACCCACAGCACTCACCTAAAAAAGACCCCAGCGCTCACCTAATAAGACCCCAGCACTCCCCTAATAAGACCCCCAGCACTCACCTAACAAACCCCAGCACTCACCTAATAAGACCCCCACCACTCACCTCACAAGACCCCAGCACTCACCTCACAAGACCCCCAGCACTCACCTAATAAGACCCCCAGCACTCACCTAACAAGACCCCAGCACTCACCAAACAAAGCCCCCAGGACTCACCTAAACAAGACCCCAGCACTCACTAACAAGCCCCCAGCACTCACCTCACAGACCCCCAGCAGTCACCTAACAAGACCCCAGCACTTACTAATAAGACCCCAGCACTCACCTAATAAGCCCCCCAGCACTCACCTAATAAGACCCCCAGCACTCACCTAACAAGACCCAGCATTCACCTCACAAGCCCCCCAGCACTCACCCTAAAAAGACCCCAGCGCTCACCTAATAAGACCCAGCACTCACCTAATAAGACCTCCAGCACTCCCCTCACAAGACCCCAGCACTCACCTCACAGGGCCCCCCAGCACTCCACCAATAAGACCCCAGCACTCTCCTAACAAGACCCCAGCACTCACCTAAAAAGGCCCCAGCACTCACCTAACAAGACCACAGCACTCACCTCACAAGACCCCCAGCAGTCACCTAACAAGACCCCAGCACTTATTAATAAGACCCCAGCTTTCACCTAATAAGACCCCCAGCACTCACCTAACAAGACCCCAGCACTCACCTAACAAGACCCCAGCACTCACCTAACAAGACCACAGCACTCACCTCACAAGACCCCCAGCAGTCACCTAACAAGCCCCCAGCACTTATTAATAAGACCCCATCTTCACCTAATAACACCCCCAGCACTCACCTAACAAGACCCCAGCACTCACCTAACAAGACCCCAGCACTCACCTAACAAGACCCCAGCACTAACCTAACAAGACCCAGCACTAACCTAACAAGACCCAGCACTCACCTAATAAGACCCCCAGCCCCTCACCTAACAAGACCCCAGCACTCACCTAACAAGACCTCAGCACTCACCTAACAAGACCCCAGCACCACCTAAACAAGACCCCAGCACTGACCTAACAAGACCCCCAGCATTCACCTCACAAGACCCCCCAGCACTCACCAATAAGACCCCCCAGCACTCACCTAACAAGACCCCAGCACTCACCTCAAAAGACCCAGCACCTCACCAACAAGAACCCCAGCACTCACCTAACAAGACCCCAGCACTCCCCTAACAAGACCCCAGCACTCACCTAACAAGACCCCAGCACTCACCTAGCAAGCCCCCAGCGCTCTCCTAACAAGACCCCAGCACTCACCTCACAAGACCCCAGCAAAACACCAAAGAAGACCCCAGCACTCACCTAACAAGACCCTAGCACTCACTTAACAAGACTCCCCACAGCATTCACCTCACAAGACCCCCCCAGCACTCACCTAACAAGACCCACCCGCACTCACCTAACAAGACCCAGCACTCACCTAACAAGACCCCAGCACTCACTTAACAAACTCCCACAGCATTCACCTCACAAGACCCCCCCAGTACTCCCCCTAACAAGACCCACCCAGCACTCACCTAACAAGACCCCAGCACTCACCTCACAAGACCCCCCCCAGCATTCCCTAACAAGCCCCACCCAGCACTCACCATAACAAGACCCTAGCACTCACTTAACAAGACTCCCCACAAGCATTCACCTCACAAGCCCCCCCAGCACTCACCTAACAAAACCCCCCCAGCACTCACCTAACAAGCCCCCAGCACTCACCTAACAAGACCCGCACTCACTTAACAAGACTCCCCACAGCATTCACCTCACAAGACCCCCCCAGCACTCACCTAACAAGACCCACCAGCACTCACCTAACAAGACCCCAGCACTCCCCTCACAAGCCCCCCCCCCAGCATTCACCTAACAAGAACCCCCCCAGCACTCACCTAACAAGACCCACCCAGCACTCACCTACAAGACCCCAGCACTCACCTCACAAGACCCCCCCCAGCATTCACCTAACAAGACCCACCCAGCACTCACCTAACAAGACCCTAGCACTCACTTAACAAGACTCCCCACAGCATTCACCTCACAAGACCCCCCCAGCACTCACCTAACAAGACCCACCCAGCACTCACCTAACAAGACCCCGCACTCACCTAACAAGACCCCAGCACTCACTTAACAAGATCCCCACAGCATTCACCTCACAAGACCCCCCCAGCACTCACCTAACAAGACCCACCCAGCACTCACCAAACAAGACCCCACCACTCACCTCACAAGACCCCCCCCCAGCATTCACCTAACAAGAACCCCCCCAGCACCTCACCTAACAAGATTTCCCCCAGGACTCGTCTAACAAGACTCCCCCCCAAAGCACTCACCTCTCCTTCACCTCCTTGTTGACCTGCTCCTCTTTGGGCGTGAGAGGATTGATAACACTGTCAAGGTTCTTGCGAAGAACGTCTACGTTGATGCAGCCCAGGAGGTGAGTGACCACACCCTCCATCAGCAGGGAGTGTCGCACCGCCAGGCGACCCAGGTCAACCCCAGACTCCTGCAGGAGCACCACAACACAAGAAAGGACATATACATTGATAATTGATACCCACAAATTGATTTAGAGAAATACTTGAGTTAACACTTGGACATTTTAATAGATAACGTTTCGGTCCTGGGACCTTGATCAGGTGATCAAGGTCCCAGGACTGAAACGCTTTCTAATAAATATGTCCTAGTTCTTGCTTCCGTGTCTTTCTGAACCAAGGAAGAAGGAGCACTGCAGCATGACTACTGGCCCATGCTAGTCAGTTCCAACTCACACCCACTCACGTATCTGTTGAACTTATTTTTAAAACTACACAATCGATTACATCCCAACCGATTACATCACTGGTGGGCGAAACGTCTTCATTACAACGAACCAAATACTATTGCACATGTCTTATTCTTCAACTTATCGGTATTGGTGATAAATTAGACACATGCCCAACACTTGTGTATCTTTACTGAGGAAACGTTTCGCCCCACATTGACTTCATCAGTCCTATACAAAGAAGAATGGTGAAGATCAGAAGGAGTCTAAGGTAATCAGTCCCTCAACCTGGTGTCGATGTAATCAGGGACTGACCAATGCTTGGGGGAATGAAAGACAGTCTGGATTGATCCAAGGAGGGGAAGGGTAGTTCTAGTTAAGTGGATCAAGAACCCTTCACCAGCATCCAGATCCCCTTCCTTCTATGGAAGAGAGATTAAATCTAGGTTAGGTTAGGTTTGAGTAAACCGCTGTGTGTGTGTGTGTATGTGTGTGTGTGTGTGTGTACTCACCTATTTGTGGTTGCAGGGGTCGAGTCCTAGCTCCTGGCCCCGCCTCTTCACCGGTTGCTACTAGGCCCTCTCTCTCCCCGCTCCATGAGCTTTATCAAACCTCGTCTTAAAACTGTGTATGGTTCCTGCCTCCACTACGTCATTTTCTAGGCTATTCCACTGCCTTACAACTCTATGACTGAAGAAATACTTCCTACTGTCTCTCTGACTCATTTGTGTCTTCAACTTCCAATTGTGGCCTCTTGTTTCTGTGTCCCCTCCCTGGAACATCCTGTCCTTGTCCACCTTGTCTATTCCACGCAGTATTTTATATGTCGTTATCATGTCTCCCCTGACCCTCCTGTCCTCCAGTGTCGTCAGGCCGATTTCCCTTAATCTTTCTTCATAGGACATTCCCCTATGTGTGTGTGTGTGTGTGTGTACTCACCTAGTTACCTAGTTGTACTCACCTAGTTGAGGTTGCGGATGTCGAGTCCGAGCTCCTGGCCCCGCCTCTTCACTGATCGCTACTAGGTCACTCTCCCTGAACCGTGAGCTTTATCATACCTCTGCTTAAAGCTATGTATGGATCCTGCCTCCACTACATCGCTTCCCAAACTATTCCACTTACTGACTACTCTGTGGCTGAAGAAATACTTCCTAACATCCCTGTGATTCATCTGTGTCTTCAGCTTCCAACTGTGTCCCCTTGTTACTGTGTCCAATCTCTGGAACATCCTGTCTTTGTCCACCTTGTCAAATCCTCTCAGTATTTTGTATGTCGTTATCATGTCCCCCCTATCTCTCATGTCCTCCAGTGTCGTCAGGTTGATTTCCCTTAACCTCTCCTCGTAGGACATACCTCTTAGCTCTGGGACTAGTCTTGTTGCAAACCTTTGCACTTTCTCTAGTTTCTTCACGTGCTTGGCTAGGTGTGGGTTCCAAACTGGTGCCGCATACTCCAATATGGGCCTAACGTACACGGTGTACAGGGTCCTGAATGATTCCTTATTAAGATGTCGGAATGCTGTTCTGAGGTTTGCTAGGCGCCCATATGCTGCAGCAGTTATTTGGTTGATGTGCGCTTCAGGAGATGTGCCTGGTGTTATACTCACCCCAAGATCTTTTTCCTTGAGTGAGGTTTGTAGTCTCTGACCCCCTAGACTGTACTCCGTCTGCGGCCTTCTTTGCCCTTCCCCAATCTTCATGACTTTGCACTTGGTGGGATTGAACTCCAGGAGCCAATTGCTGGACCAGGTCTGCAGCCTGTCCAGATCCCTTTGTAGTTCTGCCTGGTCTTCGATCGAGTGAATTCTTCTCATCAACTTCACGTCATCTGCAAACAGGGACACCTCAGAGTCTATTCCTTCCGTCATGTCGTTCACAAATACCAGAAACAGCACTGGTCCTAGGACTGACCCCTGCGGGTCACAGGTGCCCACTCTGACACCTCGCCACGTACCATGACTCGCTGCTGTCTTCCTGACAAGTATTCCCTGATCCATTGTAGTGCCTTCCCTGTTATCCCTGCTTGGTCCTCCAGTTTTTGCACCAATCTCTTGTGTGGAACTGTGTCAAACGCCTTCTTGCAGTCCAAGAAAATGCAATCCACCCACCCCTCTCTCTCTTGTCTTACTGCTGTCACCATGTCATAGAACTCCAGTAGGTTTGTGACACAGGATTTCCCGTCCCTGAAACCATGTGTGTGTGTGTGTGTGTGTGTGTGTGTGTGTGTGTGTGTGTGTGTGTGTGTGTGTGTGTGTGTGTGTGTGTGTGTGTGTGTGTGTGTGTGTGTGTGTGTGTTGTGTGTGTGTGGTGTGTGTGTGTGTGGTGCATTTGTGTGTGCGTTTGTGTAGTTACGTATGTGTGTGTATGTACTCAATTATGATTGAAGGGGTTGAGTCATAGCTCCTGGCCGTGTGTGTATGTGTAAGCTACACTTGCGCTGTTTGGTATGGAGGGCGAGGAACAGCTGTGCTTTGAATGTTGTGTGTGTGCGAGGGGACAGAGAGAAAGAGAGAGAGAGAGAGAGAGAGAGGAGAGAGAGAGAGAGAGAGAGAGAGAGAGAGAGAGAACAGACATATCTGCACTGCTGCTTCATGAGGTGGTCAGGACTCACCTTGCAGTGTTGCGCTGCCTTCCTACACGCTTCCCTGATGTCTTGAGGAGCAGGGTGCCAGCTGATAACATTTCCGTGGCACAGGATGCCCATTGCCACTGCGGCCGCGTTGATCACACCGATGCCTCGAGACTGTGACAGTGCCACACACACATATGTTATCACATGTCCAAAATCGTGCCTTGCCACATTTCCAGTAACATTACAGAAATCAAATTTCAACGGTGGAGGCGTTCGTGGAAATTTGTGACACTTTTGTATATTATACAGAGTGCATGACTGCTAAAAAAAATAGGTTGTCACAAAAATTAAGGTAAATCTTGAGAGTGTCGTCAAGGAAGGTGATGTACTCCTTGAAGGAGCAGTCAAGACTTACTTGAAAGAATGGGATGTACTCCTTGAGGGTGTCATCTAGCAAGGTGTTGCGAGCGTAGCTCAAGACCACGTCAATCTTCACATTAGACTTCTCTACCACCTCCTTCAGGAGATAGACGGGATACCCTGTGATACCGATATACCTGGCGGGTAAGAGTGACGGGTGAGAGTGACGGGTGAGGGGTTCCAGGTGAGGGGTGACTGGTGAGGGTGACGGGTGAGGGTAACGGGTGAGGATGAGGGGTGACTGGTGACCCTGACTGATGAGGGTGACATACATTACTTACCTTAAAAATTTTTCGCCCTTACCTTATAGTGAGTGTTGAATAAATTTATTGAAGAAAGTCTGAGTAAACGAAGATTGGGTATAATTGAAGACTGCTGTATTAGCGAAACGCCATACAGTGAAACGCTGTAAAGTGGGGCTCTCCTATGTCTACATTACGTACGTATCCCAAATTTGAGGCTGAAATTTGACTTTATACGATAAAACATTTTTTAAATGACACTAATAAATATTACGGGTCTTTACTCTTGCAAATACTTTATTGTTAAATCCTCCAAAAATTCCCAGATAAAAATAATCTCTCTGAAATAGAAGGCAACAAATTTACCCCCAGTTAGGAGTCAATCTATAAAAACAATGTTTACAGCTATAAACATTGGCATCTTTCAACATATGTTGAAATATATGCCAACATTGTGAAGTTACAAATAACACCGTACATGTGAGCGCGACTGTGTTGTTCAGTCAGTCCAGCACCGTGAGACTTGCTACAGTGATGTTAGGTCGTGCAGGTGGCTACAGTGATGTTAGGTCGTGCAGCTGGCTACAGTGATGTTAGGTCGTGCAGCTGGCTACATTGATGCTAGGTCATGCAGCTTGCTACAGTGATGTTAGGTCGTGCAGCTGGCTACAGTGATGTTAGGTCGTGCAGCTGGCTACATTGATGCTAGGTCATGCAGCTTGCTACAGTGATGTTAGGTCGTGCAGGTGGCTACATTGATGCTAGGTCATGCAGCTTGCTACAGTGATGTTAGGTCGTGCAGGTGGCTACAGTGATGTTAGGTCGTGCAGCTGGTTACAGTGATGTTAGGTCATGCAGCTTGCTACAGTGATGTTAGGTCGTGCAGGTGGCTACAGTGATGTTAGGTCGTGCAGGTGGCTACATTGATGCTAGGTCATGCAGCTTGCTACAGTGATGTTAGGTCGTGCAGGTGGCTACAGTGATGTTAGGTCGTGCAGGTGGCTACATTGATGCTAGGTCATGCAGCTTGCTACAGTGATGTTAGGTCGTGCAGGTGGCTACATTGATGCTAGGTCATGCAGCTTGCTACAGTGATGTTAGGTCGTGCAGGTGGCTACAGTGATGCTAGGTCGTGCAGCTGGTTACAGTGATGTTAGGTCATGCAGCTTGCTACAGTGATGTTAGGTCGTGCAGGTGGCTACATTGATGCTAGGTCGTGCAGCTGGTTACAGTGATGTTAGGTCATGCAGCTTGCTACAGTGATGCTAGGTCGTGCAGCTGGCTACAGTGATGCTAGGTCGTGCAGCTGGTTACAGTGATTCTAGGTCGTGCAGCTGGCTACAGTGATGCTAGGTCGTGCAGCTTGCTATAGTGATGCTAGGTCGTGCAGCTGGCTACAGTGATGTTAGGTCGTGCAGCTGGCTACATTGATGCTAGGTCGTGCAGCTGGCTACAGTGATGTTAGGTCGTGCAGCTGGCTACAGTGATGTTAGGTCATGCAGCTTGCTACAGTGATGCTAGGTCGTGCAGCTGGCTACAGTGATGCTAGGTCGTGCAGCTGGCTACAGTGATGTTAGGTCATGCAGCTGGCTACAGCTATGTTAGGTCATGCAGCTTGCTTCAGTGATGCTAGGTCGTGCAGCTTGCTACAGTGATTCTAGGTCGTGCTGGTGGCTAGAGTGATGCTAGGTCGTGCAGCTTGCTACAGTGATGTTAGGTCGTGCAGCTGGCTACAGTGATGCTAGGTCGTGCAGCTTGCTACAGTGATGCTAGGCCGTACAACTGGCTACAGTGATGCTAGGTCGTGCAGCTGGCTACAGTGATGTTAGGTCGTGCAGCTGGCTACAGCTATGTTAGGTCATGCAGCTTGCTTCAGTGATGCTAGGTCGTGCAGCTGGATACAGTGATGCTAGGTCGTGCAGGTGGCTACAGTGATGTTACGTCATGTAGCTTGCTACAGTGATGCTAGGCCGTGCAGCTGGCTACAGTGATGCTAGGTCGTGCAGCTGGCTACAGTGATGTTAGGTCGTGCAGCTGGCTACAGTGATGCTAGGTCGTGCATCTGGCTACAGTGATGTTAGATCATGCAGCTTGCTACAGTGATGTTAGGTCGTGCAGCTGGCTACAGTGATGTTAGGTCGTGCAGCTGGGTACAGTGATGTTAGGTCGTGCAGCTGGGTACAGTGATGCTAGGCCGTACATCTGGCTACAGTGATGTTAGGTCATGCAGCTTGCTACAGTGATGCTAGGTCGTGCAGCTGGCTACAGTGATGTTAGGTCGTGCAGCTGGCTACAGTGATGCTAGGTCGTGCAGCTGGCTACAGTGATGATATGTTGTGCAGCTGGCTACAGTGATGCTATGTCGTGCAGCTGGCTACAGTGATGCTACGTCGTGCAGCTGGCTGCAGTGATGTTATGTCGTGCAGCTGGCTACAGTGATGCTATGTCGTGCAGCTGGCTACAGTAATGCTATGTCGTTCAGCTGGCTACAGTGATGCTAGGTCGTGCAACTGGCTACAGCGATGCTAGGTCGTGCAGCTGGCTACAGTGATGCTAGGTAGTGCAGCTGGCTACAGTGATGTTAGGTGGTGCAGCTGGCTACAGTGATTCTAGGTCGTGCAGCTGGCTACAGTGATGCTAGGCCGTGCAGCGGGCTACAGTGATTCTAGGTCGTGCAGTTGGCTACAGTGATGCTAGGTCTTGCAGCTGGCTACAGCGATGCTAGGCCGTGCAGCTGGCTAAAGTGATGCTACGTCGTGCAGCTGGCTACAGTGATGCTAGGCCGTGCAGCTGGCTACAGTGATGCAAGGTCGTGCAGGTGCCTACAGTGATGTTAGGTCTTGCAGCTGGCTACAGTGATGCTAGGCCGTGCAGCTGGCTACAGTGATGCTAGCTCGTGCAGCTGGCTACAGTGATGCTAGGCCGTGCAGCTGGCTACAGTGATGCTAGGTCGTGCAGCTGGCTACAGTGATGCTAGGCCGTGCACCTGGCTACAGTGATGCTAGGTCGTGCAGCTGGCTACAGTGATGCTAGGCCGTGCAGCTGGCTAAAGTGATGCTACGTCGTGCAGCTGGCTACAGTGATGCTAGGCCGTGCAGCTGGCTACAGTGATGCAAGGTCGTGCAGGTGCCTACAGTGATGTTAGGTCTTGCAGCTGGCTACAGTGATGCTAGGCCGTGCAGCTGGCTACAGTGATGCTAGCTCGTGCAGCTGGCTACAGTGATGCTAGGCCGTGCAGCTGGCTACAGTGATGCTAGGTCGTGCAGCTGGCTACAGTGATGCTAGGCCGTGCACCTGGCTACAGTGATGCTAGGTCGTGCAGCTGGCTGCAGTGATGCTAGGCCGTGCAGCTGGTTACAGTGATGCTAGGTCGTGCTGGTGACTACAGTGATGCTAGACCGTGCAGCTGGCTACAGTGATGCTAGGTCGTGCAGGTGGCTACAGTGATGTTAGGCCGTGCAGCTGGCTACAGTGATGCTAGGTCGTGCAGGTGGCTACAGTGATGCTAGGTCTTGCAGCTGGCTACAGTGATGCTAGGCCGTGCATCTGGCTACAGTGATGCTAGGTTGTGCAGGTGGCTACAGTGATGCTAGGTTGTGCAGGTGGCTACAGTGATGCTAGGTCGTGCAGGTGGCTACAGTGATGCTAGGTCGTGCAGCTGGCTACAGTGATGCTAGGTCGTGCAGGTGGCTACAGTGATGCTAGGTCGTGCAGGTGGCTACAGTGATGCTAGGCCGTGCATCTGGCTACAGTGATGCTAGGTTGTGCAGGTGGCTACAGTGATGCTAGGTCGTGCAGGTGGCTACAGTGATGCTAGGTTGTGCAGGTGGCTACAGTGATGCTAGGTCGTGCAGCTGGCTACAGTGATGCTAGGTCGTTCAGCTGGCTACAGTGATGCTAGGTCGTGCAGCTGGCTACAGTGATGCTAGGTCGTGCAGCTTGCAGGAGTGAATCCTCTGCACAGTGTGAGATACAACTCTTCTCTGTGTAACAGTGGACGGTCGGTATGAGGGGGAGGGGGTACCTGGAGTAGCCGGATAGTGTTATATTTTGTTATTCTGCTTATATAGCATTTGGTGATAGTCGAGTTAAAGTGAAACCAAATGTAAAACGCTCAGTGTTTCAAGTACAAGTACTGAATTTCGAATATTCTCTCTCTCTCTCTCTCCCTACCTTGCTTTACCCTGCTTTACCACCTTCTGCAGCGCTGGCAGCGTCTCCTTCAGCACAATGTCAATGTTATCAGCAAACTCCAAATCGTGCACCTGAAGAGTGCAAACAGTGTTATCACAGCGATATCACAGTGTCCATTAATATAACGACAGTAACACTCACAGCTAATCCAGTACAGATAATCCCGTACAGGTAATCCACACAGATAATACCACACACCTGGATAACATCGACGTAGTCAAGTCCCAGCAGCTTCAGACTCTTGTCGACGCTCTTTTCGACTCTCTCTCCAGAGAAGTCGAACATTCGCTCTATTGCAAGTTCGTAGCGTCCGACCTTAGTGGCGATGTAGTAGGAGCTCCGAGGGACGCCCTTCAGCGCCTGCACGGGAGGAAGAGCAGTGAGGGAAAGATGGGGTAAGTGACAGCAGTGCTAGAGAGAGACACCTATCTTTTTTCTCACCCACCCATCCTTCTCTCATGCCTAATCTCCCATCTATTTCACACCCACCTATCGCACACCCACTTTCACCCACCTTCCCAATTATCTCTTCACTGCGACCGTTGCCATAGAAGGGAGACGTATCAATGTAGTTAATGCCAGACTTGAGTGCCAGATGTACCGTCTCGATGCACTCCTTCTCGGTGTTGTGGCCATATATCCCACCCAGGGGCCCTCCTCCCAGGGACATGAGTGACACCTTCATGTCTGAGGGTGGACAAGAAGTTACCACACAGCCACGACAGGAAGAAGTTCAGGCGTGAGCAAATAATGTTGGCATCATGTTGTCAAGACCTTACTTCTGTTGTCAAGACCTTACTGCTGTTGTCAAGACCTTACTGCTGTTGTCAAGACCTTACTGCTGTTGTCAAGGCCTTACTGCTGTTGTCAAGACCTTACTTCTGTTGTCAAGACCTTACTTCTGTTGTCAAGACCTTACTTATGTTGTCATGAACTTACTTCTGATGTCAAGACCTTATCTCTGTAAAGTCATGATCCCACATCTGTTGTCAAAACCTTACCAGTATCACCATCACCTTACCAGCGCTGCCAAGACCTGACCAGTGTTGCCAAGACCTTACCAGTGTTAGTAATATTTTACCAGTATTTCCAAGTTGACGATACGCCATCTTTTTCACAGCCTCAGGGTCGTGAAAGCCTTCTACGTAGGTTGACTGCTCCATCTGTGGAGAGTAACAAAGAGATGGAAATGTGAGGGAGCTGGTGGCTTGTTGAACAGGCTGATGGACAGATGGGCAGGCTGATAGATGGATAGAGGAGTGAGCTGATGGATAGATTAGGGAATACGCGTGCTACAACACAATTCAGATAAGGAACTGATATCTCCTATCACTCTACTTCAAGGGATGGGATGCTGGTGTAGCTCTTTTGATTCGAGGATTTGGAGCTACGCCTGATGACGTAGGTAGTGTTGCTGTCACATTGATGCATCACCAACACAGGCGGCAGATTGATGACGTAGGTGTTGCTGTCACATTGATGCATCACCAGCACAGGTGGCAGGTTGATGACGTAGGTAATGTTGCTGTCACATTGATGCATCACCAGCACAGGCGGCAGGTTGATGGAAAGTGGCTGGAGTAGGACTGAGTTTGGGACAATTTCGTTCGATCTGTCCGTGTTTGCTTTACGTACTTATTTTGAGGAAAGATCTATTCATTTGGCGGAGAGGGAGTTGTCACGATCTTATTTTTTCTTGTGGAAAGGGTAGAGAAAGACGTATGTATAACAGAGTACATAAGTCTAGGGTGGAAGAAAAAAAATAAGGATAGGAGGTGCCTAAGACGGAGTTTGGATAGTGTGAAGGAGGGTTTTACAAGTGGAGGCTTGATCATCTAGCAGGCATATTCGAAATGAAATTTGACGAGTGATCTTTGGGATTTTAAGGAGGTTAAGTAGATGAAGGGACACGAGTGCGTACACTCATGAGTGACCAAGGTCCCAGACCAAAATTTTTCAAATGTATCTTGTGTATTTCGAAAACCGAGTGAAAATGTAACTTCCTAAAATGGAAATGTGATTAATCTTTATCAATTTTCAGACATATTTTGCCGAACTAGATTAACCAATATGTCTTTTAAATTAAGGAGAAATATAAAATATATAATAACGGAATTTCTATAGAAAACTCAGTTAAACCAGTCTTGGTTAATTTGTTTATGCAATAATCAGAGATTATATTAACATAATTTGCGTCGAAATTTACACTGGTAGGTTACTAGGAAGTAATATTTTAAGCACTGGTGCAACATGTCAACATTACCTTCAAGATTGCAGAGTACCGGCACTTTGGAATACCCGGGTCAGTGTGAGTTACTGGCTGAGTGAAGGTCGAAGAGGCACTGCCAGTGCCACGCACTCATACCAGGCACTGTGGAGTGTTGTGTGTACACTGTGTGGTGTAACAAGGGGGCGTTCCCTCCCTCTGTCACCACTCTTTATTATTATTATCATTATTATTACTGTTTCTATTCCCTTTTTTATTAATTTTGTCATTAATACTGGTTTATTGTGGCATTTACTGTTGATAATAATAAAAATAATATTATTATTGTTATTATTTAAAAGTAATTATAGTTTTTTTTGTAATATGGTTTTCTATTCTTTTTTGAATAAGGTTTTTGTGATTTTTGTGTTGCCATTTTTCAAGATTTTTGGTTTATGTTCAGCAATTTATTGCAACCTTGACGGTTTTTCCCGCAGCTATTTACACAGTTCATTTTTTTCAATCCATAAAGTAACGCTCAGTTTCTGTTAAGACACCCATGTTAATTTCTCTAAAAGTTTCGATCGTATACTTTTTTCATGTGAGTTTTTTCTCTTTCCTTAAATGTATCTTAAAATGATGAAAATCGACGATACAAAATAATTTGTGAATGGAAATTTTAGCGACCTGGAGACGTAGGTAATAAGAATATTATTAGTAACTAAAATATTTGTATATTTAGGTTCCCTGACTTACGATCAACATTATCTGTCATGGTGTTGCTGTTGACAACACTCCCAGACGTGGACAGTGTCCTGGTGTTGCTGTTAACAACACTCCCAGACGTGGACAGTGTCCTGGTGATGCTGTTAACAACACTCCCAGACGTGGACAGTGTCCTGGTGTTGCTGTTAACAACATCCCAGACGTGGACAGGTCCGGTAATGCTGTTACAACACTCCAGAGTGGACAGTGTCCTGGTATGCTGTTAACAAACACTCCGAGTGAAAATGTCCTGTAATCTGTTAAAACACTCCCAGACTGGACGTGCCGGTTTGCTGTTGACACACTCCCAGACTGACATGTCCTGGTGTTGCTGTTGCAACACTCCAGACGTTGCAGGTCCTGGTGTGCTGTTAAAACACTCCCAGACGTGGACAGTGTCCTGGTGTTGCTGTTAACACACTCCCAGACGTGGACATGTCCTGGTGTTTCTGTAACAACACTCCCAGACGTGACAGTGTCCTGGGATGCTGTTGACAACTCCCAGACGTGACAGTGTCCTGGGGTTGCTGTTGACAACACTCCAGACGTGGACAGTGTCCACCTGTGATGCGTTAACAACCTTTCCAGATGGAACAGTGTCCTGGTGTGCTGTTAAACAACACTCCCAGACGTGGACAGTGTCCTGGTAATGCTTTGACAACACTCCCAGACGTGACAGTGTCAGGTGATGCTGGGTTTATAACACTCCAGACGTGGGAGTGTCCTGGTGTTGCTGTTGACACACTCCCAACGTGGACAGTGTCCTGGTAATGCTGTTGACAACACTCCCAGACGTGGAGAGTGTCCTGGTGTTGCTGTTGACAACACTCCCAGACGTGGACAGTGTCCTGGTAATGCTGTTGACAACACTCCCAGACGTGGACAGTGTCCTGGTGATGCTGTTAACAACACTCCCAGACGTGGAGAGTGTCCTGGTGTTGATCTCATCAGCAGTCAGCATTGCATAGCATCACCAGTCTGAGGCGTGAGTATTCTACTGAGAGATATTTTCACATTTCTTTGTAAAAATATGAAATTTCTTGTTCTCTTTGTCTGACTCTTTGTTTCTCTGTCTCTGTCTGTTTGTCTGTCTGTCTGTCAGTCTGTCTGCTTGTCTGTCTGTCTGTCTGCCTGTCTGTCTGTTTGTCTGTCTGCCTGTCTGTCTGTCTGTCTGTCTGTCTATCTGTCTGTCTCTCTGTCTCTCTCACTGTCTCTCTCTCTATCTCACACACACATACACACACAGGTGAGTACATAAGACTTGGATGGAATAATGTATTTGTGAAAGCGAACACCTGCTTACTGATAAATGTTGTGTGTGTGTGTGTGTGTGTGTGTGTGTGTGTGTGTGTGTGTGTGTGTATACACTCACCTGTGGCACACATGTGTGTATACAGTATTACAGATTCCCACATCCACGCTTACGCACTCACTATCCTCACTGTATCATACACACTACTGTGTGTATGGTGCCTTGCTAGCAGTAAGAGTAATTGTGATGATGTGGTCCTTCGTCTCTGATATTAGGGTAAGGGTTCCATTATATATTAAGGGGTGTAGCCTTAACCCTTGATGGTAACCTGGACTCCAACTTGCATCACTTCTCTTATCTGCATTGTTGATAAGCAATCAGCGTCAGAGCAGGAGGTAGTGATGCTGCATATCCCCCTCCACACACACACTCTCTCTCCCCCTCTGTTACTGTCTCCCCCTACCACTCTCTATTCCTCTCCCCCATCCTAACCTCCATCCCCCTTCCTCCCTATAACAAGTACCTCCACACACACACACACACACACACACACACACACACACACACACACACACACACACACACACACACACACACACACACACACACACACACACACACGCACACACACACACACCCTGAGCAGTTCAGACATTGAGGACATCACTTACGAGAGGCCCCTTGGAGCTAGCGATCACGTGGTTCTGAGTTTTGATTATATAGTAGAGTTACAAGTGGAGAAGGTAACAGGAACTGAAGGGGACAGGCCAAACTATAAAAGGGAGGACTACACAGGTATGAGAAACTTCCTGCAGGAGGTTCAGTGGGACAGAGAAATGGTAGGAAAATCAGTAAACGAGATGATGGAATATGTGGCAACAAAGTGCAAGGAGGCAGAGGAAAGGTTTGTTCCCAAGGGAAACAGAAATAATAGGAAGACCAAAACGAGTCCTTGGTTTACCCGAAGGTGTAGGGAGGCAAAAACTAAGTGCAACAGAGAATGGAAAAGGTACAGGAGGCATAGGACCCAGGAAAACAAGGAGATTAGTAGAAGAGCCAGAAACGAGTATGCACAGATAAGGAGGGAGGCCCAGCGACAGTATGAAAAATACATAGCATCGAAAGTCAAATCTGACCCGAAACTGCTGTATAGCCACATTAGGAGGAAGACAACAGTCAAGGACCAGGTGATAAGGCTGAGAAAGAAGGTGGAGAACTCACAAGAAACGATCAAGAGGTATGTGAGGAGCTCAACACGAGATTTAAGGAAGTATTTACAGTAGAGACAGGAAGGACTCTGGGGGACAGATCAGATGGGGACACCAGCAAGGAATACACCAACAAGTGTTGGACGACATACATACAGATGAGGAGGAGGTGAAGAAACTGCTAAGGGACATCGATACCTCAAAGGGAATGGGACCGGACAACATCTCCCCGTGGGTCCTTAGAGAGGGAGCAGGTATGTTGTGCGTGCCACTTACCACAATCTTCAACACGTCCCTGGAAACTGGGCAACTACCTGAGGTATGGAAGACGGCAAATGTAGTTCCCATTTTTAAAAAAGGAGACAGAAAAGAGGCACTAAACTATAGACCTGTGTCATTGACGTGTATAGTATGCAAAGTTATGGAGAAGATTATCAGGAGGAGAGTGGTGGAGCACCTGGAACGGAACAAGAGTATAAATGCCAACCAGCACGGATTCATGGAAGGCAAATCCTGTGTCACAAACCTTCTGGAGTTTTATGATAAAATATAGCAGAAGTGAGACACGAGAGAGAGGGGTGGGTTGATTGCATCTTCTTGGACTGCAAGAAGGCCTTTGACACAGTTCCTCACAAGAGATTAGTGCAGAAGCTAGAGCATCAGGAGCATATAACAGGAAGGGCACTGCAATGGATCAGAGAATACCTGACAGGGAGGCAACAACGAGTCATGGTACGTAATGATGTATCACAGTGGGCACCTGTGACGAACGGGGTCCCACAGGGGTCGGTCCTAGGACTAGTGCTATTTTTGGTATATGTGAACGACATGGTGGAAGGGTTAGACTCAGAAGTGTCCCTGTTTGCAGATGATGTGAAGTTAATGAGGAAAAATTAAATCTGATGAGGACCAGGCAGGACTTCAAAGAGACCTGGACAGACTGGACACCTGGTCCAGCAAATGGCTTTCTCGAATTTAATCCTGCCAAATGCAAAGTCATGAAGATAGGGGAAGGGCACAGAAGACCACAGACAGAGTATAGGCTAGGTGGCCAAAGACTTTAAACCTCACTCAAGGAGAAAGATCTTGGGGTGAGTATAACACCGAGCATGTCTCCGGGAAACACACATCAATCAGATAACTGCTGCAGCATATGGGCGCCTGGCAAACCTGAGAACAGCATTCCGATAAACCCTTTGTAAGGAATCGTTTTAAGACACTGTACACCGTGTATGTCAGGCCCATACTGGAGTATGCAGCACCTGTTTGGAACCCGCACTTGATAAAGCACGTCAAGAAACTAGAGAAAGTGCAAAGGTTTGCGACAAGGTTAGTTCCAGAGCTAAGGGGAATGCCCTATGAAGATAGATTAAGGGAAATCGGCCTGACGACACTGGAGGACAGGAGGGTCAGGGGAGACATGATAACGACATATAAAATACTGCGTGGAATAGACAAGGTGACAAAGACAGGATTTCCAGGGAGGGGACACAGAAACAAGAGGCCACAATTGGAAGTTGAAGACACAAATGAGTCAGAGAGATAGTAGGAAGTATTTCTTCAGTTATAGAGTTGTAAGGCAGTGGAATAGCCTAGAAAATGACGTAGTGGAGGCAGGAACCATACACAGTTTTAAGACGAGGTTTGATAAAGCTCATGGAGCGGGGAGAGAGAGGGCCTAGTAGCAACCGGTGAAGAGGCGGGGCCAGGAGCTAAGACTCGACCCCTGCAACCACAAATAGGTGAGTACAAATAGGTGAGTACACACACACACACACACACACACACACACACACACACACACACACACACACACACACACACACACACACACACACACACACACACACACATTCAGATGAAAATCGATTTTCGGGCTAGAAAATATATTCACATTATATTTCAAAATTTATTAATATAAAACGAAGAGTTGTGCAGCTTGATGCACCAGTGACGTCACAGGTAAACAATACATTAAATAATTTTGTAAAAGATTTAGGAATGTTTATATATATATATATATAATATATATATATATATATATATATATATATATATACATAAAATATATATATATATATATTATATATAATATAATATATATATATATATAATATATATATATATATATACATACATTATTGTGATGCATATATTCATTACAATAACATACACTAACACATACAAATGTGTACAAAACTTTTATGTAATAATTTATAAGACATAAACCTTGAGGTGTATATACACTGGACTGTGTATGTCTGTCAGTGTATATACACTGGGCTGTGTATGACTGTCAGTGTATATACACTGGACTGTGTATGTCTGTCAGTGTATATACACTGGGCTGTGTATGTCTGTCAGTGTATATACACTGGGCTGTGTATGGCTGTCAGTGTATATACACTGGGCTGTGTATGGCTGTCAGTGTATATACACTGGGCTGTGTATGGCTGTCAGTGTATATACACTGGGTTGTGTATGGCTGTCAGTGTATATAACACTGGGCTGTGTATGGCTGTCAGTGTATATACACTGGGCTGTGTATGGCTGTCAGTGTATATACACTGGGTTGTGTATGGCTGTCAGTGTATATACACTGGGCTGTGTATGGCTGTCAGTGTATATACACTGGGCTGTGTATGGCTGTCAGTGTATACTCTGATAGTTTAACCCCTATTTTCGGTCTTAAGGTCTTGACTGGTGATGAACAGGTGACATGCAGCCTTAATGACTCCTCGTCCAGTCGACAAGCTTGAAACCCCATTACTGAGCCACGGGATCATACAGCGCCTGGGGGGAAGGGGAAGGCAATTAGCAGTGATCCAATTCCTTGGATCAAGAGCCTTCCCCCACTTACAAATCCATAACAAAGGAACTGTGATGATCAAGACGGTATTTTTAAAGCATATCTCGTCTTTTTGTGATATTATTTCATTGGCACTGCGATGCTTACATGCTGGCAATAAGCTCTTGATTCGAGGAACTGGACCCGCCGTTGTGTCCTTCGGGTTAAATCTCATTGCCCATTTCCCCCCTCCCTTACAGGTTTAACGCTTTCCATAAAAATAATGATGATAAATTTTATTTTGAGTGTCTCTGATACTGACTTTATTACTCAATAAAGTTAGCTTTAAAATTAATAACTTTATTAAGAAAGGGCACGTAGAGGAGAAGAGCTTTTAAGATAAGATAAGATTTCGTTCGGATTTTTAACCCCGGAGGGTTAGCCACCCAGGATAACCCAAGAAAGTCAGTGCGTCATCGAGACTGTCTAACTTATTTCCATTGTGGTCCTTAATCTTGTCCCCCAGGATGCGACCCACACCAGTCGACTAACACCCGGGTACCTATTTGCTGCTAGGTGAACAGGACAATAGGTGTAAGGAAACGTGTCGGAATTTCCACCCGCCGGGAATCGAACCCGGGCCCTCCGTGTGTGAAGCGGGAGCTTTAGCCACCAGGCCACCGTTTCACCTCCATAAAGCTTTATTAACTGGGTGAAATGTCGTGGTAATAAAGATAATGTTTTTATTGCGTTTGTTTTTATTGTGTTTGTTTGGTTTTTGCTACTTGTTGGCTATTCTATATTCACTTATTTGACGTCTTTAGTGACAAGTTTCTCATTGTATACGTGTCTTGTGTGTACTCTCTCCCTGGTCCTCTAGAGTAGTCAATCCTTCACAAGACAATAACACAGCTTGTGTGTACTCTTCCCTGGTCCTCTAGAGTAGTGACTCCTTCACAAGACAATAACACAGCTTGTGTGTACTCTTCCCTGGTCCTCTAGAGTAGTCAATCCTTCACAAGACAATAACACAGCTTGTGTGTACTCTCCCCTGGTCCTCTAGAGTGACTTCTCTTGTAGCTTCTCCTTCACATAACAATATAATTTAACACTTCCATTATTAGATTATTGTACTTATGTGAAGCAATGACCATCTCACAGTACTGGAGAATACCAGCGTCCACAATTCCACAGTACTGAAGAATACCAGCGTCCACCATTCCACAGCACTGGAGAATACCAGCGTCCACCATTCCACAGTACTGGAGAATACCAGCGTCCACCATTCCACAGTACTGGAGAATACCAGCACCATTCCACAGTACTGGAGAATACCAGCGTCCACCATGTCGCAGATATATAGCCACTCTCACACATTGCTTCTCAGTAAAGTCTGGGACACTCTTGGTCCATCGTACCTTAATCCCAATTATTTAATCAACTTCGACACTCGGCGCGTCTGGCGATGGCACTCAGCCAGTACTCTTGTATGCACCTCGTTATGGAGCCTGTGATGCCCGAAGCATTACAGGTTCGATATATATTACCCAAGGTAACAGACATAAGATACTACATTTCCAGTTTCCCCAGGTGCCTGGCTGCACTTCTCTGAGAGAAACCATGTTCACATGTTTCACTACATATGTGCTGTCTACATATGGCTAGGGCAAACACACATACAATCAAGGACAAACAAATGCTTGCTAATATTAGCACAAACACAAGCTGAAATCCGAGCATGTACATATATGCATAATTTTGTTCACAATGCATTTATATAACATAAACATTTCATTAGAATCTACAGGATTCTAGGCACATGTAATACAATCTGATATACATAAATATATGTAATAGATATTATTAGAATTAGAACTAGTATGCGTCTATTTACATGAGTTTTCTTTGATTGCGAGTGGAGGAGAAAGAAAACAGTATTGAGCTAAGGGAAACTGAGAGAATTATAATAAGTTGAGATGGCCTCATCTAACACAGGGTACTGACTGGTGTGTAGGGTGAGCTGGCCTGTCAAGGGCACGGATAAAACACACCAGAAAGGCCCTAGAGAATGGCACGTCTCAACCAGCACTGGTTGAGAGATAACGGAACTAAGGACTCAGCAATTAGATGAAATGCTTTGTGGCTACCGATGCTCTCCATGTTCACTCTCCGGGGGATAACCCATGTAGTATGCGTGGTTTGGGTAGTAGTTTCGCCCGCTGTTGGCTCCCAACGTGCCGTATGGTGGAGGAATGGGCGTGGTAGGTGGAGGCAGCATCTTAAGGGTGCCAGCACGGGAGGATGCTGGAGGGGGCAGAGTTGGGTACTGTCCTGGGTAATTCCCCCAGCTTCCAGGGGGTGGAGGAGGTTTAAGACAGGTGCAGTTGTTGTGGTTTCTCATGGCCAGGGGTCCCGCTAGAGGGCCTCCACGATACTGAGAGTCGGAGCGGAGACGAATTAGACAGATAATAATGATAAGTAACGCTACAAAGGCCACGACACCACCTACTATGCCGATAATTATGTTGTCCATGTTAGTGAGGCCGCTGCTGGAGTGTGAGGGAGAATTTGCACCCTCGATCTCGTTTATTTCATCACTTGGACGGCCAGTCATGTCTTCAAAGGTGATAATGTTGTCAGTTGTTGCAGGTCTGCGCCGCGTTGTGGTGAAGAGAGGCGGGTCAGTGGTAGTTGTCGTGGGTTGTCCCTCGCAGCTCAGGTCAGCCTCATTGAGAGTGGTCAGGGCGACACCCTTCAGACTTATTGGTGCACTACAGGTCACGTTATAGAGGCTGTCTCGGGTCCATGGCCCACCAACCACCGCCGTAGAGTTCTTATGTTGCAGTCGCAGAAGAGAGGGTTTGACCCCAGGCCAGAGAGACGAAGGTGCCGCTGGCGTGAATCAAGAGTGCTTAAGAACTGTGGACTGAGCGATGTAATTTTTGATTCTGATATATCCAACCGAATCCTGGAAGACATTGGCACTGGGAAAAATACGTTAGAACGAAGATTGCTTACGCTAGTGTTTACAAGACCGATTGTCAGATCAGGACTGTTAATGCCAGCAAAAGCACCTCCTGATAAGGCTTCTACTGAACGTCCTCGAACAGTGAGACTGCGCAGGCGAGGATAGAAGGCAGGATGAAGTTGGTCATGTACCTCTCTATCAGTTAGCTCAATGTCTACTACCTCCAGGCCTGGATGGCCTTCCAGGATGCCGCGTACGTCCAGCACAGCAAGCAAAGGTAGCGTGTGCAGGTAGAGTTCTCTCAGGGAACGAAGAGGAGTGAGAGCAAGGCGTTCAACTCTGTTGGCTCGTGGAAGATAAGCAGCTCGTAAAACTTCGAGATTACTTAAGTAGTTGAAGTCGCCGCGGACAATATAGGCGAGAGGGTTGTGAGAAACGTCCAACCTACGGAGGTCTGGTATTTTGGGCCAGGCCATGGCAAGACCGTAACTCAGGTTGGGTATCAGATTTTTGGACATGTCTAAGTCTTGCAAACTCTGAGTGAGTTCAAAGGACGATTCTTTAACTTCAACAATGTTGTTGTCAGAAAGATTGAGAGAGAGAAGAAAGCGTGCTTCAATAACAGGAACTTCCGTGACATTAGTGCCTGCAAGGTTCAGGTGCCGTACTGTCTTGGGTTCATTCAATAAGATATATACAGCTTCTGGAGTCAGTGGGTTATAGGATAAGTCCAGCGTCTTGATGTTAACCAGAATATCGGCGTTACTTGGCACGTTTTTTATCTTATTGTGAGCCATGTTGAGGTCACTGAGGAAGAAGTACTGCTGACGGAGGGTGTCCACGGGCACTTGCTCAAAATCGTTGTGAGCTAGATTCACCGACTGAAGCTTTTGAATCTTAGTTCTCTGGAATATCATTTCTGGAAGGGTATACAGTTTATTGTGGCTCAAATCTAGGTGAAGCCGAGAAATTCCTAGAAACACGTTTTCAGGCAGTACATCAATTTTGTTGTGACTTAAATCAAGTGTTTGGAGCTGGGTTGAGTTCTGCATGGCAGTCTCCACCACAGAATCTATCAAGTTGTTTCTTAAGTTTAATTCGCGTAAGTGTGGAGCATTGGCGAAGTCATTAGCCTCCAATGTTTTGATCTGGTTACTCTCAACGTCAAGGTGCTCCAGATCTCTGAGGTCACGAATAATCTCCGGGAGGAAAAAAGAGAGGCGGTTGTGTGATAAACTCAACCAATTTAGCTTAGAGTGCAGCTGGAAGGCCAGTGGCTGGAGGAAAGTGATATCATTGTGGCTCAAGTCCAGGATCCTTAACTCCGTCACCTCTGCTGGAATAGTAGTTTGAAGTATTCCTTTTTGAAGGATGGCAACATGTTGTTGTTGAGACGAAGGATGTGCAAAAGAGCGATGTTGAGGAAGGCTGCATCGCTAATGCTTCTGATTGCGTTGTAGCTAAGATCCAGAGTATGCAAGAAGAGCAGGTCTTTGAAGGCTTCGCTTGGAATCTCCTTAATCTCATTGTGCTGCAGATTAATGACGTTAATGAACGACTCGTTAAACTGGCCGGGTCGTATCTCAGCAATCTGGTTCATGCTAAGGTCAAGTGTTGAGAGTTTCTTCACCGGGTGGAGGAGAGTTACAGGAAGTGAGGATAAATGATTCTCACTCAGGTCCAGCATCTTTAACTCCGGGAGGAGTACGAACGCATCAGACGGCAGACTGGTGATGTTGTTTTTCGACAAGATAAGCGTATTCAGCAGCGGGAAGTCGAACTGCGGCAGCTCGCTCAAGAGATTCAGACCCAGGTTGAGCTCCTTCAAGCTCTCTCTCAGGCCCAGCAAGCTCTCTGGAACGAGGTTCTGCAGCTGGTTCCCGTAAAGGTTCAAGCTTTCCAGGTCTGTGAAGTTAGAGAAGGTACCCTGAGGAAGCTCCCTGATGATGTTGTGGGCAATGGAGAGGTGGAAGAGACCAATCACCGTCTGGAGGCTGGTAGCAGAGATGACCCCGACACGGTTGTAATCCAGACTGAGTGTCGTCAGCGTCCGGACCTGTTCCACACGCGAAAATCAGTATACATCTTATTACAAATTGCAATGTCATGAGCTGTAACAGTATTGGCTCTACCAATAGAACATTACTGTACATAATTATTACCGGAATTGTTCAATGGAGTGATAGAGATTCGAACCCCTAGTCTAGGATATCCCGTTCCTAGCCTTACTTTACACCACAGAGTGATGATGGCTGGGTAATCACAAACCGTGAGTTCGAATACTCATCACTATATTGAATTATTACATTGGTCCATAACAAATTTTCGATACTCTGTATCGTATCGAGAAGAAAAAACTTACAAATCGTATATGAGAAAAATACAACAAAACTACAAATTGGAAGGAAAGTGTGTGTGTGTGTGTGTGTGTGTGTGTGTGTGTGTGTTATTATTTTTATTGGATTAGTAAAACCACTGGTCGATCAGATGTCTTTACAGTTAAGATAGTCAGGAGTTGCACATGTGTCTTATTGCAGTTGCTGCACGTGTGTCTTATTGCAAGAGTTGAACATGTGTCTTATTTATCAGCTTGCTGGTTCTGAATGCCATTAATATAATGATAAGTCATGTAAGAGTATGACAGGTGAGAAAGTCAGGCGAAGACAGTGGGAGGGAAGGCAGTGGGAGGTAAGGCAGTGGGAGGGAAAGCAGTGGGAGGGACGAAAGTGGGAGGGAAGGTAGTGGGAGGGACGAAAGTGGGAGGGAAGGCAGTGGGAGGGAAAGCAGTGGGAGGGACGAAAGTGGGAGGGAAGGCAGCAGCCAGGAGCGAGCCATGTCATGTGTGTTCTGAAGAGCAGGACATGTGACAGTTGACAGAGTTTGGTATCCCTTCTCCAAACACACCGAGTCTCAAGAAGGTATCCCTTCTCCAAACACACCGAGTCTCAAGAAGGTATCCCTTCTCCAAACACACCGAGTCTCAAGAAGGTATCCCTTCTCCAAACACACCGAGTCTCAAGAAGGTATCCCTTCTCCAAACACACCGAGTCTCAAGAAGGTATCCCTTCTCCAAACACACCGAGTCTCAAAGATAAACATGTACGAAAACAAACCTGGAACTAAGATTCAAGGTAGTGATGTGTATAAGGAAGGACTCAAGAAGACGGTGCTTTGATACTGGTAAAGGCCTCTTTAACTAAGGAAAGGGAAATATCTCTCTCCCTTTTGTCACAGCATCAGAACATAAGAAGGAAGGAACACTGCAGCAGGCCGACTGACCCATGCTAAGAAGATCCAAGTCACCTACTGGCCTAAGTTACAGGCCAACATGATTACCTCCCATTACATGGTGGGCAAATGTATATTTAACTTTTAACCAATAGAACTCAAAGAGTAATAGAAAGAGTGAAATCAGGGGCTGCTTAGTGAAGAGTTCTGTCCCCCAAGACAGTACTCACCCCATTTTTTCCTCATTCTCATTTCTGATAGACAGGGGCATCAGTCATAACACTGATATCATTCTTTGCTTTGCGCGCGCGCGTGTGTGTGTGTGTGTGTGTGTGTGTGTGTGTGTGTGTGTGTGTGTGTGTGTGTGTGTGTGTGTGTGTGTGTGTGTGTGTGTGTGTGTGTGTGTGTGTGTGTGTGTGTGTGTGTGTGTGTGTGTGTGTGTGTGTGTGTGTGTGTGTGTGTTGTGCTTGTCTTCACTTTCATTATTTATTTACTGGTAAGAACACACAGGTCAGACCTTAGCTAGGGCTGCCCATGGTATAGCCAGGATGTTGTCATCGTCCAGCTGCAAGATCTCCAGAGAAGTCAGGCCTTCGAAAGCATCCTTCTCAACCTGTAAAAATGACGAGAGGTGAGTGCCAAGGAAATCAGGTATGAGATCAGCTCTCTCTCTCTCTCTCTCTCTCTCTCTCTCTCTCTCTCTCTCTCTCTCTCCTCCCCTCTCTCTCTCTCTCTCTCTCTCTCTCTCTCACGGTGATAAACCACTAGCCACACGTTTTGCTAATTTGTAAACATATAAAGATCATCCATTTAATTTAAAACTAAATGGAACTATTATGTTCAAGATCAACAACAAACCACACCATCAATAATAATAATAATAATAATAATAATAATAATAATAATAATGACATTAATAAAGTTCTTGTTGCTGACTGACCTTCCTGATGGAGTTGACACCTAGCTTGAGCGACCTGAGGCCGGAGAGCTGCCTGAAGGTGCCTGTAGGAAGCTCCCCGATATTGTTCCTGGTCAGGTCCAGCTGCTGCAGGCTCACCAGGGGTCCCAGGGCCACCACACCTCCCAGAGTCTGAGGAATTCCGCGGAATCAGATCGGTGATCCAGCTTACGGGATCAGTCGTAATAACAATAACAATCTGACTATTACTACTACTGCCAACACTAATAGTACTACTACTGCCATTACTGTTACTACCTACAACGATTATATTACGGTTTGCACTCCACACTAATACCTATATATACCCTCTGTATATATACCCTATATATACCCTCTGTATATATACCCTATATATACCCTCTGTATTATTTGTCACTGCTTGACAAAGCTCTTGGAGAGCGAAACGTTGCCACAGTAAAAGTCACATTAGTTGCACTTGTGTACTTTTACCTAATAAGCACATATGTACTCACCTACTTGTGATTGCAGGGGTCGATTCATGGCTCCTGGTCCCTGGATGTGCACCTGGACGCGTTCAAATTCGCGTGTGACTAAATCCGTAAGAGTTTCATTCGCATGAATTATCCCACTACAACTACAACAAGAGATGATGTAGATGGCTACAGTCTTCACGGGGTTGATATGTAGCCCATGTCTTTGATACTACTGGTTACTGTGGCAGTGATGTAGCTGATACAGACTAGTACCTCACACTTCCTTACCTGGTGTCCTCACCCGGTGTCCTCACCCGGTGTCCTCACCCGGTGTCCTCACCTGGTGTCCTCACGACACCTTCCCTCTATTCTCTATAGACTTGAAAAAAATTGTACCACAGAGTTCACATGTCACTATTACTATTTGTTTCCCGTGTCCTACCTGGATGGATTACCATGTCCTACCTGGATGGATTACCATGTCCTACCTGGATGGATTACCATGTCCTACCTGGATGGATTACCATGTCCTACCTGGATGGATTACCATGTCCTACCTGGATGGATTACCATGTCCTACCTGGATGGATTACCATGTCCTACCTGGATGGATTACCATGTCCTACCTGGATGGATTACCATGTCCTACCTGGATGGATTACCGTGTCCTACCTGGATGGATTACCATGTCCTACCTGGATGGATTACCATGTCCTACCTGGATGGATTACCATGTTCTACCTTCATGAGGTTATCATATCATACTTGGATAATATCGTCTTATCCTACCTAACTGAGGTTATATCCTACCTGGCTGAGGTTATATCCTACCTGGCTGAGGTTATATCCTACCTGGCTGAGGTTATATTCTACCTGGCTGAGGTTATATCCTACCTGGCTGAGGTTATATCCTACCTGGCTGAGGTTATATCCTACCTGGCTGAGGTTATATCCTACCTGGCTGAGGTTATATCCTACCTGGCTGAGGTTATATCCTACCTGGTTGAGGTTATATCCTACCTGGCTGAGGTTATATCCTACCTGGTTGAGGTTATATCCTACCTGGCTGAGGTTATATCCTACCTGGCTGAGGTTATATCCTACCTGGCTGAGGTTATATTCTACCTGGCTGAGGTTATATCCTACCTGGTTGAGGTTATATCCTACCTGGTTGAGGTTATATCCTACCTGGCTGAGGTTATATCCTACCTGGCTGAGGTTATATCCTACCTGGTTGAGGTTATATCCTACCTGGCTGAGGTTATATCCTACCTGGTTGAGGTTATATCCTACCTGGTTGAGGTTATATCCTACCTGGCTGAGGTTATATCCTACCTGGTTGAGGTTATATCCTACCTGGATGAGGTTATCATGCATGACCAGCGTCTTCAGCTTAGTCAGGTCCTTCAAGGCGCTGGCTGGTATCTCCGGCAGGAAATTAGAAGACAAGTCCAGCTCTTCTAAATTCTGAAGACCTTGGAGTGCTCCTCCTCGCACCGCAGACAGCCTACAGGCGTTATAGTGGCGTTGTCAGTGCGATAACGCAATGATTTTGATTAAGATTTAGAAAATGAAATTCTCTAAATCAAAATTTTGTAAATAATGCTCGATAAAGCGAATGTATCACATATCAGTTATTATTTTTTGCTCTGATAATGTACCTGAGAGAACACGAGAGAGCTTGGTATTAAATTTTCCTTCAAAACACCTGTTTGTTTCTGGGAGAAGAGGAGGTACTGGTCCCCGTCCCTTGATCGAACCCTGATTATTTTTTTGTGGGCTAAAGGAACTACCAGTTAACTATGTGGTGACATGTTGGGTGTGACAGGTCACTGACGTGTTGTGTGTGAGAGGTCACTGACGTGTTGTGTGAGAGATCACTGACGTGCTATGTGAGAGGTCACTGACGTGCTGTGTGTGAGAGGTCACTGACCTGTTGTGTGAGAGGTCACTGACCTGTTGTGTGTGAGAGGTCACTGACCTGTTTTGTGTGAGAGGTTACTGACCTGTTGTGTGAGAGGTCACTGACCTGTTGTGTGAGAGGTCACTGACTTGTTGTGTGAGAGGTCACTGACCTTTTGTGTGTGAGAGGTCACTGACCTGTTGTGTGAGAGGTCACTGACCTGTTGTGTGAGAGGTCACTGACCTGTTGTGTGTGAGAGGTCACTGACCTGTTGTGTGAGAGGTCACTGACCTGTTGTGTGAGAGGTCACTGACCTGTTGTGTGAGAGGTCACTGACCTGTTGTGTGAGAGGTCACTGACCTGTTGTGTGTGAGAGGTCACTGACCTGCTTTTGTGGAGAGGTCACTGACCTGTTGT
>NC_069431.1:11755571-11775571 GCF_026875155.1 Cherax quadricarinatus
AGAAGAGCGTTCCTCTTCGTGTCACATCATTATTAATACATATACTTATCTTTTTAATAAGCAATCATTCACAGGATACCACCCACTATAGTTGACTTACCGCTAAGTACCTATTTACTGCTAGCTGATCAAAAGAATCAGGAGTAGGGGCGTCGTGCAAGACCTCGTTCATTCACGTTGGAGCTGTGACGAACACTGGGGAGGGAACTGCCAAAGTGCTGTATAGATATCTAATAGGTTTATTGTGTACAGTAAGACGAGTGACCCACCTTCCTGAGGGGGAGGTCAGAGGCGGTGAAGAGTTGGCCTCGCAGTGCCTGGATCCCTGCGTTTCTCTGAGTGAACTCCACGATGTTCATCCTTGTAGATGAGGAGGAGGAAGGAAGAGAGGAAGAGGTCAAAATCTGATTTTTTTTTTTCTACACAGATCAATTTTTACGAGTCAGTGTTGCAGGTTCGAACAATTGAACTTCGACAAGACAGACGAAAGCAAATGTACCAGCCATATGGCTGTATACACACACACACACACACACACACACACACACACACACACATATATATATATATATATATATATATATATATATATATATATATATATATATATATATATATATATATATATATATATATGTATATATGGTTAGCTGTTAGTGCTTATCGACATTGGTTGTAGAAGCAACAGTGAGGTCAACATCAAGAGGGAACTCTTGCAGAAGGAGCAGCAGCAGTAGCAACATCAACAAGGAGCTCTTGTGAAAGCAGAGGCAAGAATAGAATCAGCTAAAAGTACCTTTGAAAGCAGAAGTAGCAGCAGCAGCACCTACAAGGAACTGTTGTAGAAGCAGTATCAACAAGATCTTGTAGAGGAACCATTAGCACTACCACCACCAACGTTATCAGCACTGCCAGCACCACCAACATCGCCTACCAGCACTACCAGAATCACCTGCCTTAATAATATCAATACAACACATTTCTTACTTGAAGGGCAGCAGAGGAAAGTCTCCTGGAAAGGCCACATTGTCGCAGTTGATGGAGATGTTGTGATCTTGTGTGTTGCAGAGGCAAGGCAGAGTAAGTCTGTCACTCACCTCCACACACGGCACTTCAGCCTCCACCATCCCCACCATCACCAACACCACCACCACCAACACCGCCGCCATCATCCCTGCAGGAGGAGGAAAAAGAAAAAAATACAGTTAGAAGGAAGTACTCGGGAAAGAGAGAGTTGTCAGCTGTTTGATAATCACCTGCTGTGGGAAGTAGAACTGTAGCATCCCCTGAAGGAGGTTACCTTGTTGCTGGTACTGTCAGCATAGTTGCTGATCCCTGTATTCCCAGTATTATATAGCATAGCATATTAGTATCATCCCTGTGCTTTAGACACGAGATCCCTCGTAGGCCTTTGGCTTTGTGTGACGTCATAGGGATACACATGGGCAGTGATCCCTCTGTCCCGTTCTCACTCGGCGGCAGACCATACAGGCGTAGACAGGCAAGGCAGCTGGGGCTCCATCCCTCATCTCAGTCTGACAATATATTTACCATCCTACAAGTGTGTCTACTTTCAACCTACGATATCTCCATTCAAGAACCCTTACGATAGTACGAGGTACTTGATTCAGGAAGTTGGAGATACCATCCCCTTCCTCTGCTCTTATTCCTCAAGTGACGTAAAGCTTCAGCGGGTTCAGTCTGAGCCTCAAAGTTTAACAACTAAGAAAGTTACAATAGTAATGACTCACGGAATCGTAAAGACACGATTGCAAACAAACCATACCACGGGTGGGGTTTGAACCCGCGACGGTCTAGATTTTTGAGATTTACTGATAGCGGGTTCAATCCCCACCCGTGGGATGGTTTATTTTACAACAGTAATGAACTAATTTTTGGTTTATGATGTGATTACAGTCGTAATGAGTTGTTATGCAGACCCATCATGTGCCTGTGTAATCATGTGACTGCCTCCCACAACATGGGTAGGCAGTCCTCTCCCACGAACAGCAACGCACCGGTTCGAGGCGTCACACAGGCGTCAGTCCTTCAAAATAAAAAGCACCTAGAAGGAAGTAAGGACAGACGCAGTGCCACCCCCTGCAGAAGAGAGCCACACATAACGTGTGACGTCTACAACATACCTGGGGTACTGAACTATACGACAGTGTCACTGATGTCTATATTTCAAGAAATTCTGGCCGAGATTTTACTGCCGAAATTACTGAACCATCTATAAACAAAAGAATATTTTATGTATAGTAGTACAGATTAGTGCTGCAGTTTTAATAATAATAATAATAATAATAATAATAATAATAATAATAATAATAATAATAATAATAATAATAATAATAATTATTATTATTATTATTATTATTATTATTATTTCTACATGATGCATAGTTTTTACAAAAGTTAATTACATATAATAACACATATGAAAGCACCTAGTCATGCAGAACATAACTGAATTACAGAGATAAAAGAGTAAAGGTGAGGATAGAGGAGCCGCACCTTCCAGGACTGCAAGAGAGCGCTCTATAAGGTGCCTCTCTAGAGATTAGGATACAGACTATAAGAACATCATGAATCACAGAGTGACTTGTGTCAGTGGAACAGGGAATACCTGTGGGGGAGAACATATTAACAGTAAAGAGTGAGTAATCAGGATGGGAGATAATTTAGAACACACGTGAAATAAATGATAAAGGAAAACTGGGTAGAAAGAGAGAAAAATAATGTATATGAGCTTATGTAGGTTACAGCTATTAGCTTGTAAATAAAGTTAGGAATGTTTACTCTAACTTTGTTAAACCTTGTTTAAAACAAATAGCAGGAAAGAAAAAGACACAACCAAACAGGTTATGTTAGGTAAAGTTTGTTAGGAAACTGGACAAATGTTTCCTGTGGCTGATCTGTCATATGATGACCCGCAGCTGGAGCTTCCAGTCGTATGACCGAGGCCTTCCACTGGCTTAACCCTCCACCCCTTTAAAAATTAGGGTTATAGTAATACCTTTTAGATACACTATCATGATATACACTACCAGATAAACTCTGTATCCACGACAGAATCAAAACTCAGGTACACAATCAAGTACCAAGACTGAACATCGAGGTCACTTGCTCACGAGAGACGTGGGAGGAGGTCAGTCAGAAAATGACCGCAGAAGATTTCCACAAAGTTGGAAGAATCACGACCAGAAAGGGTATAAAAAAAGGCAAACCAGACGGGAACTTGATAAAGGCATCGAAGTACCGAGGGTAACGAAATTTGACACCCTTGTGCCAACCGTCAGCACAGGGGTGTCAAATGACACCTGACACAGGAATACTGGCTGACACCCTTCAGAAAGGGAGGGTGGGCTGCTTTCATGCCAGTAAAAGGCTCTTGATACTTTGAACTGGAGCTAAAGTTCTCTTTCTTCGGATTCAACTTGATTACGTCTCATTCTCCAAGCGCTCTATGAGCCTTACAGGTTTAGTGATCAGCGTGAAAAAATTTAATAATAATAATAATAAATAATAATAATAATAATAATAATAATAATAATAATAATAATAATAATAATCATAATAATAATAATAATAATAATAATAATAATAATAATAATAATAATAATAATAATAATAATAATAATAATAGCAAAAGCTGGAAGACGAGAAACATAATAGCAGTGGATACGAGCAGAGGGGAAGTACTGACGCACAGGTCAGTGTCACTAACACGCGTATTATGCAATTTCCGGAAGAGGAGAGAACGCGGAGAAAGATACTGGTGAAGCACAAGGAGAGAAAACCAATTCACTTCAGAGTTGGCAAATTGCTGCCTTAATTTATATTAATAAATATATATATATATATATATTATTATATATGTATATATATAATTTATATATAATATATATATATATATTATATATATATATATATATATATATATATATATTTATATATATTATATATATATAGTATATATATATATATATATATATATAATATATATATATATAGATTTTTTTTGAGCGACAGACGGGGCTCAAAGAAGAACTAGTGCAAGGAAAGATAGAAAACTGGTTTTGTATAATCATCAGGGTATCAGTCACCGACTTCTGCTCCTGCTCTCTTACTTTTGCACGTCCTCTGCTCCTCTTAATTAACCAACACTGGGAATGTTGTCTTACTGGAAGACAGTTGGTTACCTCCCCTCCGCTGAGAGGTCAGGTGAACCTTCAGGATGACTTCAACATGGTGAAGGCGTAGCAGAAGACTACTGGAGAGTGCCAGTGATGAGTGCCAAGCTTAGGCAGTTTGAAGACTAAGTTTAAAACTAGCTTTAAGACTAACTTTAAGGTTAGCTTTAAGACTAGCTTTAAGGCTAACTTTAAGGCTAGTTTTAAGACTAGCTTTAAGGCTAATTTTAAGAATAGGTTCTGACGAATATTTGAGTGGTAGGGTATGGATCTGAGAAGGGCCTACCAAGTACGGGCCAGTGGGCCTCCTGCAGTGTTCCTCCATTCGTATGTTCTTAAGAAAAAAGAGAAGAGAGAGAGAGCGTAAAAATTATTTACCAATGGTAGAACATATCGACAAGGTAATAAGATGCCTTTTTTGCTGAGAAGACGTTTCGCCCTAGCGGTGAGGAAAGACACAAAAGCTATCGTAAGAGAAGGTCTGAGAATATGCACAGCACCGAACATATCACGGGAAGTATACACTAAGCATGTACGTATCTTTAGTGACATCATAAGAATATACCTTCACTGACATCTTAAGAATATATCTTCACTGACATCTTAAGAATATATCTTCACTGACATCTTAAGAATATATCTTCACTGACATCTTAAGAATATATCTTCAGTGACATCTTAAGAATATATCTTCACTGACATCTTAAGAATATATCTCCAGTGACATCTTAAAAATATGTCTTCAGTGACATCCTAAGAATATATCTCCAGTGACATCCTAAGAATATATCTTCACTGACATCTTAAGAATATATCTTCACTGACATCTTAAGAATATATCTCCAGTGACATCTTAAAAATATGTCTTCAGTGACATCCTAAGAATATATCTCCAGTGACATCTTAAGAATATATCTTCACTGACATCTTAAGAATATACTATTTTCACTGACATTTTAGGAATATACCTTCAATGACTTAAGCAAAGCTAGGTACCTGGAGGTTACCTGGAGGTTATTCCGGGGATCAACGCCCCCGCGGCCCGGTCCATGACCAGGCCTCCCGATGGATCAGGGCCTGATCAACTAGGCTGTTACTGCTGGCCGCACGCAGTCCGACGTACGAGCCACAGCCCGGCTGATCCGGCACTGACTTTAGGTATCTGTCCAGCTCTCTCTTGAAGGCAGCCAGGGGTTTATTGGCAATTCCCCTAATGCTTGATGGGAGGCTGTTGAACAGTCTTGGGCCCCGGACACTTATGGTGTTTTCTCTTAGTGTACCAATGGCGCCCCTACTTTTTATTGGGGGCATTTTGCATCGCCCTGCCCAGTCTTTTACTTTCGTAGGGAGTGATTTCTGTGTGCAGATTTGGGACCATTCCTTCCAAGATTTTCCAAGTGTAGATTATGATATATCTCTCCCTCCTGCGTTCCAACGAGTACAAGTCAAGTGCTTCCAAGCGTTCCCAGTAGTTAAGGTGCTTGACAGAACTTATACGTGCAGTAAAGGATCTCTGTACACTCTCTAGATCTGCGATTTCACCGCCTTTGTATGGAGATGTTAATGTACAGCAGTATTCCAGCCTAGAGAGAACAAGTGATTTGAAAAGGATCATCATGGGCTTGGCATCTCTCGTTTTGAAAGTTCTCATTATCCATCCTATCATTTTCTTTGCACGTGCGATCGTGGCACTGTTGTGATCCTTGAAAGTGAGATCCTCAGACATTACTACTCCCAGGTCCCTTACATTATTTTTCCGCTCTATTGTATGGCCGGAGTCAGTAGTATACTCTGTTCTAGTTATTATCTCCTCCAGTAATAACTTCACTCAGGAAGCCAGATAAGAAATCCTTTGAGGGTTCATGACCTGACAGCCTACGTTATGCCTGTCTTGAAGCATGTGGCGCCAGCGTGTCGCCAGCACCTGATCCAGTACACCACACACACACCATCTCAAGAAGTTCCAGACTTTTGCCACCGGACTGGACCCTGACCCGAGAAAAATTGTCGTCGACTAATATATATATATATATATATATATATTTATATATATATATATATATATATATATATATATATATATATATATATATATATATATATATATACATATATATATATATATATATATATATATATATTATATATATATATATATATATATATATATATATAATATATATATGTCGTGCCGAAAATGTAAAACTGGTCAATTAGCAAGAACTCGTTTAAAATTAAGCCCTTTCTAAAATTTTTTTATACGTTTAAAGATATGTATTTTTTCATTAATGTTGATGTAAAAATTCATAATTTTGCACCAAAAGAATCTTAGAAAACTTACCTAACCTTATTATAACAAGAACAATTTATTTTAGCCTAACCCAACTAAATATATTTTAGATTTGTTTACAATAATTTAATACTAAACAAACACAGTGAAATATATTTTTTTCGTTAGGTTCAGAATGATTTTGGCGAAATTATTGCATACACTAATTTTCACTTGTCCTATATGGCAAGATGAGCGTTGCTATTTAAGCCAAGATCGCAAGTTCTGCCTATTCGGCACGACATATATATATATATATATATATATATAATATATATATATATATATATATATATATATATATATAAATATTATGTATATATATATATATATATATATATATATATATATATATATATATATATATATATATATATATATATATATATAATCAAATATCGAAGTTAAGCTTAAGGAAGAAGACAAGAAAAACAAAAAGAACTTAAAACCATAAAAAAAATTAAAAGAAACTCAAAATACTTATTTTCTCGTGCCAAATCTAGGACAAAAACATCGTCTAGCACTTGACCGCAGCTTAGACGAGACGGGACTTACACAGATGACAGCAAAGAAATGAGTGAGATACTGAAGTCCCAGTATGAATTTTAGTATTTAGTGAGTCGTAAATAAGACTAAGGGTCGACAATCTAAATGAATATTTTATGACCGAGACTCAAAATTTGGCTAATTCAAAAAGACGTAAAAAAAAAAATAAAAACAATAAATGACATGGCCATGCACTTTGCCTCAGGCCCAGACTCGTGGAACTCCGTGTTCATCAAGTACTGCAAGAAATCCCTTTCACGTGCCGTAAATATTCTGTGGAGAGGGAGCATAGACACAGCGGTCACTCCACAGTCACTAAGAACTACACACACAGCCCCACTCCACAAAGGCAGCAGCAAATCAGTTACAGAGAATTACAGACCGATAGCACTAACGTCTCATATTACAAAAATCTTTGAAAGGGTTCTAAGACGCAAGATCGCCATCCACTTAGATATCCATCGGTTGCACACCCCAGGGCAGCACGGGTTTAGAGCACGTCGCTCCTGTTTTTCCCAACTACTGTATCAATATGACATGGTTTTGAATGTTCTGGAGGACAAACAAAATAATCACAACAATGTATCTATCACATCTGTTAGGAAAATGATAAGATGGATAATGAGAACCTTCAAAACTAGGGATGCCAAACCCATGACGATTCTCTTCAAATGTCTTGTTCTCTCTAGGCTGGAATATTGCTGTGCACTAACGGCCCCTTTCAATGCAGGCGAAATTGCAGACCTGAAGAATATACAGAGAACTTTCACGGCACATATAAGTACTATAAAGCGCCTAAATTCCTTGGAATTTTGAAGCCCCTTTAATTTGTACCCCCGGGAAGCGGCGAGAAAATATTATTTTATTATTTCACACTGGCCGATTCCCACCAAGGCAGGGGCCCGAAAAAAAAAAAACTTTTCACCATCATTCACCCACCTGTCTTGCCAAAGGGGTTTTTTCACTACATTTTTTTTAAACTGCAACATTAACACCCCTCTTCAGAGTGCGGGCACTGTACTTCCCCCATCTCCAGGACCAACCCGGGCCCTGCCTTTCCCTAAAACCCTTCAAAAATTATTGCTCCACCCAACAGCACGTCAAGTTTTAAAAAAACCATTTGTCTCCTTCACCCTTCAAACACGCTCACGAGCCGCTGGAATCCAACCCCCCTGCACACAAAACCCCCTTTTACCCCCCCCCCCCCCCCTTTCCTGGGCCACCCTACCCCCCCTTTCCCTTCCACTACGACTGATACACTCTTAAGTTTTTCTGTTTCGCTCCTTTTTTACATGCCAAACCCCCTCAACAACCCTTCCTCACCCTCGGACAACAGTTTTGGAAATCCCCACCTCCTCCAACTTCCAAACTAAAAATTCTCTCATTATATTCACACCCCAACATTGCCCTCAGAATGACATCTCCACTCCCCCAGCCCTTTCCCGCTGCAAATTTCATCCCCCATGCTTCACACCCATTAAGAGCTTTGGTAAAATTTAAACCTATCCCTTCCCCTCTTTGCCTCCAAGGACAAATTTCCCTTTCTCCCAGACCCCTAAGGCACCATCACTTTTTTCCCCATCAATTCTAATTCACCTCATCTTTCATAACCCATCCCTGACACTCCACCCCCAAATATCGAAAACTTCCCCCCTCCATACTCTCTCCCCCCAAATTTGATATTCAATCTTTCATCCCCTAATCTTTTTTTTTATCCTCTAACCTTCCCTTTTTCTTATCCCCTTAAAATTTTTTTCTTTTCCCAACCCACCAAATTCATCCACCAATCTCGCACTTCCTTCAGAATCCCCAAAAGACAATGCATCACAAAGAGCAGCTGTGACAACTCCCCCCCCGTGGTGATTCTTTTTTTTTTAAACCCACCCCTTGCCAAGACCCTGCATTTACTTCTCTTCAACCCCATCTTAAATATATTAAAAACCACGGTGACATCACACACCTTGTCAAGGCCTACTTTTACGGGGGAAAAAATTTTCCCTCTTTTCTACATACCTAACTTGACCTCACACCCAAAAACCCTTTTCATGCTTTCGGGAAACCTACCTCCTACCCATACACTTCAACATCGCCAATTGCCCCCCTATCCACCCGTCATAAACGCCTTTTCCAAATCCATAAATGCCACAAAGACCTTTTGGGCCTATCTAAATACTGTTCACTTATATGTTTCACTGTAAACACCGGTCCCCACACCCCTCCCTTTCCCCTAAAGCCTCCTTGTTTATCTGCTATCCTATTCCCGCTACTCTTAATTTTTTTCAATTAAACTCTACCCTACCTTTACCAGGTACATCAACGACTTTTCCCCTATAATTTTTTTTACTCTTTTTATCCCCCCCGCCTTTATACAAAAAACTATGCATCCCCTCTGCCAATCCCTAGTACCTTACCCTCTTCCAACATTTTTTTAAATAAATTTCACCCAACCACTCCAAAACTATTCCCCACCTGCTTTTAACATTTTTATCTTTTATCCCCCCAACCCCGGCGCCTTTCCCCCTTTCATTTTACCACTGCCTCACGAACTTCCCCCACCTCACAACTGGGTCTTCCCCACCCTACCCAAAATGTTATTTTCCCCCTTTCCCTATACACGAAATCAACTTCCCTATCTTCATCAACATTTAACAATTCCTCAAAAAAATTCCCTCCATCTTCCCAAAACCTCTAACTCTCCCCTTTTAAAAACTCTCCCCCCCTATTTTTAACTGACAAATCCATTTTTTCTCTAGCTTTCCCTTTAAATTTTTAATCTCACTCCAAAACTTTTTCTTATTTTCAAAAAAATTTGTTGATAACAGCTCACCCCTCTCTCATTTGCTCTCTTTTTTCATTTCTTCAACCCCTTCTTAACCTCTCCTTTTTCTCCATATACTCTTCCCTCCTTGCACACTTCTACTTTTTAAAAAAATTCTCATAGCTAAATTTTTTTCCCCTTTCTACTCTCTTTACATCATCATTCCACCAATCGCTCCCCCTTCCCTCCGCACCCATTTTTTGTAACCACAAACTTCTGCTGAACACTCTAACACACATTTTTAAACACCCATTCCCTTCGACCCCTTTTTTTTATGCCTATTTCCCCTCTTCCTCCAATAGCTGTTTAATCTTACCCTAACTGCCCCCTTTTAGTTTTTAAACCCTTTACCTCTCTCTTCCCTGATCTTCTTTCCCTTGTACCCCTCACCTTTTTCTCTCTGTAGCTACAACAGAAAGTATCTGATATATCTTGGCCCCTCGTAAACATGTACATCCTGAAGTCTACTCCAGCTTTTATCTACTAAAAATAATCCCAAAAAAACCCCTTTTCAAATTTTCCCCCACATCATATGTGTATACTTATTTTTTTTTTTTTAAAATATATTACCTATAACTAAACCCCCTTTTTTCAAATTCAATAAAGGGCTCCCAATACATTTTCACCCGGCACCCCAACTTACCTACCACCCCCCTCTAAAAATTTCTCCTACTTTACTTCAGGGCCCCTACCCCAATTACTCCTCACTTGTTCAAAACTCCTAACATTCCTTAACATCTCCCAAAAATCCTTTTCCTCCTCTCATTTCCTCTCTTCTCCGGGGCATACACCTTATTATGACCCCCTTTTTCGCATCCAACCTTTACTTTTTCCCCATAATTCTAATTTTTCACATTTTATATTCCTTTTCTCCCTTTCCCTAACTGTCATTTAACATTACTCACCCCTTCCCTTTCCCCTAACTCCTCAATACTCCAATTTAATCCCATTTATTTCCCCAGAAACTCTCCCCAAAACCCCTTTACTTTGTTTGCTTAGAGCCAGGGCACCAACTCTTTTTATTAAAAACATCAGCAATCATCTTTTTTTTGTCATCCGCATACATCCCGCACTTTAAACAAACCCTTTTTTTAAAGTTTTTCTTTTTCTTTTTTAGTAAATGTTACAGGAGAAGGGGGTTTCAGCCCATTTCCCCGGCATTTTTTCGCCTCAACGACACGCATGGCTTACGGGGGAAAGATCTTTTCCACTTCCCCCTGGACAAAAAAAGAAATAAAAAAAGAACAAGAGCTATTTTGAATAAGGAGAAAAACCTAGATGATGTAATATATTAGCATGTGCTGCTGTAAATGTGACCAAAGTGTAAGAGGGGTACAAAAACCCTGTTTTTCAGCGTGTTTTTGAGACAGAAAAATAATATAATATAATTGGAAAATCCAGAGGGACTACTCCCAAATCTGCACACGAAAAATCACTCCCTCGAAAGCAAAAGACTCGGGGGCAATGCAAAATCCCCTCAAAGAAAACAGGGGGGTCACTGACTTAAAGACAACACAGTCAGTGTCAGGGGCCCTGACGTTCAACTCCTCCCAGGATACATAAGGAGGATTTCCATAAACCTCACTGGCTTCAAAAGGCGCCAGACGACACCGAAAGTCACTACCTACCATTCGGACTGTGATTTTGACGTCGGTTTACGTGCAGCCAACAGGGAAAATCCTGGTTGATCAGGGGCCTGATCCCCACGAGGCCCGATCAAGGACGGACCGCGGGGGACGTTGACCCCCGAAAACACTCTCCATTTTATCCTGGAGAAACGGGGAATAAAGAAAGTATAACATGTAACTCATACTCAAACAAATGAACGGGGAAAAATATAGGAAAATTTAAAAATCAAGTGAAGAAGGAATGACGAGGCTAAACAAGATTGCAAAACAATAAAGACAAAGGAAAGTAAAGCGGCGTAACAGTAACCACAACGTTGAGCACAATGAACGGCAGAAATGAGCTAAATGCGTAACAGACAGCGTGAAGTAACTTATGTGAGAAAGAGAGAGAGAGAGAGAGAGGGAGATAGAGAATAATAGCATACTCACAATACCCAGCAAAAGAATGATAGTCAGAAATATGGAGGGTCGCCTAGAGGGTACTACCTGTGGTGAAGGCAGCAGGTGGAGGCAGTTTACGTGTCAGAGGAGAAGGAAGCAACCAAGGAAGCTAGAGAGAAAGGGAAGGAAGGAAGGGAGGGAAGGAAGGGAAGGAAGGAAGGGAGGGAAGGAGAAAGGGCTGGTTAGAAGGGTTTAAAACCTATCTGCCCCACGAAGGCTTTTAAGGCTGCCCTCTAACCTGTTCACCTCCAGTCAAGATTACATTAATACCTACAATAGGGATTAAGGTATACTCAGTGTATACACACTGAAAGAGAGAGATAAAGGGAAGAAAGTAGAAGAAAAATGAGGGAAGGAAACGTGTACATTGCGGTCAATGAGGCAGTGTATTTGTAGATGAATGGTTCAGAGAACCGACATGTTGATAAATTAGACACATGTGCAATTCTTGGGTATCTTTATTGAGGAAACGTTTCGCCACACAGTGTCTTCATCAGTCCATACGTAGGAGAAACTTGAAGAACAGGAGGAGAATGAGGTAATCAGTCCCTCAACCTTGAGTCGATGTGTTCAGTCCATCAATCTTGAATAGTGTAGAGGGTGAGGGAGGCAGTGTAGCGGGTCAAGGAGGCAGTGTAGTAAACTGTTCGTAGATAAGCAAGATACCTGTACAACAGTTAGGTATCTTAATTCCGAAACGTTTCACCTACACAACAGGCTTCTTCAGTCGAGTACAGAAAAGTGAGCAGAAACCCGTAGATACGTGAAAACGATGTCATCAGTCCATCACCCTTGAAGACGTAGTTCTGAGGTGGTCAGTCCCTGAGCCTTCAAGCGAAACATTTTGAAATAAAGAGACCTAATTCTTGCACATATATCTGTTTTAGGGCACAGACAACCTCCCTCCTCCCTAAACAGTCGAAAAATAATGAATTCGGTCATCAGTCAGAGGTCTACTGGGTCAGTCACTAGAAAAAAACATGAATTCCCATGACTTAAGAGTCTCAAAACTCCAGCCCGTCGCGTTAGCCAACGCGACGGGCTGGAGTTTTGAGACTCTATGACCGCGGGTTCAATCCCGGCCGGGGGTATGGTTTATGAATTCCCATGTACGTAAAAGAACACTTCAAATAGAAGTGAGGAAGTCATCTCATGTGTTCCTTGAAAGCTGTTATAGGCGAAAAGTTGCAGCGTGTGAGAACGGTAGATTCTCAAGTTATCCCTTGAATACCGTCGTGGCGAAACGTTTTAATGTTTATGACCCAAAACAACGAAAAATATAAAAAAAATGTGAGAGACTACAGACATCCTACATAGGTTGTAAGAGAACTACAAAAAAATTACCTGTTATTACCCCTGTGTCCTTCATCTTAGTATACAACTCTCACGTCCACAATCACCTTCATCCAATATTAATGCGTTATAATTACTCGTCCAATCAGCGACTAGGTTCCGACAGTCTTGACCAATCACGTACACTCAGAAGGACAAGTATAAGCACGTTTAAGGACGATCAGGTGTTCCGTGCATGACTGTCAGGACATGAGCCAACCTTCATGTTGGTTACCAATCAGATACGGAGATGCATAACACATACAGAGACACTCAGATACACATGAAGACAAAGAAAGAGGTGGATACATGCAGTGACACACTGTATCAAACAAATTCTCTTCAAGGACTGACTTCTATATATTTATATATGAATACAGTGGACCCCCGGTTAAAAGGGAACTTTTTTCACCCAGAAGAGGGTTTCATTTTGGCCCAGAAACCTGACCGTTTTTTTTCCCCATAAGGAAAAGTGAGTAGTTTAGCCCAATTTTCAGACCCCCAAACATAAACTAAAAAAAACGCATTACATAAAAACATTTCATAATTGGCCCGAATTTGGAGGTGTTTTTTTAAACCGGGGGGTCCACTGTACTTGGCCCAAGGTTTAACAAAACTTGTTAGTGGTATTTATTTTAAACATAAGAACCCAGAATTACCAGTCTATGTTCAAGCCCATTCCCCATTTTTCACATACACCCCTGGACCCCTACTTTTTTAAAAAAAAGAAATGAAAAAGGGAAAATGGAGCAGGGAAGAAAAGGCCCAGTACCCGACCAGTGAAAAAGGGGGGGGGGGGGGCCGGACCTTTTTTGAATCGATCCTGCAACCCATAATTGGGGAAGTATACACACACCCCAAAAACACCCCCCAAAACACACCCCCAAAAACCACACACACACACAAACATCACACATCACACATCAACATCAACCCCAACCCCGGAAATGGGCAACTCCCTTTAGGTATGGAAGAGGGGCAAAGGTATTCCCATTTTCAAAAAGGGGGACGAAAAAAAAAAGGGCATTTTAAACAAATAGCCCTTTGTCATCGACGGTATAGTATCCCAAAATTTAAATGGAGAAAAATTTCGGGAAAGGAGTGGGGGGAACACCCCCTGGAGGGGGGGAACAGGATTATAAATGCCAACCAGCACGGTTTCCCGGGAAGGGGAAAATTTCCTGGGGGTCAAAAACCTTTCTGGGGGTTTAAATAAAAAATTTAACAAAAAGTAAGACAAGAGGAGAGGGGTTTGGGGTTGTTTGCATCTTTTTGGGACTGCAAAAAGGGCCCTTTTGGGACACTTTCCCTAAACAAGAAAAATTAGGGGCAAAAGCTAAAGAATCAGGCGCATTAACGGGAAAAGGGCACTGCAATGGATCAGAGAAAACCTGCAGGGAGGCAAACAAGGGAAGTCATGGTACGTAATGATTTTATCACAGGGGGCCCTGGCCAGGGGGGGGTCCCACGGGGGGCCCCCGGTCCTAGGCCCCAAGTGCTATTTTTGGTATTTGTGGAACGAAAATGACGGAAGGGTTAGACTCAAAAGTGTCCCTTTTTGCAGAAATGTGAATTAATAGGAAAATTTTAAATTCTGATGAGGACCCAGGGGCTTAAGAGCCGGGGACAGATGGACACCTGGCCCAGCAAATGGTTTTCTCGAATTTAAATCCTCCCAAAATCCCAAAGTCATGAAATAGGGGAAAGGGAACAAAAAACCCACAGACGGAGTAAAAGGTTTTAGGGGGGACAAAACTGCAAACCTCACTCAAGGAAAAGATCTTGGGGGTTTGGAGTATAAACACCGACCATGTCTCCGGAAGCACACTTTAAAAACAAATAACGGGCTGCAGCATATGGGCGCCCCTGGAAAACCCTGAGAACAGCTTTTTCCAAACCCCTTTAAGAAAGGAATAATTCAAGACACTGTACCCGGTAGGGTCAGGCCCAAAATGGAGTATGAAAGCCCCGGGTTTGGAACCCCCCTTGATAAAGACGTCAAAAAACTGGGAAATAAAAAAAAGGTTTGAAACCCAAGGTTAGTTCCAAAAGCAAAGGGGGGAAGGGCCCTAGAAGAAAGATTTAAGGGAAAAATGGGCCCTGACGACACTGGGAGGACAGGGGGTCGGGGGAAAAATAAACATGAAAACCCGACATAAAAAATACCTGCGGGGAAATAGACAAGGGGAAAAGGGGAAACGGTTTGGTTCCAGGGGGGGGGACCGGGAAAAAAGAGGCCAAAATTTGGAATTTGAAGAACAAAGGATCAAGAGATATTTAAAAAAGTTTTCTTCATTAATAGAGGGAAAGGGCAGGGGAATAGCCTAGAAAAAAAAAACGTAGTGGAGGCAAAAAAAACCCATACCCCTTTTTAAATGGAACGGGGTTTTTAAATAAATAAACATGGGGAGGGGGGGGGAGAGGGGGGGCCCAAAAAAAGAAACCGGGGTAAAAGAGGCGGGGCCAGGAGCAAGATTTTCGACCCTGAAAACCACAAATGGGTTTGAGTACAAAAAAAGGTGATTAGACAAAAACACACACATCACACCCCACACAACACACACACCCCAAAACCACACAACACACAAAACACAACAAACACACATACCCCAAAATTTTTCCTCCACAACAGAAGCCCTTTTTAAACGAAACCCCAAACCATTTAAACCCCGGGAACTTTTTTTACACAGTTCCAAAAAATTTAACCAGAAATCAGGGGGGCATTGTAAAAAATTTTAAACCCACCTCAAGACCAAACAGAGAAAAATTTCCTTAAAGGGGAAACCCCGGAAAAAAGAGCTCATTTCCCCCGTTTTAAACCCCCCGGGTTTAAACCTTCCGTCTGACTGACAAAATGTTTGCTTCTCAAAGAAAACGCAGAGTTCACCCCAAGGCGGTCTGCTGAAAAAAAACTATCCCCTCGTCTAGAAAAGGGAACTGTTGTTTTAAAAACTAGCGGGCTGAGGAAAGCAAGTTTCAAAAGGCCCCTTTCCCGAGGAAAATTTGGGTGAAAAATTGCAATGAGGTAATTTTTTTTGAAAAAAAGGTTTAAAAAAAAAGATACAATGCCTCTTTAGGGGGAAAAAAAAAATTTGTGGAAATTTAAAACAAAGTGAAAATATTCCGTCCAAAAACTACAAAGCCCCCAATTTTATGGGGCCTGTGTTATCTATACCATTTACCGATTATTTTTTAAATTGTTTTAAAAAAACAATAATAAAAAAAGCAAAAACAAAAAGCAACAACAATAATAAAATAAAAATTTAAAAATTAATAATAATAATCTGTTTCTTTAATGTGAACCCAAAATTTGAAAAATACGTCTTAATTTCTGTTAAATTTAAAAAATTTTGTTTCACCATTCAAAAAAATTGCTTTTTTTTTTAGCAAGGGAAAAAGGGAAAGAAATTTTGTAGAGTGGAGGTTCCAAAAAAAGCCAAAAAAACCCACAAAAATGTGTGTGTGTGTGTGTGTGTTTTGTGTGTGTGAGAGAGAGAGAGAGAGAGAGAAGAGAGAGAGAGAGAGAGAGAGAGAGGACTGTGGTTATTATGAGAGAGAGAGAGTTAACCCTTAAACTGTCCAAACGTAGATCTACGCTCGCTAGCGTAGCGCTCCGAACGTACATCTACGCTTGGACAGTGACTGTGTGATGACATCTGGAGGAAGAGTCAGGAAGGTGCTTGAATGAGACGCTAGTGCTTGTAACAGGTACTGTTGAAGTAGCTGCTTGACTGTTTGTCTGTTATTGCTACTGTTGTTGTTTTTTATGGTCTCTGTGTTAGTGTTTTGTTATTGTTGTTGTTGCTTGTATTGTTGTTATTATGTTTCTTTAATATTGATTTTGTCCGGGTTTCTCGCTATGTTATTGTTGTCGTTGGCACGATGGTGGTGCTGGTGACGGTGGTGTTGGTGATGGCGTTGGTGGTGATGTGTTGGTGATGGTGGTGGTGAAGGTGTTGGTGATGGAAAGTGGTGAAGGTGTTGGTGATGGTAGTGTTGGTGGTGTTGGTGTTGCTGGTGTTGGTAATGGTGGTGAAGGGGGGTGTTGGTGATGGTGGTAGCACCACAGTGGTAGCAATGGTGATAGGGGTGTAGGACCTTGTGCTGTTGGTGACGGGAGTACCATGACGACAATAGTGGCGCTAAGAGTATTGGTGATAGTGGAGTTTGGTGGTAGTGGTGCTTAGTAATAGTGATGTTTGGTAATAAGACAAACTACCTGTCCCCAGACACATGTAATAAAACCATTACTAAGACCTAAAGATAATAGCAGGTATATTTAAACTTAAAGCTCCACGAACGGTATTATACGTTTTATTCTCTCAAAATCAGCCACATAATCATCACATCACGTGTGGTTTACGGATTTCGTAAAAATCCGAGAGGGGAAAAAATCCCATCACAATTTTAGCATTAGCGAAATCTTCCAGCGGAAAATAAATTAGTGTATTGCCTGTGGAGAAGAATTTGAAGCCTTTCTGATATTGGCCATCAGTCATGGTAACCTACCACCTGCTAACACCTGCTAATACCAGTATTAGTTTTATTCGCAATTCAACTCACACCAATCTTAAATTCAGTAAAAATTAACTTTTCATTTAACTGTGGCTAAATCAGGGCACACGTGTTAATTATCTGAAGTAATGATAGGGAAAGTTAATCAGTTAATCTCCTGTTAGTTATGGACAAGTAAATAATAATATAACACCACTTATTACTTACTTAGTACAAATATTTCCTCCTTAGACCATCTGGATTGACAGTGACGATCTGAAATAAAAATATAAATTATTATTATTATTATTGTTACTATTATTTGTCGATTTTTTTTCTCCTTGCATCATCATTCATTATTCCCCGTGTATAAGGTGTTTTTTTCGTTCTTAGGCATGTCTGTGTGTGTTAGAAGCAACCAAGTGAATGCGAACTTGTGTGTGTGGTTGATGTGGTCGGGTAATCACTAGCCCCGGGTGGCTGCAGGAGAGGCATAGTCAACTGGCCTGTAAACAACTTTCGTGGAGACCAGACGGCAGCTGGAGAGCTTTCATAATCAACTGTACCGTGTAAGATTATGGAAAGTAGAGCTTTTAACACGAACAGATCACGGGGAGTAGAGCTTTTAACAAGTAGGAAGTTGATGGAGAGCTTTCGTAACCAACTGTGCCATATAAGATTACGAGGAACAGAGCTTCTAATACAAACAGATTACGAAGAGAAGAGCTGTTAAGACAAGCAGATTACGAGGAGCAGAGCTTTTAAGACAAGCAGATTACGAGGAGCAGAGCTTTTAAGACAAGCAGATTGCGTGGAGTAGAACTTTTAAGACAAGCAGATTACGAGGAGCAGAGCTTTTAAAACAAGCAGATTACGGGAGACTTTTAACACAAGCAGATTAGCGAGAGTTTTAAAACAGCTTACGTGGGTAGAGCTTTTAAAAGCGTTAGCATAGTTTTAAAAGAGCTTTGTCTGAAAAGCCATCCCGATCAGGAAAAAAAACAGAAACAAGAAATTTAACAGCAGTGAAAGTTCTCTGGAACTGAGAGGACCAGAGACAAGGGGACACGAGAGGGAGCTAAAGGCACAGGTAAATCATAGGGAAGTTAGGAAGTATATCTTTAGTCTCAGAGTAGTTACAAAAGGGGATACGAGAGTTGAATGAGGAAGTAGTGAGATGAATTCAACTCGCAGTTTCAAGAGTAGGTGTGACGGGACCCAAGAGGCCACATATCAGCAATATTGCCATCTCAGCGAGTACAACCAGGTGAGTACAACTAGAAGATTACAATGATACAATTGTTAATTCTCGGGTAACATTGCAAGTCACCTGGACATCATCGCTTACCAAGTGCACTGCGTCTCACACTCGCGCAACAATCTGGGAATCTCACGAAATACAATCAGTAGCGACTGCTCTGCGGCTGTCAGCACGTAACTATTAGGAGACACTGATTGCGCTGATGAATAAGTGTTGATGTTATGTCTGCTACCTCTTACATATGCTCTCGTGTGGTAACAATACAAAGACTCGTAAACACACACACACACACACACACACACACACAAAGCAAAATTTCAGAGGTGATTAACCTTCCTGGATTTGTTCTTAGTAAATTAGCCATGAAAGAACTATGCGCGAGGATTTTTAGCCATGAGATGGGCCGATCAGTGACAAGGATCGGCTAACAAAACACGTGAAGGCTGATTTGTTGTTAGCAGTGACTTATGATAACTAAGGATAACTCAGTAACTTAGGATTACTCAATAAAGTCAAACAATATAACTTACTTCCACTGGGATGCGACTTTAGTTGTAATGCAAATGGTTGATTCGCAGCTCCTGGCTCATCATCTTTATTAGAAACCAGCTTTACTGGAGAGAGGCTTTACTAGAGACCAGCTTTACCGGAGACCAGCTTTTCCAGGGACCAAATTTTCTAGAGACCGGCTTTACTAGAGACCAGCTTTACTAGAGACCAGTTTTACTAGAGACCAGCTTTACCGGAGACCAGTTTTTCCAGAGACCAAATTTTCTAGAGACCAGATTTACTAGAGACCAGCTTTACTAGAGACCAGCTTTATTAGAGACCAGCTTTACTAGAGACCAGCTTTACTAGAGACCAGCTTTATTAGAGACCAGCTTTACTAAAGACCAGCTTTACTAGAGACCAGCTTTACTAGAGACCAGCTTTACTAGAGACCAGCTTTACTAGA
>NC_069431.1:11780571-11808071 GCF_026875155.1 Cherax quadricarinatus
TCAGCGAATGGCTTGTTTGCATTTGGGAAAATGATTTTTTAAGGGGCGTTCTATTGACGTGGGCGCCAGACCTCGGTACGTTCACCAGACCTCGGTACGTTCACCATCATGATTACTTTCCCCGATGCAAGAACACAATGATGGAGTCTTGCTTGATATAAGAACTTCTTGTATTGTTGATGCTAGTCACCCACTTGGTTCATACTCACACACACACACACACACACACACACACACACACACACACACACACACACACACACACACACACACACACACACACACACACACGCAACACTTCTCCCGACCCGACGCAACGGAAGCACAATCGTGGGTACAAGACAAACACTGGCACTGCAACACACAAGGGCGACAAAAAAAATAGCTGAAAAAAAGGCGCTGGAAAACTTGCAAGAAAACAACACAACATAAGACAATGAACAGCTTCGTAACTCCTAACAAACACATGACGCAAGTCTTCCAGAAGCAGTGCGTAACGCGCGTGTGTGTGTGTGTGTGTGTGTGTGTGTATGTGTGTGCACACCTGGTTGTGTTTGTAATGGTCGAGTCATAGCTCCTGTCCCCCAATCTCTTAACTCTTACGGGTCTATACCACTGAATCTTGGTCTACATGACCCGAACATTTCCAGTCTTGAGTATGTGGACATTTTTTCCTCCAGTGTTGCTTCACTCTGTTCACTCCACGTCTCACTCTGACACTGAAAGAAAAACCCCATTTTGCTAGCATCCAAGACCCCAGTGATACATCTCACAGGAGATGTATTACGTCAGCCTAATGGGAACTATTTTCAAGCTTTATAAAGCTCTCCAATCTTTATAAAGCTCTCCAATCTTTATAAAGCTCTCCAATCTTTATAAAGCTCTCCAATCTTTATAAAGCTCTCCAATCTTTATAAAGCTCTCCAATCTTTATAAAGCTCTCCAATCTTTATAAAGCCTCCAATCTTTATAAAGCTCTCAATCTTTAAAAGCTCTTGACAAATTTTTTACCAAGCACTTCAATCTTTTCAAGCCGTTATGTCTTATTAGAGTCTCCATCTGTAAGCGGTCAGTTTACATTACTCTCATGGTCTTTCACACTCTCTCTAACGAAAATGTAACAACTACGTACGGTAGCATGCACTACACCCTGACCTATCTTATGCAAGAGTTCGCTGTGGGAGTACACTCACAATTATTCTGGAATCACACACCAACATTTCTCAAAAATGACAATTGTAGGTATATTATGTCTGATACTTAAAATTATTCTGAAGTGGTGTATATATCTACATATGTATATTGATAATAAACTAAATTTCGAAATTGACAATTGTATTATTATATCATCATTATTATTATTATTATTATTATTATTATTATTATTATTATTATTATTATTATTATTATTATTATTATCTTATAATCATTATTATTATTATTATTTATTACTGCAACAATCGAAACTAAGCGCTAAAACCACAAGGGCCATGCAGCACCGTGACACCAAGATTTTAGTTAAAAACCTGAAAAGGAAAAGGTTTAATCGATTGTTTTTTTCCTTCTTCTTCAGGAATTAGGTTCGATTCAGCCGAGAGAAAAGCGTACGACCGAAACGTCGCTAAAGCTTTTCTATCTCTACGTGCGGGTTACTTGTGTATTGTTCCAGTCGCCGTATTGTGCCTTTTCCTACTACTATATTTTGCACTTGTTTTGTACAGTAATGTTGAGTTGTCTCGTGAGGGGGAACTCGAAAAAGATTATTTGGCGAAAGGTATATTGGTTAAAAAACGGATCTTGTTTTATTTATCAAGATTTGCAACAGCAGTGTGTTGCTGTTTTGTTGCATGTGATGGTTGCATAGTTGGGACCAAAACTAGTTAGGTTTCCCCTGTCATATTCCATCATGCAATATGCAGTTCGTATAAGGTGTTGAAATCCGTCTGTATGAGCTGGGAGACTTCAGTAGTGTCTGACCTGGGAGACTTCAGTAGTGTCTGACCTGGGAGACTTCAGTAGTGTCTGAACTGGGAGGCTTCAGTAGTGTCTGACCTGGGAGACTTCAGTAGTGTCTGACCTGGGAGACTTCAGTAGTGTCTGAACTGGGAGACTTCAGTAGTGTCTGAACTGGGAGGCTTCAGTGGTGTCTGACGTGGGAGACTTCAGTAGTGTCTGTCTGAGCTGGGAGACTTCAGTAAGGTAACGAGGCTATCGTTAATCATACCACTGAAGGCTCATCAACTAGGGGAGCTTTGAGAGATTCGTTCCAACATAACTGGAGACACTATCCCCTGGAAGGGTGGTGAGAAGGAGGGTGGAGAGAAATAATATAATACAGAGTAGACGAGAGAGTATATGGAAAACCAGAAGTGAGAACAGAGAAGAATATAGGTGAGAGAAAGAGCGAGAGGTATGGAAAGTGTCAGGTTTAGTACTGTGAGAGAGAAGAGAGAGAGAGGTGGGGGAGGGAGAGAGAGAGAGAGGGAGGGAGAGAATACAGTGTAATCATTCAATTAAAGGCAAGCTGAATCACAAACTTTCGTCCACTGGCCATATGTGGAGGCAAGAGTATATGTAGCCATGAGGCTTGGTGAGTCTGAGAAGCAGGGCGGGCGGCTGAATGTGAGGAGGAGATGGTGGAAGGGAAACTGTTATTCAGTACATTCCAACAGCATTGTGAAAGATTAACATAGCTACCCAAATCACACAACATCGTCACTGCACATAGGCACAGCACACACGAATATATATATCCATATTGTATATCTACGTAATGATTGTATAGCTTAATTAATGAATATTTTATATGAAATTTTAACTTACACTACACCAACCACCACGGCTGCATAAGAGAGGTAGGGATGGACTAGACGACAACACAAAGCGGCAGAGATGCAACGACCTGCACACAAATAGGAGACACACACACACACACACAAACACACACGCTCACAACATAGCACACCAGACACACACACAAGACACCAGAACAACACCACCAACCACACAAGAACACACACACACACACACGATGTTATGACAACAAAAATGAGCATATTATTGGGAGTGGCACAATTGGAATTTCAGAAGGAAAATACCCACACTGGCTCAACATTACCCTCACAATGTCCAGCCAGTCTGTCTCATGCCCCAGAATTAACTGACTCGATGAATTCTTATCATTTTTTCTTCTCTCGATCTGAAATTGCAGTACTGTGATTCATGTGGCAGAGGTCAGTCAGATCATGGACTCTTAATACGTGGGTAGGACTGGAATTTAACACCTGACATACTGGAGGAGTGTGGACTGCATACCAGACTTGAGACACCTCCGTGTGTGAAAGGCAGGTAAAGGCCGATGCTGGAAGATATTGCATACCTAGGAAATACAGCAAGCTCTTTTTTTTTAATTACTCTATATACTGCATAAAAAACAAGGGACGGGTGAGGAATGAACTAGCGGCAAGTATTTTGGCTTTGAGGGGATTTGAGCCCAAGTTCATCAGGGACAAGCTGGCAGGAGATTCATCTATAAAAACTTGCATTTGTGGTCACAGTGGTGGCCTGTGCTAACCTCTATATGGTGTATAAATATACCTAGTTGGATGAATCTTATTGTAGCCAGCTGGCCCAGTGGCTTACGCGCAGGCCTGGACTTTTACTATTAACTTGCCATGAGTTCTAACCCCACCTGTTAGTTTGTAATCGTGTCTTACGATTTTGTGAGCTATAAACTGCATTTATTTAGCAAATGCAAGGGTCAGAGTCCATCCATAAAACTGAATGGCAGGCATTATGACGCATTTAGTCTAACGCACGTACTCTAAAGCATGTACTCTAAAGCACGTATTCTAAAGCATATACTCTAAAGCGCGTACTCAAAAATCACGTACTCTAAAGTAGCGAATCACTTTTGCTTGAGTGAGTATCTGCCTGACCATACACGACCTACGTGAGATCTCTCTCACGACAGTTCACGTTCACGCAACTTTCTCCCGGCGGCAGAGAAGTGCCTCCAGCTGCCGTCTTCACGAACCCTTCACGAAAGTTACATTTCAAGTGTTATAACCAAGTTAATCATTTAGGTGTAAAATGAAAACATTATTTAGATAGAAGTGTGACTGCAAATGTTGGGAAAATTAGATATTTATGAATTTGTAAATACTGGGATGGTTACGAAAATTTTATGTAAATTTGTCCAGTAGGTTGGCAGAACAAGCTCTAGCTCCTGGTTCACCTTTGCAATCCCATTCAATCCCCGTCGTGTCAATTTTTTAGCCTTTGCTTTCTACTGTGCCATTGTGCGCCTAAACAATTACAAAGGTGCACCATAAGCGTATGAAATTTATTTACCAAATATAGGTGTAAAACAAAGATATAAGCACACACACACACAAACACACACACACACACACACACACACACACACACACACCACACACACACACACACACACACACACCACACACACACACACACACACACACACGCACGGCTATGGATGAATCCTGCAGGATCCATAAATAGTTTTAAGAAGAGGTATGATACAGCTCATGGAGCAAGGAAAGAGTGGACCTAGTAGCGACCAGCGAAGAGGCGGGGCCAGGAGCTACATCTCGACCCCTGCAACCACAGATAGGTGAGTACAAATAGATGTTCACACACACACACACACACACACACACACACACACACACACACACACACACACACACACACACACACACACACACACACACACACACAGAAAATAGACAGATACAGTAACAATGCCAGAAACATACCTAAATCAAGAGACATAGGAACGTAGAGGCAGAAGTTCGGAATTCCTCTGGACGCGCTAATTTACCAGACGGGAACCTCCTTGCTCACTCCTGGCCGGTGTGCTGACGTCTTAATGTTACCGTCTTGCAATACATTATGTGTGCGTCCGTGGTCTTGGTGTCATCGTGTGAGTCTTGGGTCCCATTGTCAGGTGTGAGAGCTACAATGACGCTCTCTTCCATGAATGTGTCTCATTATACGCTCCGGTAGTTGTGTGTGTGTGTGTGTGTGTGTGTGTGTGTGTGTGTGTGTGTGTGTGTGTGTGTGTGTGTGTGTGTGTGTGTGTGTGTATGTGTATTGTTTATATGTGTGTGTGTGTGTGTGTGTGGTGTGTGATCTACTATTTTTACTGTTATATATTAATTTATACCTTTATAAATAATTTTTATATACAGTTTTCGTAACCTTACTTGTATTAGCAACTTTATAAATGTCTATAATATTATGTAACTTTCCTAGAGTCCGTTTGTTTGTTTGTCTGTTTGTTTGTCTGTTTGTTTGTCTGTTTGTTTGTCTGTCTGTCTTAAAAACCTTGATCAGCGTGCTGAAACCTTAACAATAGCATAAAAAAACACATAAATTCAAACAGTGAATAAATCAGGCAGTGAAACTCACACAGTGATGTGTGAGGCTGAGGAAATCCTGCTGAGGGAGTCCTGCTGAGGGAGTCCTGCTGAGGGAGTCCTACTGACGGAGTCCTGCTGAGGGAGTCCTGCTGAGGGAGTCCTACTGACGGATTCCTGCTGAGGGAGTCCTGCTGAGGGAGTCCTGCTGGGGGAGTCCTGCTGAGGAAGTCCTGTTGAGGGAGTCCTGCTGAGGGACTCCTGCTGAGGGACTCCTGCTGAGGGAGTCCTGCTGAGGGACTCCTGCTCACCATCGTCTCCATACACTGAGTCAGTCACAGGGGACTCCATGAATATGCATCTTATGTTTTCAGGTAACTACCTGCTTCCTGTAGTCTAGTACAGCAGGTGTTGCCATGCACGGCCCGCGGGCCACAGCCAGCCCACCACTGTGTCCAATGACTGAGGACAATTTCTGGTGTCTCCAGTGTAGGAAAGATTCGATTTGTGACAATCTAAAATGCTTGTAAATAAATTATCTCCAGTGATAGGGTGGTTCTGTAGGGAGGCCTGGTCGTGGACTGGGCCACGGGGGCGTTGATCCCCGGAATGCCCTCCAGGTAGGTAGATAACCCTGGCTGTCAGACTCGGCACCAACCCTCAGAATCAGTGAACTACAACTCATTCGTGATTCTGATGAACACTGTCTCTGGGTTCGTGCTGAACATCGTCTCACTGGTGTTGTCATGGTGCGTTTACGTGCTGGGATACCCAGATGGCAGCACGTCTGTTTTGGTTATACCTGGTGGACATTTCCAGTTGCCCTTGGGGTCTCATGAAGGATGGTGCGGTTGATCACTTTCCACTATACTGTCCAAGGTTTTACTCTGACAGTAGAGTCCGCCTTTATATAGCTTAAAAAACAGGGAATTCGACATACTGCGATTCCATTCCTTCTCAACGGTACTAGTAGCCACCCCGGCAGTCGTGGTCATAATCTACGTGCTACATATTCCTTCCAAGTGAGGGTTTAAACACCAGACTTCTTGGAACATGAGCGCTATATCTTCAAGTTTCCAAACACCTAACCATTGAGAGACACCTTCCATGTTTATATTATAAGATATCCGAGATTTTGAAGTTGTATCCACGTTCTGCATCGACTAAATGCGACGGAATAAGCCGTCGCAACCCTTAAAACACAGCAACACCACCACCTCGACACGTCGCAGCCCTTAAAACACAACAACAACAACAGCAACACCTGTCTCCCACCTAGACATCGTAAGTACCTGGTCGAGTGTGAGGTTCTCACAGTCACAGTAATGTGAAAATGTCTGCTCAATGATTTGTTGCTCTTTATCATAATTATTAACCAATGGCAGTAATGTATTTTAATTTTATCTATGTGCAAGTGGAATGCATGAATTTCAGCTAATAAAACGTATAATAATAATAATAATAATAATAATAATAATAATAATAATAATAATAATAATAATAATAATAAAAACGATACAGTATTATAATTAATATTTATTTTTACTATTATTATTGAGAGAGAGAGAGAGAAAGAGAGAGAGAGAGAGAGAGAGAGAGAGAGAGAGAGAGAGAGAGAGAGAGAGAGAGAGAGAGAGAGAGAGAGAGAGAGAGAGAGAGAGAGAGAGAGAGAGAGAGAGAGAGAGCAAGGTATAATTACCCCCTTTGAACACTGAAGAGTTAATTACAAGGTTAATTACCTCACCAGACACTTACCACACGGCAGTAACTTCAAGATTTATTCCCCTAGCTGGTAATTAGTACTTAACTTGTGACGGCACTTATGTACTCACATGTGTTTACGTCTAGATGTTTTTACGATAAATTAGACACATGTGCAACACTTAGGTATCTTTATTGGGGAAACGTTTCGCCACGTGGTACCTTCATCAGTCCGATACAAAAAAGAATGGTTGAAGGTCAGAAGGAATTTGAGGTAATCAGTCCCTCAGCCTAGACTCGATCATACCTCATCCAGAAGCTGCGAGTGTTAGTTCTGGGAGGTACTGGCTTGTCAATAGAGTTGTAGATGAGTGGAACAAACTCCCAGGTAGTGTCACCGAGGGAAGAATTATGGGTAACTTTAGAAATAGATTGGACGGCACATGAGTGGGTGTGAGTTGGACTTGTCTAGCAGGGGTCAGTAGGTATGGGTCAAATGCTGTCTCCCCATACAACGTTCTACCCAGGTCAGCAGCTATGTAGTTTTTCTAATCTGCATTATTCATGTTAACCTATCGTAACCTAACCTAACCTAACCTAACCTAAAGTAACGTAACCTAACCTAAAGAAACGTAACCTAACCTAAAGTAACGTAACCTAACCTAACCTAACCTAATCTTCTAATCTAACCTATTAAATGCAATGGCTTCATATTATCGTCAACGGGACATGAGATAGATAAATAGATAGATAGACAGACAGATAGATAGATAGATAGATAGACAGAGAGAGAGAGAGAGAGAGAGAGAGAGAGAGAGAGAGAGAGAGAGAGAGAGAGAGAGAGAGAGAGATGGGATATATGGTGACCTTCTTTAGTTACTTTCTCCCTTGCTGGTGACCTTAGTACTAGGTCACCTTAACGAGAACAAAGAAGACCTTATTTGTCCAGTGTCACATATAACAATCGAACATTAGGTGACAAGAGGGTCATCTAATTTCGGTACTACATACTGTCATAGGTACGTTCAGTTAGGTGACCGTGAGCTGATGTTAGCAATGTTCAGTTGACCTCTAATTGATGGTGCGAGTTGATGACTAAGGCATTTCACCTACACAGTAGGTTCCATCAGTCAAATATAGAAGTGACTAAAAGTGGAGACTGCAGAAGCAGTGGGTTGTAAAGATGGTGTGATCAGTCCCTCAGTCTTGAAGACGTTGTTTAGAGGTTATCAGTCCCTCAGCCTGGGGCAGTGTTCCGCTAGAACTGTTATCCTACCTCAGCTCATATCAAAACCCAGCTCTATCTCGAGTATACTACCACCTCCAGGATGCCACCCACAGCAGCTGACTAACACCCAGGTTACCTACTTACTGCTAGGTGAACGAGGACAGCAGGTGTAGGTAGAAGACTTGCCCATACCTCTCCACTCACCCAGAGAATTGATAAAGCTGACCCCTCAAAGCTCTCAACCGCTAGAGCTCTATCTCCTGGTCTCTGAAATTCCTTCCACTGGCAGACAGAGGTAAGTGGCTGCGAGCAGCTCTAGGCTCTATCTGTTACGGTCATCTGGTCTGCTTTAAGGAGAAAGTTTGCTGACTTTCACCTAGTTCGTGCCTTTGCTTTATTCTAATTCTTCTTATTATTCCTCTTTATCAAGTACTTTAGTCTTTCTTACATTCATCACCGCTACTTTCTTGTGCAATATTCACTCCGAGGAATGTGAAAGCTCCTCTGTGTGGAGCTTTATTAAGTTTGTGTGAGTGTGGAGCTTTATTAAGTTATGTTTGTGTGTGTGTGTGTCAGTGTGGAGCTTTATAAAGCTACGTTTCTCTGTGGAGAGCTTTATCAAGTCATGTTTGTCTGTGTGGAGCTTTATCAAGTCATGCTTCTCTTTCAGTGTAGAGCTTTAGCAAGCTGTGCTTCGCTCTGAGCCCAGCTCTACTGAAGTCAGTCTCACTTTCCAGCTCTGAGGTGTGGCCAGCTCCACTTTCCTCAACACCTTGCCTTACTCTTGGGAAATCTTGGCCCTCTCCACCACCACATTTCCCCAACATTCTCCTCAACCACATCTTCACATCATGTATCACCACCATCCACCACTGACCATCTCCACCCCCCTGGTGATGATAATGGTGGTGGTGGTGACAGCAGTGTAGGTTACGTGTGTGTGTGTGTGTGTGTGTGTGTGTGTGTGTGTGTGTGTGTGTGTGTGTGTGTGTGTGTGTGTGTGTGTGTATGTGTGTGTGTGTGTGTGTGTGTGTGTGTACAGTCCTAGCTGACATTAGTGACATAAAATTAGGTGTTTTGTCCCAGGATGCGACCCACACCAGTCGACTAACACCCAGGTACACATTTTATAATGATGGGTGAACAGGGACAGCAGATGTCTTATGGAAATACATCCCTAATGACTTATGTTTTCCAGCCGTACCGGAAATTTGAACTCCGGACCTCAATGTGTGAGGTGAGTGCGCCAGCGATCGAGCTACGGGACACTACGTGTCAAGAATAAATTCTTTCCTACCCAAACTCTCTGCCGCACCTGGGCCGCACCTTCCACTCTCCTCATTCCCCCCTCTAATTAGTCTCCTATCACTTTCAGTACGATAGGACATGCAGTGGACATGCAACATAACATGCAGTGAGACATGCAACATAATATGCAGTGTGACATGCAATAAGGATGCATTTTCCTTGTTCATCACCAGTCAAGAATACTTAAAAATATCTAAAAACAGAGATGATACACCACTGCAAGATTATATACACTGCACCTCTCAGTGTATATATATCATGATATATTTATCAGAATATATACAAATTCTGATGCTCGGATATTTTATTTTGCTAAAATAACGTAATTCAGAAAGTTATATATAAATGCAAATATTTACGTTGTGTACAAGTTTTTTTTAGCCAAAATTTTAATTGCTGACGGATTGAGCTCCTGAAGAGTACAACTGCACTCTGAAAGGATGATTGATGTATGTATTACAATGTCTGATGGTGGAATTCAGTACTGACTCTTGTCACAACATTCTGACAAAACGTGATTGAATGAATATTAGTTGGTAAATTGTTTCCAAATTTTTATAGAAGTGGAAATTGACTCGGGATGAGGATGAGTGAGAGAGAGAGGAGAAGCAGATGACATGAGATTCTGACAAACAGTGATGAATGAATAAGAGAAGGAAGGGGAAAAGCCGGTGAGAGAGAGAGAGAGGAGAGAGGAGAGAGAGAGAGAGAGAGAGAGAGCAGTTGCTGCTTTAAAAAAATTAGGTACTTGAGAAATAAGAACAAGGCATCAGTGTACCTATTTAGGTCGAGAATTTGTGAACAATTTTCTCAATTTAGTCATGATGTATTTATCCCGACCACAAAATACAAAGGTGCGTCTGCGTCTTCTGGGACGAGGAAGATGAGGAGGAAGAACAGGAGGAGGAGGAGGAGGAGGAGGAAGAGGAGGAGGGAGAAGAGGAAGAGAAGAAACAGCTGTAGGATGCAAATTGTTAATACATGTGTAATAGATCATACTTGTTAATAATAATAATTAAATAATAATTAATAATAATAATAATAATAATAATAATAATAATAATAATAATAATAAGGTATACAACGCTAACCATTAAGTTCGCTATGAGAAAAAGTGCAAAAAAAAAAAAAATTATGGAAATTGAACGTCAAAATACAACTTGATTCTCATTTGTTTATTTTTTGTTGACGATTAAAATTTTATATGTTTGTGCCCTCTGGCAGTGAGGAACACCTGAGCTGTGGCACCAACAACAGTGACAACAACAACAGTGACAACAACAACAGTGACAACAACAGTGACAACAACAACAGTGACAACAACAACAGTGACAACAACAACAGTGACAACAACAACAGTGACAACAACAACAGTGACAACAACAACGCCACAAGAACAACATGACAACAACAACAGAACAACAACACAGTGACAACAAGCAACACCACAGAGGACACACACATGACAACAACAACAGTGAAACAAAACAGTGACAACAAAAGCAGTGACACAACAAAGTCAACACCAGCAGTGAACACAGACAGCAGCAACAACAACAGTGACAACAACAGCAGTGCAACAACAGCATGACAACAACAGCAGGAACAAGCAAGCAGCAACAACAACAGAAACAACAACACAGTGACAACAGCAAGCACAACACAGAGGACACAACACAGTGACAACAACAACAGAAACAACAACAGCAGTGACAAACACAGACAAACACAGAGTGTACAACAACAACAGTGACAACAACAACAGACAACAACAGCAGTGACAAACACAACGCCAGCAGAGTAACAGCAGCACAACAGTCAACAGAAACAACAACACAGTGACAACAGCAACACCAAAACGAGTAAACAAGCCCGCAGCAGCAACAACAACAGAAACAACAACAGCAGTAACAACAGCAACACCAGCAGAGATAACAGCAGCAGCAAAAAGAGCAGAAACAATAGCAACAACAACAACAGCAATACCAGCAGAAACAACAGCAGCAGCAACCCCGTCAATTCCAGCAACAATAGGAACACCAACAGAAACAACAACAGAAGTGCATCTCCTGTTGAAAATTACACAACAGATTGTCTATCAAGGTTCAGACCTCAGCAGAAGTTGCGAAATGAACTGTGACGCTTAGAGATCACTGCTGGCACTGTACGATGGCACTAATGGCCCTCCCATTATGGTGCCACTCATGGTAACAACTGTAACAGAAAACACTGGTGCTAATGTCTGTGGCTGACTTCAGGAGACATGATGTCTGTGGCTGAGCTTTAATTTCTAAATCCGCCAATTATTATTTTTATTTTATTATTATTATTATTATTATTATTATTATTATTATTATTATTATTATTATTATTATTATTATTATTACGTATTTTTATTAAATTTGCTACAAGCGTTAAATTCATATGTATCATTCAGCACAGGTATTGGTTGGTTGAGGCTCGATCCTCCGTCTATATGCGTACGTGGCCGTGACCGTGGAAGTGATTCAGTTTATCCCCGGAAGCTGAGGATGCTTGGTGAGATTAGACTCATTACTCGCGTTTATCTTATTATGTGAGCACACCCACAGCATCTCTCTCTCTCTCTCTCTCTCTCTCTCTCTCTCTCTCTCTCTCCTCTCTCTCTCTGTCTCTCTCTCTCTCTCTCTCTCTCTCTCTCTTTCTCAATCTATCTATCTGGTGTTGGAGGAGGTGGAGAGTGTGTTGCTGTTGTTGTTAACGGTGGCAATTGTTAACATCTGCTATAAGTGTTAACAATTTCCTGGATCATCACTCCCGCGCCCCGGGTTGAACCCGGGTGGTCAACCCAGCCTTCCTACCTGTACGGGGGACGAATCACGTTCAACCCCGTCTTCCCTGTCCAATACCAGGGCTTCTGGCTGCTAAGTGTTTACAGAATGTAAATAAGTGTAAAAAAAAATTCTCTCCCCTCCCATCTTCCGTGTTTACACCACGGAATGAAAAATAACCAGTAATCCCGCCAGAGTGCAAAACGTTTAACAGACTTCCGTTTCACATTCGTTTGACAGAGCGAACGCGCTGGCAGGAAGGTGCGTCAAACGGGAGGTGGAACGTGAGGGGTCGGAACGTGGTATTTAATATCGATTTTTTTTTTCATTGAAATTGCTGGTGGAGGTGATGAACGTGGGGTGAGGGAGGTAGTCCTTAGGAGGGAGAGAGGAGGGAGAGAGAGAGAGAGAGAGAGAGAGAGAGAGAGAGAGAGAGAGAGAGAGAGAGAGAGAGAGAGAGAGAGGTGCTGACAGGGGTCAGGGAAGAGGTGTCTTGGGGAGGGAGAGAAGCGAGAGTGAGGGAGAGAGAATTTGGCAGGGAGACGAACTTAAGGTCACTCATCCCTAAATACCCATCTCTGTCTGTCTGTCTGTCTGTCTGTCTCTCTCCTCTCTCTCTCTCTCTCTCTCTCTCTCACTGTCCTGTCTGTCTGTCTGTCTGTCTGTCTGTCCTCTCCTCTCCTCTCTCTCTCTCTTCTCTCTCTCTCTGTCTCTCTATAGTCACTCATCCCTAAATACCCATCTCTGTTTCTCTCTCTCTCTTTCTCTTTCTCTCTCACTGTCCTGTCTGTCTTCTCTGTCTCTGTCTCTCTCTGTCTCTGTCTCTGTCCTCTGTCTCTGTCTCTCTGTCTCTGTCTGTCTGTCTGTCTCTCTCTCTCTCTCTCCTCCTCTCTCTCCTCTCTCTCTCTCTCTCTCTCTCTCTCTCTCTCTCTCTTTCTACAATATTCTCCCTTCATTCCATCCTTGACAACACAAGATAGCCCTTAATCTAGATACCAGTAGATAGTCCTTCTCAGCAGATAGCCTCAGTGAGAACTTCCAAGTCCTCTGCTGTCTGTATTTCCCATGTACTCTCATGTAGCACCATGTACTCTCATGTAGCACCATGTACTCTCATGTAGCACCATGTACTCTCATGTAGCACCATGTACACTCACGTACTCCCTCTAAGACTCTAAGTTCCAAATCCGTTCACTCCATCAATTGCCAATTCTCTGCACACTTCACAAGCAAAATATTCAAGTTATCACAGAGCACTGTTGACAGTGACCCCACTCACCATGATGACCCCACTCACCATGACCCCACTCACCATGACCCCACTCACCATGACCCCACTCACCATGATGACCCCACTCACCATGACCCCACTCACCATGACCCCACTCACCATGACCCCACTCACCATGATGACCCCACTCACCATGACCCCACTCACCATGACCCCACTCACCATGATGACCCCACTCACCATGACAGTGACTACGGAAGACATGGAACAACACAGAGATACACAGAATGACACGAAACAACAGAGACACACAGAATGACACGAAACAACAGAGACACACAGAATGACACGGAACAACACGAAGACACACAGAATGACACGAAACAACACAGAGACAAACAGAATGACACGAAACAACACAGAGACACACAGAATGACACGAAACAACACAGAGATACACAGAATGACACGAAACAACAGAGACACACAGAATGACACGAAACAACAGAGACACACAGAATGACACGGAACAACACGAAGACACACAGAATGACACGAAACAACACAGAGACAAACAGAATGACACGAAACAACACAGAGACACACAGAATGACACGAAACAACACAGACACAAACAGAATGACACGAAACAACACCGAGACACACAGAATGACACGAAACAACACAGAGACACACAGAATGACACGAAACAACACAGAGACAAACAGAATGACACGAAACAACACAGAGACACACAGAATGACACGAAACAACACCGAGACACACAGAATGACACGAAACAGCACAGAGACAAACAGAATGACACGAAACAACACAGAGACACACAGAATGACACGAAACAACACGAAGACACACAGAATGACACGAAACAACACAGACACAAACAGAATGACACGAAACAACACAGGACACACAGAATGACACGAAACAACACAGACACAAAACAGAAGACACGAAACAACACAGAGAAAACACAGAATGACACGAAACAACACAGACACAAACAGAATGACACGAAACAACACAGAGACACACAGAATGACACGAAACAACACAGAGACACACATAATGACACGAAACAACACAGAGACAAACAGAATGACACGAAACAAAACAGAGACAAACAGAATGACACGAAACAACACAGAGACACACATAATGACACGAAACAACACCGAGACACACAGAATGACACGAAACAACACAGAAACACACAGAATGATACGAAACAACACAGAGACAAACAGAATGACACGAAACAACACAGAGACACACAGAATGACACGAAACAACACCGAGACACACAGAATGACACGAAACAACACAGAGACAAACAGAATGACACGAACAACACCGAACACACAGAATGACACGAAACAACACAGAGACAAACAGAATGACACGAAACAACACAGAGACACACAGAATGACACGAAACAACACAGAGACAAACAGAATGACACGAAACAACAACAGAGACACACAGAATGACACGAAACAACACCGAGACACACAGAATGACACGAAACAACACAGAGACACACAGAATGACACGAAACACCGAGACACACAGAATGACACGAAACAACACAGAGACACACAGAATGACACGGAACAACACAGAGACACACAGAATGACACGAAACAGCACAGATACACACAGAATGACACGAAACAACACAGAGACACACAGAATGACACGAAGCACAGAAAAGGACAGAGTGACACAGAACTACACAGAAAGAGACACAGAATGACACGGAATGTGCAGTTGGCCACAGTTTATCGCGAGTAGAAAATATAGTTCTGGAACTAGTGGTAGATACAGCACTACACCTTGCAGGATAGTTGCAAGCGTTGTTGGGGATAGTGCTAGTGTTGTTGCAGGAGTTGAGGATAGTGCTAGTGTTGTTGCAGTAGTTGGGGATAGTGCTAGTGTTGTTGCAGTAGTTGAGGATAGTGCTAGTGTTGTTGCAGTAGTTGAGGATAGTGCTAGTGTTGTTGCAGTAGTTGGGGATAGTGTTAGTGTTGTTGCAGTAGTTGGGGATAGTGCTAGTGTTGTTGCAGTAGTTGGGGATAGTGCTAGTGTTGTTGCAGGAGTTGGGGATATTGCTAGTGTTGTTGCAGGAGTTGGGGATATTGCTAGTGTTGTTGCAGTAGTTGGGGATAGTGTTAGTGGGTTTTTGCAGTAGTTGGGGATAGTGTTAGTGTTGTTGCAGGAGTTGGGGATAGTGCTAGTGTTGTTGCAGTAGTTGGGGATAGTGTTAGTGCTGTTGCAGGAGTTGGGGATAGTGCTAGTGTTGTTGCAGTACTTGGGGATAGTGTTAGTGCTGCTGCAGCAGTTGGGGATAGTGCTAGTGTTGTTGCAGTAGTTGAGGATAGTGCTAGTGTTGTTGCAGGAGTTGGGGATAGTGCTAGTGTTGTTGCAGTAGTTTAGGATAGTGCTAGTGTTGTTGCAGGAGTTGGGGATAGTGCTAGTGTTGTTGCAGTAGTTTAGGATAGTGCTAGTGCTGCTGCAGCAGTTGGGGATAGTGCTAGTGTTGTTGAAGTAGTTGGGGATAGTGCTAGTGTTGTTGCAGTAGTTGGGGATAGTGCTAGTGTTGTTGCAGTAGCTAGGGATAGTGCTAGTGTTGTTGCAGTAGTTGGGGATAGTGCTAGTGTTGTTGCAGTAGCTAGGGATAGTGCTAGTGTTGTTGCAGTAGTTGGGGATAGTGTTAGTGTTGTTGCAGTAGCTAGGGATAGTGCTAGTGTTGTTGCAGTAGTTGGGGATAGTGTTAGTGTTGTTGCAGTAGTTGGGGATAGTGCTAGTGTTGTTGCAGTAGTTGGGGATAGTGCTAGTGTTGTTGCAGTAGTTGGGGATAGTGTTAGTGTTGTTGCAGTAGTTGGGGATAGTGCTAGTGTTGTTGCAGGAGTTGAGGATAGTGCTAGTGTTGTTGCAGTAGTTGAGGATAGTGCTAGTGTTGTTGGAGTAGTTGAGGATAGTGCTAGTTTTTGTTGCAGGAGTTGAGGATAGTGCTAGTGTTGTTGCAGTAGTTGAGGATAGTGCTAGTGTTGTTGCAGTAGTTGAGGATAGTGCTAGTGTTGTTGGGAGTAGTTGAGGATAGTGCTAGTGTTGTTGCAGTAGTTGAGGATAGTGCTAGTGTTGTTGCAGTAGTTGAGGATAGTGCTAGTGTTGTTGCAGTAGTTGAGGATAGTGCTAGTGTTGTTGCAGTAGTTGAGGATAGTGCTAGTGTTGTTGCAGTAGTTGAGGATAGTGCTAGTGTTGTTGCAGTAGTTGAGGATAGTGCTAGTGTTGTTGCAGTAGTTGAGGATAGTGCTAGTGTTGTTGCAGTAGTTGAGGATAGTGCTAGTGTTGTTGCAGTAGTTGAGGATAGTGCTAGTGTTGTTGCAGTAGTTGAGGATAGTGCTAGTGAGAGAGAGAGCCTTCTGCTTAACTATCCTCAACTCTACCATCTAGAAAGTGGGTAGACAGTCCTTCATTAGGGAGTTGACAGACTGTGAGCAGATAGCCTTGATGTGGGCTGCAAGGTTCTCCTTTCAAGGAAGGTGATTCAACCGGTCCTGGACAACGGTTCGACTCCCACTACATATATAAATGATTCATCGTTAAATTTACACAAAACAAATGCATAAAAAACCCTTAAATATTGATTTCAACATACCAAAAAATTCCTCTTTAGACATGGAGATTGCGGAAAATTTTGAGTTATTCAGACCGAGTAAGAAGGTTTATTTAGGCCTAGACACATATAACAATTATCATATAAGTATACAATTATGATCAGTATACAATTATTATATGTATACAATTATGACCAGTATACAATTATTAAATCAGGATACAATTACCATCAGTATACAATTACCATCAGTTTGCAATTATCATATCAGTACCCAGTGTAGTTTACATGTAGTTAAACACTGTTAAGGGAGTTAAGGCACCACGAGGTGCAGGAGCCAACACACGAGGGAGGAAAACAGAAGGACACGACATACCAGTAGAAATGAAAATAAAGAAAGGAATAAGAAAGAAAATGAGAAATGGGAAGGTTTATTGTGGAAGGGTCTTGTTATGGAGGGGGGGAACAGGTGACATGTGGTAGGGGAGGGAACAGGGGGAACAGAGGGAACAGGTGACAGGTGTGCTGGAACCAACAGGTGTGTAGTAGAGATGTTAAGGAGGGGGGGATTGAAACTAAAAGAAGGGGGGAGGGTAAGCAGGTGTGTTGAGGGGGGGTGAGGAGATGGGTGCGCGGGTAGGGGAAATGGGGTGTTGTGGGAACGGGAGGGGAAGACGGAGGTAGAAAATAGACAGAAGCGGTCACACCAGTTCTTCGTCCAGTCTTAACCTTGGCAACCTCCCCCTCCTACCCCCGCGACCCTCCCCCTACCCCCACCATATTGTCCTGTCATAACCCTCACCCCCAACCCCCACCCCAACCCCCACCCCTCATCCCCCTAAATGTCACCTCCACCTCTTTCCAACTGTCACCCAGACTGAGGGATTTTCTTGTCTTGAGAGTATATATACACAGAAATGTGTATATCAGTGTATATTCACAAGAAATGGGTATCTCTCAAAATACGTATATACTAGGCCTCCCGGTGGATCAAGGCCTGATCAGTATTGCTGTTACTGCTGGCTACACGCAGTTCAGTGTTCGAACCACAGTCTGGCTGATCAGGAACTGATATGAGTATCTTACTAAGGTTCCTCTTGAAAACAGCCAGAGGTATGTCGGTAATTCCCCTTGTGTATGAAGGGAGGCTGTTGAGAAGCCTTGGGCCTCTTACACTTATTGTGTTATTTCTCAGTATGTAATCATGGATAATGTTGGATACACACCTCTCTGTGTATATATAATGAGAAATACACAAGTATGTTACTGTATCTTACAGCTAGGGTTTAAATAATGAGATATTACCAGTACTTCGGTGGAAATAACTCACTTAGACCGACTTTTTTGGGTTATCCTGGAGGGAATTTACATGTGTTACTACGTATGGTAACTGTATTTACGTCTACCTAAATAAATTTACTAACTTACTACTTTCTTACTAAGTATGAGTGTATGTTCCGGCGAGTCTGCTCTGTGAGAACGACTTACCACTGTGTATGACAATATGGAAAAAACTTGTACGAAGCCCATCAGGGACGCCCACTAGTTGACAGGACACGATGATCTCTGTCTTTCCCACCTCACTTGTGCTTCTTAGACCAACATATCACTCTCCTTATACACGGTAAAGCAAAATACAAATTGGCGAATGACTGGTTTAGCTTTAATTGCGGTATTTTAAAATGTATATATATACGTATCCTCGATGTAAAGCCAGTTTATTTATTAAAATGTTGAGGATTATCGTGCATCAGGTTTACTCCATAAATTCTTGAAGAAAATAAAGGTGATAGAAAGATTTGTATCTATTGTACGAGGTTATATACACTGAGAGGTGTGTATATCTCAGTGTATATGCAATGAGAGGTTTGTATCTCAGAGCCTATACACTAGGAGGTGATTTTTTTTGGGTTATTTAGGTGATTTTTGTGGGTGGCATCCTGGAAGAGGGTAGTGCTGGCATACCATATTAAATACATGATATCGTTTCGTTCTTTCGTGGTTCAGGACAGAAACGTAACGTCTGAAGTTACTTTTCAAAGTATGATGGCTTCATATGGCTTGTTCCAGCCACGGTGCTGTGGATTTTGGTTTCCTCCGGAGTACTTCATAGCCTCTAAACAGAAGTGTGTTTGTGTGTGTGTGTACTCAACTAATTGTGATTGCAGGGGTCGATACTCAGCTCCTGGCCCAGCCTCTTCACTGATCGCTGCTAGGTCCTCTCTCTCTCTGAGCTTTGTCATTCCTCGTCTTCAAGCTATGTATGGTCCCTGCCTCCACTACATCACTTGCTAGACTATTCCACTTCCTGACAACTCTATGACTGAAGAAAGTACTTCCTAACATCCCTTTGACTCGTCTGAGTCTTCAGCTTCCAATTGTGACCCCTTGTTTCTGTGTGTGTGTGTGTACTCACCTAGTTGTACTCACCTAGTTGAGGTTGCAGGGGTCGAGTCCAAGCTCCTGGCCCCGCCTCTTCACTGGTCGCTACTAGGTCACTCTCCCTGAACCTTGAGCTTTATCATACCTCTGCTTAAAGCTATGTATGGATCCTGCCTCCACAACATCGCTTCCCAAACTATTCCACTTCCTGACTACTCTGTGGCTGAAGAAATACTTCCTAACATCCCTGTGATTCATCTGTGTCTTCAACTTCCAACTGTGTCCCCATGTTGCTGTGTCCCATCTCTGGAACATCCTGTCTTTGTCCACCTTGTCAATTCCTCTCAGTATTTTCTATGTCGTTATCATATCCCCCTATCTCTCCTGTCCTCCAGTGTCGTCAGGTTGATTTCCCTTAACCTCTCCTCGTGTGTGTTTGTGTGTGTGTGTGTGTGTGTGTGTGTGTGTGTGTGTGGTGTGTGTGTGTGTGTGTGTGTGTGTGTGTGTGTGTGTGTGTGTGTGGTTTGCTGACGCCAGACATGCATTCGTTCCTCTTGACAATAGAAGATACCCCTTTACCCTCTTCCCTAGCCAGCCACTTGTCAGTTTAAGCACAGTCGTCCTCGGAACACTCACCCTGAGTATAGTCACCTTGAGTACAGCGACCTAGAGTACAATCACTCTGAGTACAATTCTTGTAAGATAACAATAGACTGATTCTCTCCTTATACTTCTTGACAGATCTCTTGTCCGTTCTCGTGTGTATGTGCAAAGATTGATGGATAGTGATGTTATCTATTTCCTGGGATCATCGCCCCCGTAAACCGGTCCCAGATCAGGACTTCTAGACTGGATTAAGACTTATTATGATAGACAGCACATCGAGCCTTCACTAGTCCCTACATTAAATCTGGTTGTGACAAACGGAGCATCGGCCTCCAGGATTAAATCCTATAAAGTATCATAATATTTATGTCACAAAGTGGAAGATATCGTAATCAGTCCCCTAGCCTTGATACAAGGGATTCAGTCCCATACCCTTGATCCTGCTCGCTTTCAGACTGCAGGGACTGTAATTTTCACCTCCAGATCTCAAATCCTCCTAACCAGTTTTTCTGAAGCCCCCCCTCACAAATGTTACCTTGTTGACACTCCAACAGCGAGTCAAATCCCAAGAATCACTCATCTCCACTCAGATTTAACATGGTCTAACAGGAGGTGCTAGATGTTAGCTGATAGATGTTAGAGAGTGTCGATAGATGAGTCTCTGAAGTATTAGACACGTGTGAAACATCTGGGTATCTTTACTTGTAGATGTTTCGCCATCCTGTGGCCTTATTAATGTAATACATGGACTTCATCTGAAGATTTGAATTATGTGGAAAAGACAGTCGGAGATGAGGTTATCAGTCCCTCAGGGGTAGATGATGGCTCTGTGAAAGACAAGGTGAATCAGTCTTGATCAAGGGAAGGAGAGACGCAGAGTTAATTTACTGGAGTAAGATCCCTCTTGGGGGGTATCAAGGCATCCTTCACCTCCTGGAAGGGTACAGAACCACTGGATCTATGTGGAGCAGAACCTAGAGTTCTGTATGATACAGCAATTAAGCGATAGTTCATACTATCACCACCACTACCACCACTACCCCCTACTACTACCACCACCAGCATTACCACCACCACCACCACCACCACCACTACCACCACCACTACCACCACCACAACTGCCACTACTACCACCACCACCCCCACTACCTACCACCACCACGTACCACTACCACCTCCACCGCCACCACCTACCACTACCACCACCACCACCACCACCACCACCACCACCACCACCATCACCTACCACTACCACCACCTACATAAGGCCACCAAGGCCTTGTGTCACCTCAGGCACCTTACGGGATCACCTAACTGACCAGTTCTCCACCTCCCTCGCACCTGTTTTAACAACCTCTTCATTCAAGTGCTTTTGATCCTAGAAATTGTAGCTACTCTCCTCTTCCTCGGATCAAACCCAATAACCACCCATGTTCTACATGACCCATTCGGGTTATTAAGAGAGAGAGAGAGAGAGAGAGAGAGAGAGAGAGAGAGAGAGAGAGAGAGAGAGAGAGAGAGAGAGAGAGAGAGAGAGAGAGAGTGAGAGAGAGAGAGAGAGAGAGAGTGAGAGAGAGAACACAGCATCGTTGTCAAGGTCATCTTGTTCTTCACAAGGAGAACAGATCACTCCCTCTGACGAGCAGCAATAACAGAGGAGTCTCTGATGTGAACAGATTCTGAACCCTGATATACCCTGATATACCCTGATATACCCTGATAAACCCAAATAAACCCTGTATACCCTGTATAAAGAAAGGGAAGAAAAAGAAGAGGGAAAAGAAAGGAGAAAAAGAGAGGAGAAGAGATAAAAAAAACAAGGTTTAAAAGACCAATTTTTAAAGGGGATGGCCCAACCAGGGAAGGCCTCTCAGAAAAAACCAAAGCTCCAAAGGGGGGGTCAATACCCGAAAGAACCCCCCAAAACTTTTTCCTGTTCCTGAAAAACCCAACCCAAACCTAATTTAACCTAAAATTACCAATTTATAATAACCAACCTAAAAATAACCCCAAACCCAACCCTTTAATAACTTAAAAAAACCTAAAAATACCTAACCAACCCCTTCCCAAAAACCCAACCTAACCAAAACCTAATTTTCCCTTCCTTACCTAACCAAACCCAAAACCCTAACCTAACCAACCCAAAAACCAAACCCTTACCAAACCCTAACCTCCCAACCTAACTAACCTAACCAAACCCTTTACCTAACCAACCTACCTAACCTAACCTAACCAACCTAACCAACCTTACCTAACCTAACCAAACCCAAAAACCAAACCTAACCTAACCTACCTAACCAAAACCTAACAAAACCTACCAAACCTAACCTAACCTAACCTAACCAAAAACCCTAACCTAACCTTACCAACCCCCTTTAAACCCCCTAACCTAACCTAACCAAAAACCTAACCAAACCCAAAAACCTTCCCAAACCAACCTAACCTAACCAACCTAACCTTCCCTTTACCAAAACCTAACCTAACCAACCTAACCTAACCTAACCAACCTTCCCTAACCTAACCCTACCAACCTAACCAAACCTAACCTAACCTTACCTAACCTAACCTTTACCTAACCTAACCAAACCCTAACCAACCTAACCTTACCAACCAACCTAACCTAACCTTACCTAACCTAACCTAACCCCCCCTAACCTAACCTAACCTAAAACCTTTCCCTTACCAAACCCTAACCTAACCTAACCTAACCTAACCTAAACCAAACCCCTTACCTAACCAAACCTACCAAACCCAACCAACCTAACCTAACCCAAACCCTAACCTATAACCCTTTACCTAACCTAACTAACCTAACCTACCTAACCAAACCAACCTAACCTAACCTAACCAAACCAAACCTAACCTAACCTAACCTAACCTAACTAACCTTCCCCCAAACCTAACCTTACCAACCTAACCTAACCTAACCTAACCAAACCTAACCTTACTAACCAAACCTTCCCAAACCTAACCTAACCAACCTAACCTAACCTAACCTTTTAAAACCCTTTACCAACCAAACCAACCAACCAACCAACCTAACCAACCACCAACCAACCCCCCCAACCAACCAACCAACCACCAACCCCCAACCACCCCCCCCCAACCAACCAACCAACCAACCAACCTAACCACCAACCCCTCCCCCAACCAACCTAACCAAACCAACCAACCCCCCAACCTAACCAACCCCAACCAACCCCTAACCAACCAACCTTCCTAACCTAACCTTACCAACCAACATAAACCCCAGAGGGACGCTAATTCATCTACCAATGAAAACTCACACAAGAAGTCACAAGGGAACATTTCAGAATTTTAAAACTCAAACCCGGATCTAAAATTTTAGAGAAAGGTTTCTCTTACGTCATTTTACAAAGGGAAAAAGTTTTTAATTTTGTAAAAATAATGCTAATATTTAATTGTTGTTAAAAAGTACTTTCGTCTTTTTGAAAAAAAATTTGGACATTTTTAGAGTTAAATACTTCCCGTGCCCCTGTTTTTCTGCCCTCTTTTGCTGTCCCCTGTTTATCCCTCTGTTTACTGCCCCTTTTTTTGTCCTTTTTTTGCTGCCCTCGTTGCTGCCCTCCCTTTCGCCTCTGTTTCTGGTCCTTTTTTTTGCGCCCCTGTTTTCTGCCCTCTGTTCTGTCCTCTGTTTACTCCCCGTTTTCTGCCCTTCTGTTCTTTTCCTTTATTTGCTGCCCTCTGTTTGCTGCCCTCCGTTTACGCCCTTTTGTTTCTTGTCCTTTTATTTTCTGCCCCCTGTTTGCTGCCCCCTGTTTACTGCCTTCTGTTTTTTGTCCTCATTTGCTGCCCCCTGTTTTTCTGCCCTGTTTACTGCCTTCTGTTTCTTGTCCTTTTTTGCTGCCCTCTGTTTTCTGCCTTCTTTTACGCCTTCGTTTCTGTCCTTTATTGCTGCCCTCTGTTTTTCGCACCTGTTTTTCTGCCTTCTGTTTCTTGTCCTTTATTTGCTGCCCTCTGTTTGCTGCACTCTGTTTACTGCCTTCTGTTTCTTGTCCTTTATTTGCTGCCCTCTGTTTGCTGCCCTCTGTTTACTGCCTTCTGTTTCTTGTCCTTTATTTGCTGCCCTCTGTTTGCTGCCCTCTGTTTGCTGCCCTCTGTTTACTGCCTTTGTTTCTTTTTCCTTTATTTGCGCCCTCTGCTTGCTGCCCCTGTTTTCGCCTTTTGTTCTTTCCTTTTTATTGCCCCGCCTCTGTTTGCTGCCCTCTGTTTACTGCCTTTTGTTTCTTGTCCTTTAATTTTCTGCCCCGTTGCGCCCCCTTGGGGTTTTCTGCCCTCTGTTTACGCCTTTGTTTCTTTCCTTTTTTTTTTTGGGCCCCCTGTTTGCTGCCCTTTTTTACTGCCTTTTGTTTTTTGTCCTTTAATTGCTGCCCCTGTTTGCTGCCCTCTGTTTACTCCCTTCTTTTCTTGTCCTTTATTTTCTGCCCCCTGTTTTTCTGCCTCTTTTCCCCGCCTTCTGTTTTTTTGCCTTTTTTTGCTGCCCTCTGTTTGCTGCCCTCTGTTTTTTTTCTGCCCTCTTTTTACTGCCCTCTGTTTCTTGTCCCTTTTTTTCGCCCCTGTTTCTTTTCCTTTTTTTACTGCCTTCTGTTTTTTTGTCCTTTTTCTGCCCCGTTTGCTGCCCTCTGTTTTTTGTCCTTTTTTTACTGCCCCTTTTCTTGTCCCTTTTTTTTGCTGCCCTCGTTTACTGCCCCTGTTTTTTTGTCCTTAAATTTTCTGCCCCCCATTTCGCCCCTTTTTTTACAGCCCTCTTTTCTTTTCCTTTATTTTCTGCCCTCTGTTTCTGCCCTCTGTTTTGTCCTTTTTTTGCGCCCCTGTTTCTTGTCCTTTTTTTTTTGCTGCCCTCTGTTTCTTGTCCTTTTTTTGCTGCCTTCTTTTGCTGCCCCCTGTTTTTTTGTCGTTTTTTACTGCCCTTTTCTTGTCTTTTTTGCGCTCTCTTTTTTCGCCCTCTGTTTCCGTCCTTTTTTTCTGCCCTCTTTTACTGCCCTCTTTTCTTGTCCTTTATTTGCTCCCCCGTTTGCTTCCCTCTTTTCTTGTTTTTTTTATTTACTGCCCCTGTTTCTTGTCCTTATTTGTGCCCTTTTTTTCTGCCCCCTGTTTTTTTCCTTTTTTTACTGCCCTCGTTTTTTTGCCTTTATTTGAGCCTTCTGTTATTGCCCCCTGTTTCTTTTCCTTTATTCTGCCCTTGTTTCTTGTCCTTTATTTTATCCCTTTTTTTTACGCCCTCTTTTTTCTTTTTCCTTTTTACTGCCCCTGTTTCTTTTTCCTTTATTTTTTTGCCCTCTATTTTTCTGCCCTCTTTTCTTTCCCTTTATTTTCTGCCCTCTGTTTACTGCCCTCTGTTCACTGCCCCCGTTTCTTGTCCTTTATTTTGGCCTTTGTTTGCTGCCCTCTGTTTCTTGCCCTTTATTTTTTCTGCCCGATGTTTACTGCCCCTCTGTTTCTTGCCCTTTAATTTTCTGCCCTATGTTTACTGCCCTCTTTTCTTGCCCTTTGTTTCTGCCCCCTTTTGCTGCCCTTGTTTTACTACCCTCTTTTGCTGCCCTTTTTTTGCTGCCCTCTGTTTACGCCCTCTTTTGCTGCCCTTTATTTGCTGCCCTCGTTTTCTTCCCCCTGTTCTCTTCTTATTTGCGCCCCCTTTATGCCCTCTGTTTCTTTTCCTTTTTTTGCTGCCCCTGTTTATTCCTCTTTTTCTTGTTCTTTATTTTCTGCCCTCGTTTTTCTGCCCTCTGTTTTCTGCCCTCTGTTTTTTGTCCTTTATTTTGCTTCCCTAGTTTACGCCCCTGTTTTTTTTGTCCTTTATTTTCTTCCCTCTTTTCTTGCCTTTATTTGCCCCCCTCTGTTTACTGCCCCCTGTTTTCTTGCCCTTTATTTTCTGCCCCATGTTTATTGCCCCTGTTTCTTGCCCTTTATTTGCTGCCCTTGTTTACTGCCCTCTGTTTTTTGCCCTTTATTTGCCCGCCCTCTGTTTTTTACCCTCTGTTTACTGACTGCCCCTTTTTTTTTTTTATTTTTTTTTTTTTTGTTTTTTTTTTTCTTTTTGCTGCCCTCTGACTGCCTCTGTTTACTGCCCCTGTTTCTTTCCCTTTATTTTGCCCTTTTTCCCCCTGTTTTGCCCCTGTTTCTGCCCCTTTTTTTGCTGCCCTCTTTTACTGCCCTCGTTTTTTCCTTTTTTTTCTGCCCCCGTTTCTGCCCTTTTTCTGTCCTTTATTTGCGCCCTCTTTAAATGCCCTTTTGTTTGTCCTTTATTTGTCCCTCTGTTTACTGCCCTCTGTTTCTTTCCCCTTTTTTTGCTGCCCTCTGTTTTTTCCCCCCCTTTCCCTTTTTTCTGCCCCTTTTTTCTGCCCCTTTACTCCCTTTGTTCTGTCCCCCTTTTCGCCCCCTGTTTACTGCCCTTGTTTCTTCCCCCTTTTTCTGCCCTCTGTTACTGCCCCCCCGGTTTTTTGCCCTTTTCTGGCCCCCGGGTTTCTCCCCCTTTTCTACTGCCCCCCTTTTGTTTTACTGGCCCCTGGTTTTTGCCCCCCTGTCTACTGCCCCCCTTTTTGTTTACTGCCCCCCCCTTTCGCCCTCTGTCTACTGCCCCCGGGTTTTTGCCCCCCGCTACTGCCCCCGTTTCTGCCCTCTGTCTAATGCCCCCCGGTTTCTGCCCTCTTCACTGGGCCCCTGTTTCTGCCCTCTGTCTACTGCCCCCGGTTTCTGCCCTCTTCACGGGCCCCCCCGGGTTTTTGCCCCCTGTCTACTGGCCCCTGGTTTTCCCGCCCTGTCTACTCCCCCCTTTCTGCCCTCTGTCACTCCCCCCCTTTTTCTGCCCCCTGTCACGGGGCCCCCGGTTTTTTGCCCTGTCTACGGCCCCGTTTCGCCCTCTGTCTACTGCCCCGGTTTCTGCCCCCTTCACTGGGCCCCCGGTTTTTTGCCCTCGTTACTGGGCCCCCGGTTTCGCCCTCGTCTCTGCCCCTTTCTGCCCTCGTCCCATGCCCCCCGGGTTTCTCCCTCTGTCTCGCCCCCCCGGTTCTGCCCTCTGTCACGCCTTTTTTCTGCCCTCTTCCAAAAATAACCCCTTTTTTTCCCCTTGCAAAGCCCTTTTCCCCCCCCTGTCTAACTCCCTTTCGCCTTTCCAATGTGTTTTTGTCTGTTTGCCCCTGGTCCCTTTCCCTTTGTTATCCCTTATTTCGTCCCTCAGTTTCTTAA
>NC_069431.1:11810571-11813071 GCF_026875155.1 Cherax quadricarinatus
GTCAGTCCTAGGACCAGTGCTGTTTCTGGTATTTGTGAACGACATGACGGAAGGAATAGACTCTGAGGTGTCCCTGTTTGCAGATGACGTGAAGTTGATGAGAAGAATCACTCGATCGAAGACCAGGCAGAACTACAAAGGATCTGGACAGGCTACAGACCTGGTCCAGCAATTGGCTCCTGGAGTTCAATCCCACCAAGTGCAAAGTCATGAAGATTGGGGAAGGGCAAAGAAGACCGCAGACGGAGTACAGTCTAGGGGCCAGAGACTACAAACCTCACTCAAGGAAAAAGATCTTGGGGTGAGTATAACACCAGGCACATCTCCTGAAGCGCACATCAACCAAATAACTGCTGCAGCATATGGCGCCTAGCAAACCTCAGAACAGCATTCCGACATCTTAATAAGGAATCGTTCAGGACCCTGTACACCGTGTACGTTAGGCCCATATTGGAGTATGCGGCACCAGTTTGGAACCCACACCTAGCCAAACACGTAAAGAAACTAGAGAAAGTGCAAAGGTTTGCAACAAGACTAGTCCCAGAGCTAAGAGGTATGTCATACGAGGAGAGGTTAAGGAAATCAACCTGACGACACTGGAGGACAGGAGAGATAGGGAAGACATGATAACGACATACAAAATACTGAGAGGAATTGACAAGGTGGACAAAGACAGAATGTTCCAGAGATTGGACACAGTAACAAGGGGACACAGTTGGAAGTTGAAGACACAGATGAATCACAGGGATGTTAGGAAATATTTCTTCAGCCACAGAGTAGTCAGTAAGTGGAATAGTTTGGGAAGCGATGTAGTGGAGGCAGGATCCATACATAGCTTTAAGCAGAGGTATGATAAAGCTCACGGTTCAGGGAGAGTGACCTAGTAGCGATCAGTGAAGAGGCGGGGCCAGGAGCTCGGACTCGACCCCCGCAACCTCAACTAGGTGAGTACAACTAGGTGAGTACACACTCACCCGGACCTAGATTTCTCCTGGTCAACTTATGGTTAAGAACTCGATTATGTGTTACCAGTGGTGGTGGTGATGTTACCAGTGGTGGTGGTGGTGTTACCAGTGGTGGTGGTGATGTTACCACTGGTGGTGGTGGTGGTTGAGTAGGTAGCCGTGTTGATTTTGGTAGTTTGGAAGTGGTGGGGATGGAGGTGATGATTGTGAGGGTGGTAGTGACCTGCCCTCTTCACTGAGGTGTGTGGTAGTGGTGTTACTGGTGTTACTGGTAGTGATGTAGGGGTAGTGGTTTTTAGTGGGATGGGGTTGCGTAGTTGTTTAGTGTTGTGGGGCTAAGGTTTTGGACCATAATATTGGACCAGATAATTAGACAACTGCAGGCAAGCTGACTGTCCCATGGTAGGCAGGTCTAACTCACACCTACTCAAACACCTGTCAAAAACCTTTTTTAATGCTACCCATTACCTATTTCAATGCTGACCCATTACCTATTTTTAATGATGACCATTACCTATTTTAATGCTGACCCATTACCTATTTTTAATGCTGACCCATTACCTATTTTTAATGCTGACCCATTACCTATTTTTAATGCTGACCCATTACATATTTTTAATGCTGACCCATTACGTATTTTTAATGCTGACCCATTACCTATTTTTAATGCTAACCCATTACCTATTTTTAATGCTGACCCATTACCTATTTTTAATGCTGACCCATTACCTATTTTTAATGCTGACCCATTACCTGTTTTTTTTATTTTTAATGCTGACTCATTTACCTATTTTTTAATGCTGACCCATTACCTATTTTTAAATGCGACACCCATTACCTATTCGTAACTTACTTGCCAATTAGTAATTACCAATTAGTAATAGATTTTTTTTAAAGTTAGATCAGTTGTCTACAAGAGGAATTTTCAGATATTGATAGTTACACTGCCTTTACCATAAGGAAAAGTGGAGGCTCGATCCTCCGTCTCTACTAATCACAGGCCCAGTCACTGATCAACCAGGCTATTGGTGACTGCTACCACGTATTTCAACCATGGTATTTATTAAATTATGTCTTTCTAATTCCACTATAATTATTCACATTTTTTCTTCCTCCTCTTAGAAAAATATTGAAGCAACGAGTTTGGTTAATTTTGTTTCAGAAACCCTTCCCGGTGAAAAAAACCCAAGGTGATATGTTATCTGGTCCCGGATTCTTTTTTTTTTTAATATATGATTTAGTGTGACTTGTGCATAGTCCAAATCGGACCGACACGTCGTTATATTCTTTTCTATCTTTCCTATGTGCGGGTTGTTTGTGTATTGTTCGAGTCACGGTGTTGTGCCTTTTTCTTATTTAGGAATTAATTGCGTATTCTGGGGAGGATGAAAATCTACCCCAACGCCCCGAAATGCCCCGGTATGATACTGTCTCTTTTTGTACTTAACAAATCAAAATTGTAATCACACATCGCAAAGAAATAAAAATTTATATCAGGTATCTACTCTCCCTGCCCACCCTGCCCAACCCTGCCC
>NC_069431.1:11820571-11823071 GCF_026875155.1 Cherax quadricarinatus
AGACATGATCAGCAATTTTAAATATATATAAAAAATAACAATTGAAGAAAGAACAGAACTGCAGAAGCAGCAACAGCAACAACAACAACAGCGGCAGAAATACCAGCAGAAGCAACAGCAGGACCAGCAGGCTTTTGTTTACTAGTATGGCACTAACAGACAGTAATGACAATAGCAACGACTACATTCACAAAAATTTAACTCAATAACAGACAAAAAAAAAGCAACGGAAAAAACATGAAGAGGATCAACAACAGCGTTTTATTCTTTCTGTCACCCATTCAAAAGCAACAACAGCAGCAGTGAGAGGCAGGAGAAGAAGGAAATGAGGGTGTGAGTGTGTGTATTTGTACGGGGAGGGTGGGAAGCGCGTGCGCGGTTCGTTCGCGTGCTCCAGCAATAGAATAAGCATATACAAAGGAGGGAAGTGCCTGAGGCCGGGTTACTGTGGCTCTACCTGTGGTTACTTACCTGTGGTTACTTACCTGTGGTTACTTACTTACCTGTAGGGGAATTTAGGTTACCTACTCCCGAGCTTGTTCCGTAACCCAGGTACACTCACACCAACAAATACACACACACACACACACAAATACACACATGTACACATAGTTATGACTCGGGAAACCGAATCATGTCTCTGTCTGTCTCGTCACCCAGACAGAGATGGTCCAATGTTGGAATTCTTACGCTGACAAGCTTGATGTTTATGTTGGTGATAGAAAGACTCTTGCAAACTGCTTTGATTTTTATCTGCTTATGTGTTTAGGGACTGGGGAAGGTGAGGTAGATGATGGTGCCGAGGTGGATCATAACAGCAGTGACCAGTGTCTGGCCAGTGCTGGACTCAGTGGGCTGTCACTGTGGTGGACCATGCCAGCAGTGACCAGTGTCTTGCCAGTGCTGGACTCAGTGGGCTGTCACTGTGGTGGACCATGACAGCAGTGACCAGCGTCTTGCCAGTCGCTGATTCATGGGCTGTCACTGTGTGGACCCGACAGCATGACCAGCTGTCATGCCAGTGCTGGTACTCAGTGGGCTGTCACTGGTGGTGGACCATGACACAGTGACGCCAGCGTCTTGCCAGTGCTGGACTCAGTGGGCTGTCACTGTGGTGGACCATGACAGCAGTGACCAGCGTCTTGCCAGTGCTGGACTCAGTGGGCTGTCACTGTGGTGGACCATGACAGCAGTGACCAGTGTCTTGCCAGTGCTGGACTCCAGTGATCTGTCAGTTTTTGGGGTTTTTTTTGGGGGGGGGTTTTTCTGTGATAACCCACATTTCAGCTGCTCTGCATTCTCCTTCGGTATAATACAGAGTCGACTTACTGGAGACGCCACTGTACCCACCATCCCAACAGTCATCCTTTAATCACTACCACCATCCTCACCACCACCACCAACAACAACAACTAAACCACCACCATCACAATTCACCACCACAGGCATGTCAGCACCGTATTCCGTCAACGATTACACATATCTTGCAGCAGTTAAGCTGTCAGCATCTGTGACTTCCCAGTCATCTTAAATGGTCCGGACATCGAGCGTAGCTATATTAGTGTAAGTCCTCGCTTATGTTCCTGGTGACTGAAATAACCGAGAACCTCGATACCTGGCAGCCTCATATCGCCAATTAATTAGCCCGAGGAACTGTAGCTGTGATGTAGCAATAACTGTAGACGTAATGTAGGTGTAAGAGACACATACAAGGAGACACAGAAAGAGACACACACAAGGAGACACATACAAGGAGACACATGCAAGGAGGAATAAGTCTCATGCTTCAATTACTCTAACAGTTCTAGTTAAATCATTTCTAGTTTTATATAAATCAGTTTCAAACTGATAGATATAAAGGGAATTACGGACAACGCATTAAAAATTGCGTAATAAGAGATATAAAGCAAGAAAGCGTAACAGCAAATATACGTAATAAATAAAATTAGCGATAAGGAGCTTCAGTAAACTGAGAAATGAAGAGATGGAAATAATCTCTCACGGTTGAAGTGTTTGACTCTCAGAGGAAAAGTTCAAGAGAGCGTGGGAGGAACGTGTGGGAGGAGGTTGATGCTGTGTCAGCCTCCCAGGGTGATGCTCACGCCAGCCTTCCAGGTTGATGCTCATGTCAGCCTTCCAGGGTGATGCTCATCCCAGGTTCCCAGGGTGATGCTCACCCCAGCCTTCCAGGTTGATGCTCACGCCAACCTCCCATGACATCTACCACCCATGATATCTACCACTCATGATAACCACTACCCATGATATCTACCTCTCTCAGTTCGTTACTGTCTCGCTTCACTTAACCTGTCTCTCGCTGCTACACATCCTTCAGTGTTTCACGTCTCTGTGTCAGGACTAAAGAAGTCACACGAGGCGAAATGTTCCTTCTAACAAATATCCTGAATTATCCCTGAGTGACTCTGACGAAGCCTCTGCAACCACCTGGGTAGTTAGGTAAGACACATGCAACAGTTAGGTATCTTTATTCGGAAACGTC